>JAFEMH010000655.1:0-570000 GCA_022495995.1 Adenophora triphylla var. japonica
GTAAAAGAGAAGTACATAGTAAAAATATTAATTGCTAATTATTACTCCAACTAGAAGTTGTTCCTTGATTATGGCTGTATGTGACGTCACAACTTTTGCAACCAGAGACGCCACAGTTTTGCCATCCCCAACAACAGAAGAGGTGAATATTTCTTTGCTTTAGACCATTTGAGTTGAAAAGAAACGTTTTTCTGAGGCTTATTTGGCAACCGTTTCTCTTTCTTATTTTTTTAGTTTTGTTTCATTTTTTGAGTAAAAATTAGTAAGTTAAACTTGTTAACAAATATTTCTATTTCTTAAAAGTTTATGGACATTTCTCTACTTTGGTACAATCCCGTAAATGATATTTTTCTCTCAATGGAATGGAAATGAGAGCCCATTTTCGAACAACAACCAAAAATTATGTGCAACACCGTTTTTTTTTATGTTGCTGTTGTTATTGCCTTTGACGTTTGGTAAAGCTAATTGATACACATTGCATATATTTTCATATCAACCCAAACTCACAAAATCAGCTGTAACGCCTCTCTTTGTTGGGATTCGAGCCAAACTATGTTAAAGATTCAAAGTTATACGAAAGAAAGGAAAGCAAAGGGCAGTGGAGCATTCTGAAGCCAATGCAGTCGAACGGTTAACAAAGCAAGATGTTTGGGGAATGTATGAAAGAAGTTTAGCGGGGTTATGTGGCTGCAAAGGGGGTGCTAATCAGGTTTATTTGTGAAGTATGTTTTCCTTTTCGAGTATAAAGCTTTAGTGAATCCTTTAGGGCTTGGTTTGTATCATCTTTAAGCCATAGACAATAACTTCATGGTTAAGGTAGGAAAAATAGCCGCAGAAAATATGTGAGATCCAAAAGAGAGTTAAAGGTTCTTCAAGTTTCTATATAATTCTCACTCATGTGCAACTTCATTCCCATCCCTTTCTCCTCCTCCTCTAATTAACACAATAGCCAATCATCAAAAACACAACTCCAAACAATTTTATCTCCATTCATGACAAAATTCATCAGTTTCTCTCTCCTACTTTTTATTAATAACGACAGTTTTTTCAATATTTTAGTATTTGTATTATTTTTTATATAAGGATTTGCACTTTGTAAAAAAAAAAGACTGGGATTTTGCATTGAAAATATAGGACACGTGTCACCCAAGCTAATTGGTCGAAACAAAAAAAAAAAAAAGCCAACCAACGCCGTGCAGTGTGGCTACAGACAACAAAAAAATAAAATAAAAGTTATCCCATGACTTTTACATTGCCATGAGAATGGGGAATGGCAACATTGCCAAATCATCCATGGCTTTTCTCAGGCTGAATGGGACATGGTGCGCCTAGGGTGCCGTTAAGGCATATATTCCAGCTGGACAGCCACAAGCTTGTCTAGGCGTTGCGTGGTGTTCATAGAGAGAGGCATTGGTCTTGAGAGAGAGAGAGAGAGAGAGAGACATGTGCGCTATTGTAACCCGACAACCATTGTGATATGTGAATATCCTGGCTTGGTATTTTCTTGCCCCCATATTTAGTCCAATCTCGTAATGATTTGGGTGAACAGATGTTGTGTTTCTTTTCTTTTTGGTTACTTTCTATATGGATTGTTGCGTGAGTATGAGCTACTACAGCTAGGGTATCCAAATCCCCAATACATATTTCTTCTCTTTCTTTTCATCTCTTTCCAACCGATGTTGTTCCTACAATCCTGCTTAAGCATGTTGATCCTACAATCCTGTGCTTTAAGATGTACGTATATATATATATATTGAAAATCTATTTATGAACAACCTTTTGCTACTTAATGCAATCTATGTGTTTGTGCTTTTAAGCCTGACCCAAGTTCCTTTGTTCAGTTGATATCCTTATTCAGTGATATGAAACTGTGATACACATCAGTAGGTAAATTCTTGATTCTTAATTCTAGGATAAATTTTGCCTGACTCTGCATCAGTTTGCACTAGTATTTGTTTTCTTTTCATACCCAAGCTAAATTGAGCATCCCTAAGTGTTGAATTTACATGAGACATTGCTTTGCAATATACTCTTATTTTTGGTTCTCATTTTTACCCTTGTTGATCCATATGGTCTTTTTTTCCTTTATCTTTGTTTCTATTGTCCAAAGGAAACCTGTTTTTTTTTTTTCCTCAGCTACCCTGGGAGGCATCAAGTTGGACATTAACTCAGGTCAAACCATTCATGTCTTTTCAAGCTTGCCTTCTTAAATCTTAATTACTCAGTCTCCTCGGGTCTCAACATCCCCTTAATCAAACTTTTTATTCCCTCCGTTCCAAAATGATCTTCTCATTTTTTTCTGTTAACACGAAGGTACTTTGAGAATTTTTTATATTGATTTAATTATCTTAATGAAAATTTGAACTTGTTTTAGATTTTCATTTGGATAATTAAATCATATTTAAATTATTACTCAGAATACCTTTACGTTAATGACAAAAATAAATAAATAGAAAGATCATTATTTTGAGACAGAAGTATTTCTGTATCAATGTAGAGTTGTTCACTCGAATGAATGTAATATCTCTTTGATGTTTTCGACTCTCTTATTTTAATAGATGAGTTTTTAAATTATTGGATTCCCAACTTAATTATTCTAGAAACCAAATTTATTGGTTGCATCAATTATGAACACGCCACACTATGATTAAAGCCCCTGCAAAAACATGACACATTATCTTGTGAACCAAATTTTGTGATATTTTCTTAACTTTGATATTCTTTCTTCCTAATATGCTTAATTCGACCAAGCCCCTCTTTTTTAGAGGTTGAAGAGCTAGGTCACAGCCTTCCTCTTTTACTCTTCCTCGATAGCTTCGACTGGACCCGTAGAAGATCTTTGAAGGTCTTCCTCTTCTGTCTTTTCACGACCGGCCCTTTACGCGCTTTCCTTAGTACTCTACTACGTTATTTGGGATGGGACGGTTTCTCTTTCTTTTAAAAAGAAATTTTGAAAGATATAAAGTCTATGTGAATAGGTCGATTTTACATGCTATTCGGAGAATCGTCCGCAAAAAATAAATATATATATATATATATATATATATATATATATATATATATATATATATGTATGTATGTATGTATGTATGTTAACACCGGTGTTTTGATACTACTTTGGTCATGGGTTTTGACCGAATCATTTGGCTATATGTTTTTGGTCATTGAGGGTCAATGTTTTTACGTAATTAAAAAGGCTCTTTTGAGCTTCTTCGGGTCATCGAAAGACTGGTGTGATACCAAAAGTATCTAACTCGGGCCAAGCAAAGAAAGTCCAAATTCTTGGGCAAGCTATTTCTACCCCATTCTCGGTGGGCCGTGCCCAATCATTACATGGCTCAAGGCCCATCTCTTGCATCGCCGACTAAGTTCATTGTCCGACCTTATGACCCGATCATATTTCGGGTACGATTCAACTCTACCCGACGGTGAGTCGACCCAAACACAATTGTCGACCTCGACCCATCGAAGCAAGCGTCGACCTAATCGGTTCCAGGTGTACAAACAATAACTCTTTCCGTAACCGGTTCCCTACAAATCAGGAGCCATATATCAGGACACGTTCCCATGATATGTAACTGTCCCAATAATTACGGAGCTCATGTAGCCCACCAAAAATAACCGCTCTCATCAACTATAAATACTTCATCACTACCACGGTTATAAGGTAACTGCTATTTTGTTATCGTAATTCCATTATTCAATACATTTTTAGCTCTCCAATCATCAAATACTTACTGCTCACGCCCGAGGTCTAAGCCTGAGACACATCCCAGCTAGTCGTGGGTTCGATTTCAGTCAAGGAGCTAGGGTGATCGGGCTCCCGCTACGTGGAGGAAGATTGATAAGCACATTTCCCGCGGCATCGCTTGGTTCCATTCATCGGAATCGTGCATAAGCTTCGACCTCGAAAGTTTTCTCAACCTCGCAACAATGGTAACCCCGTACGCGCATGTTACAGAGGCTTCGACGAATTCAATGAAGTGAATGTCAACACCAACACCAATACTAACACCGGTCAGCAAATGCTTTGAAATTTGCCCCCTCCTCCTCCTACTCGTCGTCACGTACTTTAGGCAACGACCTTTCTAACAGCGTAGGCGATGGCAAGGTGGGATTGCCGAGCGAGGAGAGAAGCGACCTATGGAGGGACGAGGCTCCTTCCACCCCCTCCTCCCAGCGTCCAAGCGGGACAGGTTGAATGCCGTGGAAATAGGGCGGGTCCCTCATCCAACCCTCCCGAGCAAAGAAGGAGATGCTTTTGCTAGAGACTGAGCCTCGAATTTTAGGGTGAGTTAATAGCCGTGGAGGAGGCCGAACAAGCGGATAGAAGGTGCGAGAGGGGTGGCTCCATCTCAAATTTCAAACAGGGAGCGTGCCAGGAGTACTAGACCCAAATGAGACGTAGGACAAAATGTTGATCAAAGGATGGTGGTCCGAGCTCAATCACCTATTCATGTTCCAAGTGACGACCTCGGGGCTAGTCTCACTAGGGAAACAGGAACAAGAGGCACAGTCAGACTTGAGGACGCAGTTAGAGGCCAAACCGAAGCCGACGTGGTTCGCTGCCCGGACGCAAAGGTCGCAGTCTCATAGAGACAGAAATGGGCGCAGGTCGCCTATAAGAAAGGGAAGGCGCAGGGCGCCACCCAGAGATGATAGGCGCAGGTCGCTACCCAGGGATGAAAGGCGCAGTCGCCACTAAGAGACGACAGAACGGATCACCGGCCCGATCGAAAGGGCACCTTCTCGCGTAGATAGGAGAAGCGGGCGGTAACTCCCCGTGAAGGTCGGAGGTCGAATCTTTGTCCCCCTGCCGGAGAAGATGCACTGATGCAGGGAGCGGCCGCTCCCCGAGCCGCCATATCTCGTACAATAAAAAGAGGAAGCGGGGAGTCACTCCCGCTGATCACATTCAGTCGACCTACCTAAGGGCGACCTAGACTCCCCTGGAAAACCTATTCTGTTTCTAAGGAAGGAGGGTTTATTGACGTCTCTAACATAGAACAAGGCTATGTGATCGAGCAATTCGTGGAAAAGATGAAAGGGGACAATGTTCGAGTCGTCAATTGCTATGTTAACTACATCCCTCCACTCCCGGTAGGCAATCCAATTTCACCAAAACTCAACCCCCACCTTGCCAAGATGGAGATACATTCATTCAGGGACATCTCTTTTCACTCATCACCTACGTGCTTGTAAACCCTACGGTTAAAGATGCAATATCCATACCAGGCTCCAGGCTCACTACTGAAGGTCCTAGCCATGGCGGAAACAAAAACGAGCAAAAATTAAAGCCACTAAAGCAAGTATAAGGGAGAAATACCTCAGTTGATTGCAAAAAGGGAAGCTGTTGCCGAAGACGAAAGCTCGGATTAAATCCTATTGCTGTTCTACAATAATCGCCAAGGAGGTATGAGAGCTTGAAGACGGTAAAAATTCTAAACGGAGAAGGATTCTACTATTTGTATTTTTCGAATTTGGAAGGGGAAAAGGAAAATTTGAAAATTAATTTCCTATTTAATTGGGAAAACAGTTCCCAAGACGGATTATCAAACGTCTAATTGTAATGATTACAGAAAAACGACGCTCCTTCTGATCTGACCGTTCGTCGCCAACGTTCAGGATTGTGCCACGTCACCATTGGTCGACCAAACTTCAAGAGCGAGTAGCGACCTGCGAGTTGCATCTATCCTCATCAAAATTTCCTTAACTTCCTCATCAAAATCTCCCGACCTAACTTAGTCCGACCTTATGACCCAGTCATATTTCGGGTACGATCCAACTCTACCCGACAGTCAGGTCTACCCAAACACAATTGTCGACCTCGACCTACCGAAGCAAGCGTCGACCTAACGGTTCCAGGTGTACAAACAATAACTCTTTCCATAACCGGTTCCCTACAAATCAGGAGCCATACTGTGACACGTTCCATGATATGTAATCTGTCCCAGAATCACTTCGAGCTCATGTAGCCCACCAAAAATAACCGCTCTCATCAACTATAAATACTTCATCACTACCACGGTTATAAGGTAACTGCCATTTTGTTATCAGAATTCCATTATTCAATACATTTTAGCTCTCCAATCATCAAATACTTACTCTCACGCCCGAGGGTCTAAGCCGGAGACACATCCGGCTAGTCGTGGGTTCTGATTTCAGGTCAAGGAGCTAGGTGATCAGTCCTGCCACGTGAAGGAAAATTGATAAGCACATTTCCTGCGGCATCAAGAGCAATGGTGTTGCCACGTAGACGAATCATGGACAAATGTTGTATTCGGTGATGTCACGTCAACAATACCTTCATAAATAAGTGACTTTTCAATTTTTTTCCCTTAGCTAATAGTATTAGCTAATAATATTAGTTACTAGAAAAGATAACTATTATAGTAACTAATACTTAATAATTAACTATTTTGGTTAATTATATATGTTAACTATTACTATTAATAGTATTAGTTAACCATATAGTTAGTTAATATATAAGTTAACTATTACTATTAATAGTATTAGTTAATTATAATACTTACAATATATGTTAACTTTTACTATTAATAATATTAGTTAATCATAATAGTTACTATATATGTTAACTATTACTATTAATAGATTAGGTAATTGTAATAGTTATTATATATGTTAATAATTACTATTAATAATATTAGTTAATTATAATAGTAATTATATAAGTTAATTATTACTATTAATAGTATTAGTTAATTATAATAGTCATAATATATGTTAATTATTACATAAACCCCTTTGGATATGAAAGGTCATAGGTTAGACATTCATTTATTAAGAGATAATGTATACATTCATGTATGAAAGATTATTTGTTCATAACCATTCAAGAATTTGAAAGATTTGATATGTTTGAATGTATTTTGTGCATGTCTTTTTAGATTTCGTTCTTCAACTCCTTAATTAATAATTAATAATTAATAATATAAAAAAAAATTAATCACTTTTAATATAAAAATTCGTCCGGTCTTTGCTTGAGATATAAATATGAGAAAGGATGTTTGTTTTTGTTGTTGTTGTATTTCAACTCTTACCTTCATGTGCGTGATATTTTTGATTGATTTTGTTGATGAAAATTGGTGGGCTTCATTAATATTGTCATGTTTATATTTCTTGCAGCTACCTATGTGGATGCTTTTGAGATTGTTGTTGTTCAAAGTTGTAAGATTCATTGTTTTATACTTTGTTTCTTTAAGTTCCTATTTTTTGTTAATGATTTTTTTTAATATTACATATGTAACTTTTGTTGGTAGTTACTAATTCTTCTTTATCTAATTGCAGAAACCTTTATACATTCTTCCTTCATTTGACTTGGTTTTAGACTTCAAATTTGATGTAATAAAAATCATGAAGCACTATTAAGGGCTACTGTGACTTGCAAAAATCATAGTAAAATAAATACATGAAAATTTTGAGATTTGTAAATTGCAATCTCTTCTTAACCAATGAAATTATGCTCATGGATATTCACATGATTTTATGTATATTATAAGTATTTATTTTAACCCATCTCGCATGAATCTAGAAGTTGAAAACTTTTAGATTTATGTATTTTTATGTTATGTACAACATTCATGTTTTGAGTTTTTCCATTTGAGGTCGTTTTCATGATTGAATTTGTCAATCTTTTACTAATATGCTTTATTGCCAGCAACTAACAATACTAATATATGAGTGAGAGAAGTCAATTATCTATAAAATTAAAATTTAATTCGTAATAATAATAATTCACCATTATAATCAAATACTTCCTCCACCCCAAAATGTTTGTCCCATTTGATTTTTTTGTTGAACTTTGATCACAAATATATGACAATTTAATTATGTTCATGAAATTCTAAAAATTCCTATTGATTCACCATTAATAATATTATCAAAAACAACTTTTAGAATTTTATGAACATGATTAATCTCTCATAAATTTGCGGTCAAAATTTAACAAAAAAGTCAAATGAAACAAACATTTTGGGGCAGAGGGAGTATTAATTATCATAATAAATACAAATTATGTAAACAAAAGCTAAAAAAATTAACACAATTCTCCTAAATTTATAAGCAAACGTCTTAATTCATATACAATATACTTTTATTACAAAAAAATTATTATATTAATTTATTAAATAAAAACAAAATATAAAAAATTGACAAATTAGTTTTCGGTGCAAAGCACGGATTACCCACTAATATAGATAATGACGGTAATTAGTCCTACTACTTGCATGATAATGATAAAGACTCGTGTCAATCTATCTATGAGTGAATTTGGCATGATTATTTTGTTGGTCTGGACTCAATACATACTGGGCCTTTATGAAGTCCAATAAGGAGGAAAGATCCGAACGCCAATATGAAAAGCCGTGTTTCATGCTATTCTCGATGAGATTTAAGGTTCAATCTCTCGATATTATTAAAAATATTAGTAAAAGTCCGTGTTCGAGGACACGTGGATGAGATTTAAGGTTCAATCTCTCGATATTATTAAAAATATTAGTAAAAGTCCTTGTTCGAGGACACGTGGTATTTTTTAATTAAAAGTAAGGACAAAATGGGAAATGGACAATTTAGTGAGAGTAAAATGTGAATTTTTTTTTGACACTATTCATATAACTATTCATCCCACTTCCCTCATTTATACTATAGATTAATTAAAAGTGAGGGCAAAATGAAAAAGGGACAACTTAGTGAGGATAAAATGAAAAAAAAAACTTTTAACACTATTCATACAACTATTCATCCTAGTTCCCTCATTTATACTATAGATAGTTAGTGTGTAAAGAATCAGTTGTTTTCGGAAATTTTGCTTAATTATACATATGCTTTCCACTCAGATTGAGTGCATAATTATTTGTGGGTGTTATTCAGGAGTCAAAGCCATAATTATTTTGTTCGGCAGGCTGAAGTGGTCTTATCATAACTAAGGTGGGGGGTTTGGGACTACATGAATCGTAATGATTTTTAAGGTTCAAGGAGACTTGAAAATCAATGTATTTTCCTTGTTATTGGGTGCGTCTGCAACATGGACTCAAAAAGAGGGGACATGTGCCATTGCTACTGCTTGCTTCTGCTATATATATATATACTATATAATAGTAAAAATTCGTGTTTGAGAACATGTGATATTTTTTAATTAAAAGTGAGGGCAAAATAAAAAAGGGACAACTTAGTGAGGGTAAAATGGGAAAAAAACTTTTCACACTATTCATACAACTATTCATCTCACTTCCCTCATTTATACTATACTAGTAAAAGCCCGTGTCCAAGAACACGTGTTTTTTTTTAAAGGGCAAAATGGGAAAGGGACAACTTAGTGAGGGCAAAATAGGAAAGTTGGCATTTGATACTGTTCATAGTACTGTAGCAAGGACCGTTCCCATTTATACTATAGATATATTCATCTCACTTTCCTCATTTATACTATATATATATATATATATATATACACGTATTTTAAAATTATCTTGTGAAAATATTTTGATTTCAAAAAGTACTAATACATGTGTTATTAAGTGTCAATATTAATGTAAAAAAAATATCGATATTAGTGTAAACGAGTGAAGTGGTAGTGTAAAAGAGTAACCGCGTTGGTGTAAAAAAGTGTTAGTTTAGTTTAAAATAGTGTATGTGTGTTTGAGTAACAATACATGTAGGGCTCGTTTGGTTGCCGGATAAGGATTAGCAGTATTATTAATGAGGGAATTATTTTGGAAGAGATTAATAATACTTTCCTGAGATCAGTATAATTAGTGAGGATTAAGATCTAATTAATCCTAATAAATCGGCTTAATTATCCGAATGTCTAATTTATAACCAAACACCCTCTTAATAAACCTTATTAATCCTGATGAATGTTATCCCGTCTTAAGCCTTCTAACCAAACGGCCCCGTAGAGTCTAGAGATGCCCATCCGGTCATGAACCGACAGTTCGGATCGGAACCGAACCGTCAAAGAACCAGCGTGAAACCGGAACCGGCGGTTACCCGGTCTGGTTAAGGTTCATCTTTTTCAAAACCGGAGAATCGGTGGTTCATGAACCGTGAACCGGACCAGCTGTAACAAGTAAAAAACAATTTTTTTTGATGTAATTTTATTTAAATTGGTATCAAGTAAAAAACAAAAAAAATATATTCAAAATTATTACAATTTACAAAGTTAAAAAAATATATCAAAAAATATAACAAATAAAAAAAAAATTTGAAAACCACGGTTCAAAACCGGAATCGTACGGAAGGTTTGAATTCGTGAATCGGAACCGTCTATATCCGATCCTGTTACGGTTCAAGGCAACTCGGTTGGTTGAACCGTCGGTCCAAACCGGATGGACATCTCTAAATACATATGTTATAGAGTGTCTGTACACTTGTAAAAGAGCGTCAATTATAATGTAAACAAGTGTAATGACAGTGTAGTGATAGTGTAAAAGTGGTAGTGGTAGTATAAAAAAGTGGCAGTGACGATTTCGATCTCGCCACCTCGTCGTGTTGTTGTGATCGACGGATAAAATGCTTTTGAATACGACATACCTCACAAATTCTCAATTAATCTCAGCAACACACAATATGAGCGAGCTGAGAGGGTTTGAGCATAAAAATGTTGTAACAAACCCATGTTTGGAAAGCAAGACCAATCGACAATAAGAGAATTCAGAAATTAATTTCGATCTTTCTGAAAAGAGTAGTACTGGGAAATAAAATAGTAAAAAAAAATTGATCGCAAAATTTTAGTTGTAATTATTTTATAGGTGTTTTTAATTATAATCGTAGTGTTAATTATCGATACAAACAATAAAATATCGTCAACTCATTTTGTTAGCAAAATTTTATGACTTTCATTTGTATCCCAAACGTTTCTAAGACTACCCACATTGGTGACTTTAAAAAAAAAAAAAAAAAAGAAAAAAAAAGAAAAAGTCAAGAAATGTCATGATCTTGGGTAGCCAGCCAACCCAGGTTGGCCCTGGTTGGGTCACAAATTTATTTTTATTTTGTACACATGTCACCCTTTCATTGGGTGACATGTGTTTATATAAATATAATTTTAAAATTAATATATTTTATATAATTATATAAAATAATAAAATAAAAAATATATCAAATTTTTTTTAAAAAAAAATAATTGTATGGATAATTATTTTTAATAATTGTACTGGTAATTTAGAAATATTATTACTAATACATTATTGAAAAAAAATAAAATGATAAGTATTTTGGGTAAGTTGAAGTAAAGAAAAATAAACATTTTATTAAAAGGTTTGGTTGGATTGAGTTGGGCCACTAATGGGAGTATAAATTATACTCCCTCCGTCCCATATCAATTGATACTTATTTTCTTTTTGGTCCGTCCCACACCAATTGATACTTACCCAAAATGGAAAGGAATCTTCACTATTTACCCCACTCATTATCTCTCCTATTTTACTTTTTCACTCGCAACATTCTCTCTCCTAACTATTCCTTCCACTCATTCTCTCTCATATTTTACTTTTACACTCACAACATTCTCTCTCCGCTTTTTCTTTCTCTTACCTTTTCTTAATTCGCGTGCTCAAAATTTTGCTATCTATTGATGTGGGACGAAGGGAGTATAAGGTTGGAATAGTGTATATAAAAGTGAAAGAAATTTATATAAAAGTGAAAGAAATTTATATTTTATTTGAGGTTAGGTTGGGTTGGGTCACTGAAGATGATGATGCCGATGAGGATTGTCTAAATGAAAACCATACTCTATAAATACATATAGGGGCATAATTGTCAATTAAATAGTCAACAACGAGTATAGACCATTGACGCCCCGGGAACACGGTTTGGATTTCATTTCTCTGTTCATACTTTATAGAGCAGTATTGACTATTGACTTTTCAAGACTTCAGTGGCCCATTCTTCTACTTTACCGTACAAGGAATATAACGAGTGTGTTTCATCTTAAAGTCAAAGTAAAGTACTCCCTCCGTCTCGTCCGACTTAGAACGTTTTGTCATTTTAAGCGTCCCACCTGATTTAGAACGGTTCAAAATGGAAAGTTTATACTCCCTCCGTCCCACTATACTTGACACCCAAGGGGTGGGTTCAAAAACCAAGGAAAAAGAATAAAATAAAAAAAATGTGTGGTGAAAAATGAAGAGAGAGAATGAGTGGGGTAAATAGTAGTGTTGGTTGAATAAATGTGTGGTAGAAAATGAAGAGAGAGAATGAGTGGTGGGGTAGAGTGAATATAAAAATATAAAAACTTGGTTATTTTTGGAAGGTGTCAAGTATAGTGGGACGGCCCAAAATGGAAAGAAGTGTCAAGTATAGTGGGACGGAGGGAGTATTACTTTTATATTAAATGGGACCCACTTGTCATAATCACAACAATAATTCCATCACTATTTATCCCACTCATTCTCTCTCATATTTAATTTTTCACACTCACAACACATCCTCCGCTCATTCTTTCTCCTAATATTATAATAGTATTCCTTAATCTCCGTGTCGAGAGTGAATGTCCTAAGTCGAACGAGACGGAGGGAGTATGAGATTTCATTTTAAAATTAATTGGTGATAATGAAAGTGGTCCGAAATTTTTATATATTATAGACAACTCTCACGTGTAGCGGGCTTCGCCAACGAAGCTTATAACAACGTGGACTTATCAATCGGGTGACGCGGAGTAACATTGTGGGTCGTTGGGCCTACACGTGTAATGAACCTGCTCTGATACCATTTTAAAGTCTGAGATTCCACCTTAAAACCAATTAGTGATAAGGAGAGTGACTCAGGATCTTTATATATTATAGGCAAGGTTTGTCAATTCCCAATGTGAGATAATATATCTAATATTTCACTGTTTCTTTCTTAATACATTTTTCCGTTCTATAATAATAATAATAATAATAATAATAATAATAATAATAATAATAATAATAATAAGGTTTTTAATTGACTATATATACGATTATTAAAAAAAATGTTATGAGTATAAATATTATAATGGAGAAAGAAAGTTGATATAAAATAGTAACAAAAACAACAACAACAACAACAAAGCCTTAGTCCCAAAATAATTTGGGGTCGGCTAACATGAATACTCATATGTCATCGTGAAAAAAAAAAAAAAAAAAAAATATAAATAAATAAATAAATAAATAAAAAATAATAATAAATAAATAAATAAATAAATAAATAAATAAATAAATAAATAAATAAATAAACAAATAAATAAATAAACATACAAATCAAAATCAAAAAAATCAAAAATAAATAAATAAATAAATAAAAATAAAAAAAAATAAAAAAAATAAAAATCAAGAAAAAATCAACCCCCACATGGATTTTTACCCTCCACTCCGCCTCTTCAACACCATACTTTCATCCACTCCAAGTAAACTCATATCCTTTTCAATTACTCTAATCCAAGTTTGTTTGGGTCTTCCCCTACCCTCGCCATTTTATCATTTCTCCATTGTTCCGGCCTCCTAACCTGCATCACTCGGCCTCCTTCTCACATGTCCAAATCACCTTAGACGATTTTCCCTCATTTTATCCTCACGGGCGCAACTCCTACTTTACCTCCGATCACCTCATTCCCCAATCGATCCTTTCTTGTATGACCGCACATCCATCGCAAAGATACGCATCTCCGCCACATTCATCTTATGCACGTGACACTGTTTCACGCCCAACATTCGGTGCCGTAAAGCAATGCCGACCTAATTGCCGTGCGGTAGAATTTTCCCTTTAATCTATTGGGCATGCCGCGATCACATAGAAACCCTGTGGCACTCTTCCACTTCAACCAACCTGCTTTAATCATATGAGCCACATCTCCATCTAATTTTCCATCCTTTTGGATAATGGATCCAAGATAGCGAAAAAACTCAGAAGCTTGGATAATATTTTCATCAAATGTGATCGCCCCTGCCTCCCTACTTCCAATTCTGCTAAACTTACACTCCAAATATACAGTCTTGCTTCTGCTTAATCGAAAACCTCGAGATTCCAAAGTGTGTCTCCACAACTCCAATTTACTTTCAACACCCTCTCTTGTCTCATCAATCAGCACAATATCATCTGCGAACAGCATACACTTTGGTATATCATCTTGGACTGAACTCATCAATTCGTCCATTATCAAAGCAAAAAGAAAGGGGCTAAGTGCGGAACCTTGATGCACTCCAATCTTTATAGGGAACTCTTCAGTTTTTCCAACACTAGTCTTTACACAAGTACTAACTCCATTATACATGTCCTTGATAATATCAATATATTTCTTTGAAACACCCTTCTTTGCTAATGCCCACCAAAGTACCCCTCTTGGCACTTTATCATACGCCTTTCCCAAATCAATGAAAACCATATGCAAATCTTTCTTTTGATCCCGATATTTCTTCATGGTTTGTCTCATAAGATATATTGCCTCCATAGTCGATCTTCCTGGCATAAACCCAAATTGGTTATCCGAAATATCCACAATTTTTCTCAGCCTCTGTGCAATCACTCTTTTCCAAAGTTTCATAGTATGGCTCATTAGTTTGATCCCCCGATAGTTGGCACAATCTTGGACATCACCTTTATTCTTATACAAAGGGGTCAGAGTACTCTTCCGCCACTCCAATGGCATTGTGTTAACTCTCCATATCTTGTTAAATAGCGTTGTTAACCAATCTACTCCCCTCTCCCCGAAACATCTCCAAACCTCAATTGGTATACCATCCGGTCCAACGGCTTTCTTCAATCTCATCTCTTTCATTGCCATTTTCACTTCACTTTTTCGAATTTTCCGCATAAAATCTCGATTAACCATACTCGAAGAGATATTTAAATCTCCAACATCCTGCTCTTGACCGCCATTGAACAAGTTATCAAAGTACGAACTCCATCTATCTTTTATCTCTTTATCCCCAACTAAAACTCTTTGGTCTACATCATTCACACATTTAACCGTCTCAATATCTCGTTTCCTCTTATCCCTCATACGAGCAAGTCTGTAGATGTCCTTTTCCCCTTCTTTTGTATCCAACTTATTATAAAGTTTCTGATTCACCTTTGCTCTTGCGTCTATTACTGTTTTCTTAGCATCTCTTCTAGCTTCCTTATACTTCTCATAGTTCTCGTTGCTCCTACATATCCCCAATAATTTGTAGCATTCTCGCTTGCCCTTTATTGCTTGTTTTACTTTCTCGTTTCACCATGATGTGTCCTTACTTGGTGGCCCATTTCCTCTAGATTCTCCAAGAACTTCTTTTGCCATCTCCTTTATGGTCGATAAAATGAATTGTTATTATTAATATAGCAAGTGAGTCAAATTTTCATTTTATTTCAACATCATTTTTTCTGAGTTGGTCTCTTGTGAAATTGGTTGCCCACCCGCCGTTCACTGATTCGTTTTTTTTTTGTGTGTGCTTGCCATTTTATTCTCGTTTTTTTATTTCTTCAACAATTGTAATATTTTTTTTTCTAAAATGTAATAGTTTTTATTCTGTAATAGTTTTGCAAAAAATGGATTAATGATAACATAAAATTTACTACAAACTAGTATTACATTTTATAATAAAAGAATGTAACCTTTTTTCTGACATGCAACAGTTTTTATTCTGTAATGTAACTTTTTTTTTTTTTTTTTTTCTGAAATGTAACAATTTTATTCTGAAATTTAACCATAGTTTTCAAGAAAAAGGATTAAGGATAACATAAGATTTACTGCAAAACTAATGTTATAATTTATAATAAAAACTGTTACATTCATTTATGAAAAATTCTAATTTTTTTTTAAATGTAACATTTACTCAACAAAAACTGTTAAATTCATTTGTATAACAAATTATACTCATATATATAGTCTGTTACATTTCGATTATTACTCTCTCTAAAAACAACTATCAAACTATTTAAAATTTTATGCAAAACTACAGTAATATTTTATAATAAAAATCGTTACATTTCCAAATTTTAACAGTTACTTTCCTTTATAGTAGTGTTACATTTCAGGCGACGAACAACTTAATTTTTTTGTTTGTTATAAAATATACTCCCTCCGTCCCGAACTAAAAGTCCTACCTAATGTTGCATGCTTATTAAGAAAATACTAAGAAATGAGTGAACAATGACAAGTGGGTTGGGGGTATAATTGTCCAAAACTCTGTTTATGATTCAAGTGGATAAAGAGTAGTGTAGTATGTATTGATTTATTTGTAGTTCTATGAAATGAAGAGGGTATAAATGTCCAAAATACTATTCATTATTTGCCATTTTGAAAATAAATCAAATAAGGACTTTTAGTTTGGGACGGATCAAAAGAAAAAGTAGAACTCTTGAAGTGGGTCAAACATAGTAGTTTTAAGAAATAATTTTAAATCATAGCATCACTTGTTTTTGAAATTTTTTTTTTTAGACTTTAAAATCTCAAGTTATTCAGTTTAAAATTGTTGGAGATTTTTTTATTTTTTTAAAGTGACACATGTCAAAATTTGAGCGAACGAACGAATCTACGCGTATTGTGATCACGTTAGGAAAATAGATGCCCATATCATATGACTGCTTTAATCAAAATTGACCCCAATGTCCTTTCAGTCTCTTTATCTTCATTAAAACTAGATTGCAATATTTGAACGTTTTCTAATTACTAGTAGGTAATCCGTGCTTCGCACGGAAAGCTAATTTGCTAATATCATGATTTATTTTTTATAATATAAGTATTTTATAAATGAATCAAAACATTAACATTTATAAAGTTAGAAAAATTCTGTTCAACTTTAATAACTTTGTTGCACATAAGTTTAATAGGAATTGCATTGTGACTAACAATGTAGCAATATTTGCTATTTTATTTTTGATGTTCATACTTTATGTCATTTATTTTTGATGTCATAATTTATGTCAGTATGCAACATTTTTTATGAACGTTAACAAAGTGAATGAAAAAACTAATGACCTATTTCTTTTCAAATTACAACATTTTAAATACAATATAGAGGGTTCCAACTCTTAACCTTTCCGAGAAAAGTACGTTTTTAAGCTAAATGCTCATTGGCATTATTAACGACCTACTTTGATATATATATATATAGTAACTTGAACATACCAAAAATGTCGAGTTGGGCCAAACGAGTAAAGTCCAATTACAGACAGCCTTGGTCTCCACATTTCCAATAAGGCTGGTCCAATCAAAACAAGGCCCAAAGCCCATCTCAAGTATCAATCGACTAAGCTCACGGTCCGACCTACCAGGTCCCGACCTAACTTAGTCCGACCTCATGATCCATATTACAATTCGGGTACGAACCGTGCTTACTGCGACAGCCCAGTCGACCATTTCACGAGTGGCGACCTCGACCTAAATCAACAAGTGACGACCTGACACTTGCCGGCGTATTTGGTTGAACAATTCTCATAACCACATCCCTACAAATCAGGGGCCGTTATAGACACGCTCCCACAATCAAGTAACTGCCGCTACAATCTCGGAGCACATGTCGCCTCCCCAAAAATACACCGCTCTTGTCTATAAATACTTCATCACTACCAAACGGTGAAAGGTAATCGCCATTTTGTATTCTCGAGTTCATTATTCAATACATTTTGAGCTTTATACAACCGTAATCTTACTCACGCCCGAGCGTCTTCGCCGGAAGACACATCCTAGCTAGTCGTGGGTTCTCGATTTCAGTCAAGCGGAGCCAGGTGATCCCCGCCACGTGGAGGAAGATTGATAAGCACATTTCTGCAAAGATCGCTTGGTTCCATTGCCGGAAACGTGCTTAAGCTTGACCTCGAAAAGTTCATCAACCTACAACAATGGTAACCCCGCACGGGCATGTTGAAGATGCTTCAAGAATTCATCGAGGTGAACAACAACACCAATACAAACGCAGAAATCTCAATGTCAATGCCGAAAACATGGACTTGCCTCCTCCCCCACCAATCGCGTCCTCATGGTAGAGCCACGCGCTCTACCAAGGTTGTTTGATGCGGCAGGGATCGGGCTCGACACAAGTGAGAGAGGGAAAAGGCATACGGAGGGACAAGGAGTCCCACCTCCTCCTAAGCGTCCAACTCGGACAGCGAACATGGGAAACAGGCAGTCCCTCCACCAACCCCACGAGCAAGAAGGAGATGATGTTGGAGCGAGCCCCAATTCGCCGACTTAATAGCCATGGAGGAGGCAGAGCAAGCCGACGTACGCTTGAAAGAGTGGCCCCCTCCCAGGGTTTCTAATGGGCAATGTGCCAGGAGTGTTAGGCCAAATGAGGGTGTGGGGCAAAATGGTGAAAACAGGATAGTTCAACGAGCTCCTACCGTCGTTCATATGCCAAGTAACGATTTAAGGGCTAGCCTCAATGTAAACAGGGAGCAAGAGGCTCAATCTGATTTGAGGACTCAAGCAATGCCCAACGTAAACAGCATGCTTCTCCAGCCGCGAACGCAGAGATCGTGATCTCATAGAGACAGGAATGGGCATAGGTCGCCCGCGAGAGGGAAAGGCGCAGGTCGCCACATGGAGATAACAAGCGCAGTCGCCATCTCTGTGCCGAGAGGCGCAGTCGCCTCAAAGAAGTAATGACATAGATCTCCAATAAGATCAGAAAGGACCAATTCCCATAGAGACAGGAGGAGTAGACAGATAACTCCCCCTTAAGTGAGGGCCAGAGGTCAAATGCCGCTCCCCTCCAGGAGATGAAAGACCCGATGCCGTAGAATGGCTATTGATGAAAAAGAAGTTCGAACAAATGGGAGGAGGAAAAGAAGAAGGAGATTGGAAAGGTCGAACGAATTGACTTTGCTCTTCGACCTTTATCCAAAGAAATCGCAGATAGTCGACCTCCTCCTACCTTCAAAGTTGCCTCTTCCGGAGAAATATTCAGTGGTCGACCAATGCTAGGAGTCATATAGCACATTTAGAAGCCACAATGTGTTTTGTCGCCAATGAGGACGAAAATATGTGCAAAGCTCTCCTAAGCACACTCACCGGGGCAGCTTTAACTTGGTTCAACGGCTTGGCCGCTGGAAGCATCACCACTGACTTGCTTCAGGACAAAGTTTTTGGATCGCTTCTCGATCGCAGGAGCTCGTAAGATCACCGTCACCGATCCGAATAACTTGGTGCAGTGGTAAGAATGAAAGCTCGATGAGCTATTTCACCAAGTTCAAAGAAATGGTTGATAAGATAGAGGAAGACCTCACCGATATGTGGAAGTCATCAATCGTCAAAACGGTATTTCCTCGGCAGACATGGATTACGAGCTCACGTTCGTACAAGAACGACTCGACAGAGTTGTTTGAGAAGGTATACAATGTCGCCTCTGAAGAGAGGAAAGAAAAGAAGAATGGTAAGAGCCCCAAGGTTGAAGTCACCGATGATAAAAAGGACTCCAACAAGAATGGGGGAACAATAAAAATGGAAAGAACGTAACTAGGGCAACAGAAGGTGCCCGAAGCTTTCACTCCCCTTACGGTGAGTCGAACCGAGATTATGAATGCCGTCGAGCCGGCTCCTCCAGTCCCAATGAATCCAGCAACAAGTTTAGGAGGGACAAAGGCAAGTACTGCGACTACCACAAAGACACCGGTCATCTCACAGAGGATTGCTTAGGATTAAAGCTTATCATCCAGAGAATGGTCGACTGTGGAGACTCAAGCTTATGTGAAGAGACCTCAAGCTGGAGGAGGTGAGCAGCCAGCAGTGGGCAACAAGGACCTAGGCGGCCTAGGACCGAACTTGGGGGTCATCACCGAACAAGCGAGCAACACGGCCATCAAGCACAAGATATTCCAGCTCAATAAGGCCCCACATGTGCCTCCAAGGAGAGAAGTCGAGATGAAGCGATCAACTTCTACCCCCACGAATTGGCAACTAATATGGCGGCTAGGGAGCAAGTTCTCGTCATCCTGTGTCTCATTGATGGATGTACGACGAGCGTACTCTTAGTCGACACGGGGCTCGCAAGGATATTTTGTTTTACAAAACTTTCAAGGAGACGGGTCTTAATGACGAACAATGGGAGAGATATGACGGCAGGTTGGAGGGCTTCACCAACCATCGAGCCGATGCTAAAGGCCAGATAGCGCTCGACGTCGACCTAGGCCGCACTCCTCGTGGTTGTCTCGAAGGTACAATTTATCGTAATTGATGTAAATAGCGACTATGCCGCCATCTTGGAATTCCCGGACAGGTCGCTCTTGGAATGGTAGCATCAATTCCTCACCAAATAGTAAAGTTCCCCACACCCGCTGGAGTGGGTTGCGTACAAGGCACATGCCATGCTTATTTGGATCATGTTCTAAGAGAAAGAAAGAAAAGGGAGCTAGAGATCGAGACTCGCCGACGGTTACTCAAGCCGCCACTGGCCACCAAAACTACCCGATTGTCAACAATCACCGACGTGGAAGAGTCGACCTATCGCTCAAATGACGAGGTCATGCTTGAGTCGACACGTCACTCTAACACCACCGAGGTCGATTCGCATGTAGTTATGGTCGACCAAGTCATCATAGCAACCTACGCTCCAGCTCGACAATAACTCCTGGGGCCACCACCACCACCGCCGAGGTTGCAGACAAGTTAGATGATACGATAGCGTAAGAAGCTCCACATCCGAGGGCCGAGGAGAGACAAAGGGTCAAGGAGATAATCATTGAGACTCTACAATTCAGTGGATGGACCGTAGCTAGAAGCCGTGGATGAGTTAGAGTCAGTAATCACCAACTTTTCCTACCCCGACCAAAAATTCAGATTGGGAAGCAGCTATCGCTGAGGAGCGAGCGTAAATCATCGAGCTACTCAAGGAAAGTAACGATGTCTTCGCATGGAGGGTAGAGGACATGAGGGGAATCAAGGAAGAGGTCGCTGTTCACGTACTTGAAGTCAACCCGACCATAAAGCCTAGACCCCAAAAGTTGAGAAGTTTTGCTCGCGACAAGGAAGAGGCTATCAAAGCCGAGGTACAAAAACTTTTGAGTGCAGTGGATAATCAAGGAGGCCACTCATACAACGTGGTTGGCCAACGTGGTCATGGTGAAGAAATCGAATGGCAAGTGGCGGATGTGTGTCGACTTCACTACTCTCAATCTAGCTTGCCCAAAGGATAGCTATCCTCTTCCTAGAATTGACAAGCTTGTTGATTCCATCGCCGGCCACTCTACTCTCGCTTCCTGGATGCTTACTCTGATACCACCGCATAAAGATGCACGAGGATGACGTTGTGAAGACGGCATTTCAAGCAATGAGGCATTTATCGCTATAACATGATGCCATTTCGCTTTAAAAATGCAGGAGCTACCTATCAAAGAATGGTGAACAAGGTCTTTGCCTCACAAATTGGTCGAAATATGGAGGCTTACGTTGACGACATGGTCATTAAAACTAAGACGGAGTCACGTAGTCGACCTGAAGGAGACGTTAGCCAATTTGAGAGCAAACGACATGAAGCTCAACCCCAAAGAAGTGTGTTGGTGTAGCCGCCTGAAAGTTCCTTGGATTTATGGTATCTCAAAGAGGCATAGAGGCTAATCCAAAAAATCAAGGCTTTAGTCGACATGAAGGCTCCCACCACTATCAAAGAGATGCAAATGACTTAATGGAAGGGTAGCGGCTCGGGTCGCTTCATATCAAAGTCGGCCAGAAAGGTCTCTCCCCTTCTTCAAAGCATTGAGGGGGACGAAAAGTTTTTGAGTGGACGACCGAATGTCATTCGTCGTTCCAACAAACCAAGGATTACCTCGCTACTCCACCTCTCCCGAGTAGCCCGACCACCGGTGAAACTTTGTTTGTGTATTTATCCGTGTGGAGATAAATCAAGTGCAGCAGCTTTTGGTTAGAGAAGATGAGGGGTTTCAAAAGCCGCATACTACATCGCAAGGCTCTATCAAATGTGGAGAGCGGATACTACAATGCCGAGAAGGTCGCCTATGCCCTAGTCGTGGCTTCAAGGAAGCCGCGAGCTTATTTTCCGGCTCATCCAATTGTGGTTCTTACAAATGCTCCTCTAAGAAAAATTCTTCACAAGCCGGAGAGTTCAGTGTCGACTTCTCAATCGGGTCAATTGCCCATACCGAATTTGACATCGAGTATCGACCTCGAAAGGCGTTGAAGGCTCAAGCTCTACCGACTTCTTGGTCGAGCTTACGTTCACCAAGGAAGATGACGAGCGCCGAGCTCCAAAAGAAAAGGCTAAAGTGGAAGGAGTTAGAGTCCTGTGTCGCCACGCCTTACCCGTCGATTGTTGGAAGGTCTATTCGATGGATCAGCGATCAAGAATAGCAGTGGAGCCTGGGATAGCGCAATTGAACTGCAGTGTCCGGAACTGCGTATGAGGAATCACTAAGGTTCAAGTTTGATGCTTCCAACAACCAGCCGAATATGAAGCTTTGATAGCGGCCTATAGAATACGCCAAATGTTTTGGAGCGACTAAGATCATGGCCTACCGTGATTCACAACCGATAGTTAACCAAGTCGAGGCGAGTACGAGGTACTTAGCTCCACGTTGATTAAATACTCGCGACCTGGTGAAGGAGCCGATAAAGGATTTGGAATTCTCGGGAGATTCAAAGGATTGGAAGAGAGGACAACGAGCTAGCCGACCTCCTCTCAAAATTAGCTACCTCTGATGAGCCACATGATGAACCTATCTCCTTCCTCGAAAGTCCAAATTTATGAAAGAGTAAAAATTCATCGCATAGATGATCCCTCAAGAAATTGGGCTCAGGAGAAGTGTTGGATCGAGGAAATGAAAGCATACTTAGAAAATGGAGAGCCGCCGTGATGACGAGAGGAAGGCTCGAGCTATCAAAAAGAAAGCTCCAAGGTATGTCATTCAAGGAGGCGACCTATTCGTAAGATCTTATACTCGACCATTACTAAAGTGCATCCACCCTCAAGAGGTCGCCCTATTGATACACGAAGTGCATAGTGGAATTTGTGGTGGACACCCGGGGGCCGTGACTCTTGCCGACAAGTTAATCACGCTGGGATACTACGGCCACACACGAGAGCCGACACTCACAACTTTGTTCAAGAATGTGATCAATGCCAAAGGTTCGCCAACCTTCCCCATGTGCCTACAACAGAGCGTACTCGTGATCGCAGCTTGGCCATTTGACATGCGGGGCGTCGACCGATTGGACCCTTCCCTCCCGCCCGAGGAAACCGCAAGTATGTGATCGTCGCCATAGATTACTTCACTAAATGGGCCGAGGCCAAACCATTAGCTCGCATCACAGAGGAAAATGCTATCAACTTTATTCATGACTTCATTTGGTGTCGGTTTGTTTTTCCTCGAGCTATAGTGTCCGACAATGGTTTACAGCTCTCCCGCACCTTCGAAACGTAGATGAAACGAGTTGGAATCAAACATTGGAAATCTTCTGTCGCCTATCCTCAAGGAAATGGCCAAGCCGAGGCAAAGAAATAAACTTGTTCTATCTTCCTCAAGCCTGGACTCGTAGGTCGGCGAAACAATTGGTTGGACGAACTTCCCCTTGCTCTTCGGGGCGCTCGTACAACCACTGGGCCTACGGGGAAACCCCTTTTGCTCTCACATACGGGTCGAGGCCACGGCACCTCGCCGAGCTCGCATTCCCACCGCTAGAGTGACCTTCTTTGATCAAGAGCAGAATGACACCAACAGGTTGATCGACTTGGACCTGATCGACGAGAAGCGAGAAACAGCCTACCTCCGAATGGTCAATTACAAGCAGCGGACTAAAAGTTATCACGACAAGAAGGTCAAGGCAAGGTATTTCCAAGTTGGAGATTATGTATTGAGAAAGATTGAAGCAACGGGTAGAAGGACCCAGCAGTAACAAGCTATCTCCTAACCGGGAAGGTCCCTATATAGTCACTCGAGTCGTCAAGGAAGGAACCTACATGATAGCTCATCCTGGAGGTGACGAGTTGAAACATCCTTGGCATGCTACTCACCTCATCAAATACTACTTCTAGTTTTTCAATTTCAAAGTTCAAGTTTGTGTTAAAGCTAGTTTCAAATCGATGTAAGCATGATTCCTACTTCAATGAAAAGAGCAGTTTATTCGATCAAACATAGTGTTACATTAATATCAACAAGCTCGACTCTTAGTCGCCTTCGTTCTAACAAGCTCGATTCTTAATCGCCTTTGTTTATTTAACAAGTCCGACTCTTAGTCGACTTTGTTCTAACGAGCTCGACTCTTAGTCGGGCTCATCTTAGCTCGACTCTTAGTCGCCTTCACCCTAACAAGCTCGACACTTAGTCGCCTTCGTTCTAACAAGCTCGATTCTTAATCGCCTTGTTCACTTAACAAGTCCGACTCTTAGTCGACTTAGTTCTAACAAACTCGACTCTTAGTCGCCTTGATTTACTTAGCTCGATTCTTAATCAGCCTTTGCCTATTCAACAAGTATAATTCCTAATAAACTTGGTCCTAATTAACTCGACCCCCGGTCCGGCCAATGAACAGGTTCGACTCATGATCAATCTCGTTCACAAAAAGTTAATCAAGTCCGAGGTCGACTAAACCCACAAGATCAAGTCGCCTCTAGGCTCAAGTCGACTCATTTATATTAGCTACATCTAGCTAGACATACAATATGGAATGAAAACGTACAACATTCTCGAAAACAAAAGTCGCCTATGATAGAGATAAGTCTCCCAAAACGGGCTAAGACTTAGACAAAATAAATTTACAAGAGTATCTTGCCTCCCAAAAATAGGGCCAAGGCATTCAAATATTCAAGGAACCAAAAGAGCAAAAATTGTTGGTTGGAGCTTGTTCATTACAAATTCAACTAAATAATTCTAAGAGTCCCGCCGACATCACTTGGTCGTCAACGGAAGCTCGACCTTCACCATCTTCTTGTTGCCGGGGCTCTGTGGGCTTACCCGATTCGAATATGTCCGCTCGCTCAATCTCCACGGCTTCGCATCGCCGAGTTCCGCCCAAGACCACATCAAAATTTCTATCAAGGACAGGGAGCTTCCCACTTCTCGCAGCCGATCCTCCTCATCCTCTCGGGGCAATGAAAGCTAGATCGTTTTCAAGGTAAGGAACGAGCGAGTGACCACCACGAGCCGTCATATCATATTGGGACTCGCAAACCAACGAGCTAATTGCTCGATGGTAACCGTAGCCGCTGATCTACAAGCGCACGACGGGCCACGTGTCTTTTGCCGACCTCAAGAAAATCTTGGGCCTTAGACACTATGGCATCATAGTACTCGTCCCCGCTTTGAACTTCTCAACCGCGGCTTCGCAGGCATCCTTAGCGGTTTTCTCAATAGCAGCCCATGGTCTTTCCGACTCTTCTCTCTCTCAAGTCGATGCCGTTCATGCAACTCGAGCAAGAAGACATCCTTCTCCTTTAGAAGTTTGTTAATAGTGGCCGCCCGCCTCGCCTTCCCAGCTTCTTTCTTCTCAAGACCCCTCTCAGCCTCCACTTCCTTGAGTTTGGACTCGCAGCCTCAAGGTCGGACAGAGCCTTGGTCTTCACCGCTTCGTTGGCTTCATACGAATTGTCCAAGTCGTTATACTTCTCTTTCCATTCCGCAAGCTCGAGCCTTTTTGGAATAATCACGAAGGGCTCGTCTCTCCCTCTCAATGGAGGCCCTCCAAGAGCTCTTGGCTTGCTCAATCATTGTAAGATTCGCATTCCAAAGGAAACAAAGAAGTGTTAGCTCGAGATTCAAGTGGATCGAGTAAAGGAGCAGACGACTAAAATAAAAGAGAAAGTGAGAAGTTACCTCGCAATGAGCCACCCTGCATCGAGCCGAGAATTCCTGGTGTCATGCCCTTATCGCCCAAGTGAGCTAGCAGCCTCCACATCCACCGCTCTTCTCACAATCACCGGCCCAAGTTCATGTCCGGGTAGCCGCGACTGTGCAATTAACTCCTTCAAGAGAGGGAACATCACTCACCTCTCGCATCCTTTCTTCAATGGATTCTTGGTTGGGATAAGAAGAAGCCGAAGAGGTGGAAGCAGCTTGGCTCGATGAAACAAAGATTCCCTCAGCCGATCGCAACCTCTTAGTCCTCGCAGGCCGATCATCAACTTCGCTTCCATGACGTCGTCATCAATGTTTACGACATCCAAGTGGACTAGTTCCCGCTTCCGACAAAGACGGAGGTCCCTACATCGACATCGCAGCTGGCCTGAGCTCACATCGTGCCCGCTGCATTTGTTGGATTCATTACCCTCCTCGCCACGCCACGGTATGACCGTCGCTCAACAAAGGATCTTCTTCATCTACCCTTCCATTGGCACCATCCCAATATTGTCTGGGAAGCCGACCGGTCCTTAACGCAGCCTTCCTCTCGCTCACGCAGCACGAGCATTAGCCTTCCCACGGTCCTTCCTCGCTTTCTTCTGCCGAAACGCCAACGATTCGAACCATGTTAGCTTCTTGCTCAGAGTCGAAATGCAACAATATCAAAACAACAAAGTGTTAGATCGACATACGAAAGTTCTACATACGAGCACAAGTTCTACGTGACGAGCAAACTACATGTACGACTCAATTATCTTATACGCAAGCTAACAAATGACGAGCTAAGAAAGGGACACAATACAAATGGTCTATCATATCATGTTTGTCGATCGATAAGCAGTGCAATAGACGAGTAAAAGGTCAGCGTAACAAGATCTTACCACCGGCGTGCTCCCCGTTATCCTTGCAAAAGAGTTTTCTGTCTTCTTGCAACGCCGGCACAAATTTCCAAACCTCCCTGCAGAATGAGTAACCCAGCCGGATATATTTGTCCTCTCAACACAAAGGGACAAGTGGGCTCTACCACTCCATCTCCGCACATCATCCCACTGGACGAAGTTATACTTGGCGGTGATCGACTCTCCCGCCTAACGGGTCTTCTCTCGACTAAGCGACACAAAGTCCTATACAAGTTAAGATGCCAGGTCGGCTCCCAATAGTTCCCCTCATCTACGGCTTCGTATCATCATCGGGCAATGGGAATTCCCATCCTAATCTACTCTCTACCACAACAACATGCGAGTTCCACCCACTATGCTTACTTGGGAGGTTGGTGAAGAGCTTGGGAGATTTAGGTTTAGAGGGGGTACCGATGCTCGTGTCCTCTCCACTATACTTTATACCGAAAAATTCTTTCAACACTCTCATACAAGGTTCATACCCTAAGAATCCGCACACCATAGCAAAGCACACAAGGACCCTACAAGTATTGGCTCCGAGCCGAAGGGGAAGAGCATTGCACATTCTAAAAACTCGTTTATGAAGGGATCAAGAGGCAACCCGAGGCCGCCTACAAATTGACCATAGAAGAAGGCTACCCTAGTGGCATCCCTAGTAAATGACGACCTAAACAACTTCATAAACTCCCTCTCGAGTATAAATGGTCACCCTATAATCTTCCTTACTTACCTCACGTAAATCCCAAATCATGCTATACCTGTAGGCGTGCTTCTTCTTTCCGCGTAATGGCCCTCGGGGGGAACATAACCCCTCTCATTCTTTCCCGGCATGGATGTATCGTCAAATGCATCAACGATTCTCGGGCCCAGGAGGAAGTAGATGCCGTAGCTCCGCCTCGAGTTGCCATATCTCGTACAAGAAGAAGGAGAAACAGGGAGTCAGCCTATGAATAATTTCAGCCGACCTATTTAAGGGCGACCTAGACTCCCCGGAAAGCCTATCCTATTCCTAAGGAAGGAGGGTTTGAGGACATCCCTAACATAGAACAAGGTAATATGGTCGAGCGCTCATGGAATAGATGGAAAGTGACGACATTTGAATCATCAACTACCAGTTTTCAACGTCCCCTACAACGGGCAAACCTATCTCACTAAAATTTAATTCCCACTTGGTTAAAATGGAGGCACATTCATCCAAAGACGCTTTCCACTCACCGTTCACATTCTTGTAAACCCTACTAAGCACAAAGGCAAAGACCCATACCAAGCTCCTGGCTCGCTACTAAAGGTTCTAGCCATGGCAGAAACCAAAAATAGAACATAAATTAAAGCTCTAAAGGAAGAATGGGAGAGAAATACCTTTGTAAATGTTGGAATAGGAAGTTGTTGCCGAAGATGGAAGCCCAATTTAACTCAACTGCTTCTTCGCTATTTTCGCCGGAGATTCTCAAGAGCTTGAAAACGGTAAAAGTTCTAAACGAAGGAGGATTTTGCTATTTATATTTTCCTAAAATTGGAAAGGGAAAGGAAAATCGAAATTAATTTTCCAAAATTAAAAACCGAAGCGGTTTCCGAGAAGGAGTTCCAAGAGTCAGAATTGCAATCATTGCGAGAATCGGCGCTCCTTCATCTCCAACCGTTCATCGCCAACGACCAAGATGTTGTCACGTCATCATGGTCGACCTACTTCAAAGACTAGCATCGACTTGTGAGTAAAGCAATTTTCGTCAAAGAAATCTTCTTAACTTCCAAGTCGACGAAGTCAACTCGAAAGTTGGGGGCCACTGAACATACCAAAAATGTCGAGTTGGGCCAAACGAGTAAAGTCCAATTACAGACAGCCTTGGTCTCCACATTTCCAATAAGGCTGGTCCAATCAAAACAAGGCCCAAAGCCCATCTCAAGTATCAATCGACTAAGCTCACGGTCCGACCTACCAGGTCCCGACCTAACTTAGTCCGACCTCATGATCCATATTACAATTCGGGTACGAATCGTGCTCTACTACCCGCAATGGGTCGACCATTCCACGAGTGGCGACCTCGACCTAAATCAACAAGTGACGACCTGACACTTGCCGGCGTATTTGGTTGAACAATTCTCATAACCACATCCCTACAAATCAGGGGCCGTTATAGACACGCTCCCACAATCAAGTAACTGCCGCTACAATCTCGGAGCACATGTCGCCTCCCCAAAAATACACCGCTCTTGTCTATAAATACTTCATCACTACCAAACGGTGAAAGGTAACTGCCATTTTGTATTCTGAGTTCATTATTCAATACATTTTGAGCTTTATACAACTGTAATCTTACTCTCACGCCCGAGCGTCTTCGCCGGAGACACATCCGGCTAGTCGTGGGTTCTGATTTCAGGTCAAGGAGCCAGGTGATCAGTCCTGCCACGTGGAGGAAGATTGATAAGCACATTTCTTGCAGCATCATAACTATTATGATTAACTAATATTATTAATAGTAATAGTTAATATATATTGAAACGATAATACTATTACTTAACCTATATAGTAAATTAATATTATTTATAATAATAGTTAGCATATATAGTAACTATTATAGTTAACTAATACTATTAATAGTAATAGTTAACATATATAGTAACTATTATAGTTAACTAATACAATTAATAGTAATAGTTAACTTATATAGTAACTATTATAGCTAACTAATACAATTAATAGTAATAGTTAACTTATAAAGTAACTATTATAGTTAACTAATGCTATTAATAGTAATAGTTAACATATATAGTAACTATTATAGTTAACTAATACTATTAATAGTAATAGTTAACTTATATAGTAACTATTATAGTTAACTAATACAATTAATAGTAATAGTTACCATATATATTAACTATTATAGTTAACTAATACAATTAATAGTAATAGTTAACTTATAAAGTAACTATTATAGTTAACTAATACTATTAATATTAATAGTTAACCTATATAATAACTATTATTATTAATTAATAGTATTAGCTAATAAGGAGAATATCAAAAGTCATATAGATTTTGGGATAGTGATGACGTGGCTTCTCCAAAATCAAGAGTTTGCTTAAACTTGTCCACGTGGCGACGCCATAACCCTCCTCACCAACTTTAATATATATATATATAGATTTTAGGTTATGCGCCACCACTTCTCTAGGCCTTGCTTTCAGTGCGTCTCCCCTTCATGATTAAGGGCTCGTCTGTTACACAGTTTTATAAACGAAGAGTTTTTAAAATGGAGCTTATTTCTGGATGCTATAATTTTGAGCGACCAAATTGCCCCCAACTTTTTAAAATTCAGTCATCTAAAACTCTTGACTAACACGCTTAATAAAAAAAATTGAGTTTTTTTATCTTTGTTTTAACAAAAACGCTCAACAAGACAGGACCTAAGGAGGCGTAACTACTAAGATTTCGTAGCGATGATGATTTGAGGATGGGTCCTACTATTTGTAATTTTTTTTATTAAAATAATATGCGATATCTTAAACTAACATTGTTAATTATGAAAAAGTTATCATTAATCAATAATGATTTTTTTTTATATTTTTTTAGTCTTTGACTTTTTCAACCTAATCACCTAAAAGGTAATAGTAATAATTATATTGTTCCCTATATACTCCCTTCGTCCCAAACCTAGATACCCATTTTGCCATTTTGAGCGTCCCAAACTAACATACCCCTTTCCTAAAATGACAAATAATCTTTACTATTCCCCCCACTCATTTTCTCTCCTATTTTACTCTTATACTGACAACACCAATCAACTTTACTATTCCCTCCACTCATTCTCTCTCCTATTTTACCTTTATACTCACAACACTTTCTCCATTACCCACTTTCCTTAATTCTCGTGCCGAACAGTAAACGGGTATCTAGGCTTGAGACGGAGGGAGTATATACTAGTCTTTTAGATTTAAAAATTGAAGTTTAATTTATGATTTTATTTTTTGAATATATTTTATAGTTTATATTATATATTTATCTAAATAAGTTTATTATGTCAAAGGGTTGTTGTACTTTGATTGTTGACTCCTCCGATCCTCAGACCCGGTTCACTAAAGACTTTGTCTACTTTTTTCATCAATTTTAACAAGTTATATAAACATACTCCTATTATTCTTCTTACATTGTACAATATTTTATAGACTTACATATAATGAAATTTTTATTTTTCAATGTAATTTTATAAACACACTCATATTATCCTCCTATTTTCCACTTCCTCCCTTCTCTCTTTTTGCGCTCGTCTCTCTCTTACTGCGCCATCGCAACAGAATGTCTATTGATTGAAGGTGTCCTCACAATTTTTTGTTGTTGTTATCATCCATTCACCTACCTGTTTAATACAAGAGGGTTTATTTTGGTTTCACTTAGTTATGATTTGAATTGCTGGATCTAATGTGATATCAATTTCTTTTTGTTTTACATTTGTTTTACATATGTCAATTGAATGTTGGTGTTAATGTCACATATCTGTTTGTTATTCTTTAATCGAAAATGTTTCTCCATTTAATAAGCATATCATCGGAAATGTCACAGATCTGTTTGTTATTCTTTAATTGCAGTTGCTAACTCTGTTACTTACAATCCCAATTTTGTTCATAGTATCTCTTTTGCATAAGGATTGTAATTGCAGCTTAGCTAAAAAAAATAAAAAATTAGCAGCTTTGAATCGAATCGGGGTCGGATCGGACACATTCGGATCGAATCGGGTTCGCTATCAATTTCGCCCAGCCGCACAACCTTGATTGAAGAAGCCCAGACCTTCAATTTTTTTTTTTTTTTTAAAGTTTGATCTTCGAATTATGGGATGTTGGAACTTGCTTCAGCAAAACTTGTAATCTTTTGTCCAAACTTTTTGTTCACTGAATTTCTGCACTTGAAAATCTGCAACGGTTGAATCTGCACTTATATTACTGCACTGGAATACACTGCGCTAATGTTTCTGCACTTAGTTTACTTCTTCTGGACTGAACCGCACTTTGTTGATGTTCCCGTATGCTTGTAGTTTGCTGCAATATAATTGTTGCACTGAGTTTCTGTTGTAAACTTATTTGGTATGAAAATGGCTCCTAAGGCACGTGATGAACACGCTTTCCTTAAGACAAAATTCGCCCTCTATCCGGTGCAAAAAGGTTGATGCGAATAGTCTTTAGGATACAATAGAGCCCCGTCTTTTCCACAGCATGGATATCGCGGTTTGCACTCCTGATGATACCCCCTATACCCTGTGTATCCAACCAAGCCTTAGAATGATCTGGAGATTGTAATTGGCCAAGTACAATCTCCAGTATAGAAGTAAAATAGAAGTTTGTATGTCCTCAAATAAGGCTGAAGCACCTTATTTATACAACAATGGTGACTCTTTGAGAAGTAATAAAAGTGGCTGGAATGAGTTTCATTTTGAAAATGAAACTGCCTTAACAATAACTAATGTAACTGCTATTAGTTTCAAAATTTCAAACTTTATCCAGCAACTTCTGTAACTAATGTAACTGCCATTAGTTTCTAATTTCAAACTAACAGTCACACACTTTCTCTCATTAAATTATTTTGAAAATATTCCAACATGGGATAGATTATTTGTATTTGTTATTTATATCTATGTTTTGATTTTTTATTTGGTATTTGTGTGTGGGTTTGAATCAACGAACAAGATTTGATTTTGATTTGTCAAATGGGTTTTAAAGCTATTAATGGTGGTTGTGGGTGGTGGTGATGGCGGTGGTATGGTGGTAGTACCTGATAATGGCGTTATTGGTGGTTCTAATCGGTGGTTTTGTCCCAAGTTTAAATGACATAAAAGCCCTTGTCTATTTTCATCAAAAGACCAAAATGGACCTCACATGACATCGCATGACTGATCCGTTAAATTTCTAACGTCGTTTAGGGGAGGGGGCAAAAGTGGAAATCATGGTTAGTTGAGGTGCCACCTTGGGACAAAATTCGCGCGAGGATACAAGTGAGAATGAGTGTATACTTTGGAGGTTAATCATATTTTTGGCCAAATGAATATGAATGGGTGTATGTTTTTTAGGGTTCAAAAGTGTAATAAGGTAAAATTTAATTTTCATTGACTAGGTAAAGTCAAAGTCATATGTGTCAATGACAGAACCCATAGTTTTAAACTAATTCCTTCACTAAGTTTGTGCTAAAACTACACAGTTTCTCCATTCTAGCCTAGACACCACCCCGCCCGCCGGCAATGTTTACGGACTTATTCGCCGGCGAAATCGCCACTGAGCTCCTCAAAATGCTCTTGACCATATCAAGTAAAGCTTGCCTCTGCAAACCCAGCGCCGAACAGCTCATGGACTCAATCAACCAACTCCTACCCATAATCCAAGAAATCAAGCACACCGGCGTCGAGTTGCCTCAAACTCGCCAGCGCCAGCTAGATACTCTCTCCGAAGATCTACGCAACGGCCTTGAACTCACCCGGAAAGTGTTGGCGTCCAGCCGGTGGAACGTTTATAAGAACCTGCAACTGGCGAGAAAAATGGAGAAATTAGAGAAGAAGGTGTCCAGGTTCGTGAAAATTACTATGCAGGCCCACGTCCTGGCTGACGTTCAACATATGAGGTTTGATTCGGCTGAGCGGTTCGATCGGCTGGAGCACCGGCTGGGATCGATGAAGATCGGTGGTGGCGGCGGCGGCGGCGGCGAGACGTGGTTGGAGGAGGCGGTGAAGAGGGTCGGAGAAGAGGAGAGGTACGAGGGCAGTTTGGTCAATTTGGGTGTGGCTATGGAAGTTGGGAAAAGAAAGGTGAAGGAGATGATAATTGGGAGGGAAAATCTGGGTGTAATTGGGATTAATGGAATTGGCGGGAGCGGGAAAACAACCCTAGCTCGAGAAATTTCAAAAGATCATGAAATTCAAAGTAAGTCTTTAAATTCCAAAAAAAAACAATTTTTGATTTCTGAGAAATTTTCTTAACTTGATGATTGACTGTATGAACAGGTTACTACAACAACAGGATTTTGTTCCTGACAGTTTCTCAATCTCCAAATGTTGAGCAACTGAGGCTAAAGATTTGGGGATTAATATCAGGGAATGACATCGATGGGTGTTCTGATATGAACATTCCTCAATGGAATTTACAGTATGATTCTTGGAAAATTTCGACTCGTACCCTTGTGATTTTAGATGATGTTTGGTCTTTATCAGTACTCGAACAGCTAATCTTTAAACTTCCGGGATGCAAAACCCTAGTCGTTTCGCGATTCAAATTCCCTTCTTCTGTTCTTAACTGCAACTATGAGTTGGAATTGCCAAGGGAAGATGAGGCTGTTTCCCTCTTCTGTCACTCTGCCTTTGGGAATAATTCCATTCCTCCCAGTGCTAATGTCAGATTAATCAAAGAGGTAATACTATTTTCGCAAACAATTACGAAACAAAGTTTCAGAAAATCAGTCTTTTTATTAGTTTTTGGTTCTGACTTTTGACAGATTGTGGAGGAATGTAAAGGGCTTCCATTGGCACTGAAAGTTATTGGAGCTTCTCTAAGAGACCAGCCGGAAATGTTTTGGACAAGTGCCAAAAACAGACTATCAAAAGGTCAACCGATTAGCGAGTCCCATGAAAACCAGTTGCTTGAGCGAATGAAGTTGAGTATTGACTACCTGTCGGACAAAGTCCGGGAGTGCTTCCTGGATTTGGGCTCCTTCCCCGAGGATAAAAAGATTTCTTTAGATGTTCTTATTAACATTTGGGTGGAATTACATGATATTGATGAAGAAGAAGCTTTTGCTATTCTTGTTGAGCTTTCAGACAAGAATCTGCTCAACCTAGTAAAAGATGCCCGGTATAGTACTCCTATATTGTTTGTAAACTTGCAGCCTAGAGTGATATTATGCTTATATATCTTCTTTTTTTTTTTCGCAGAAGTGGTGACATGTATAGTAGTTACTATGATATCTCGGTGTCACAGCATGATGTGCTGAGAGACCTTGCGATTCATCTGAGCACTCGTGAGACCATTAATCAGCGTAAGCGACTGCTAATGGCAAGAAGAGAAAATGGTGTCCCAAAAGAATGGGAGAGGAAAACGGATAAGCCATTCGAGGCACAGATTGTTTCAGTGCACACAGGTATAATAACTACATACTCCCTATAGATTTCTCTTCAAAATAAAAAATAAAAAATTAAAATTAAAAAGTACTCCTATTTAGTTAACCAAATATATTTACTGGTGTAGATGAAATGGGAGAGATGGATTGGCCCAGAATGGATTTCCCCAAGGCTGAAGTACTCATTCTAAATTTCTCCTCCAGTGTATATTTCCTCCCTCCCTTTCTTGAATACATGCCCAAACTTAGAGCTCTGATTCTTATAAACTACAGCACAAAAACAGCAGAACTTCACAACTCATCTGTCTTTACCAATCTGACCAACTTGAGAAGTCTCTGGTTCGAAAAATTAACCATTCCCCAGTTACCCGAAACCACAGTACCTCTCAAGAACTTGTGCAAAATCTCCCTAGTACTCTGCAAAATAAACAACAATGGCAGCCTTCATTATCAATCAGAACTAGACCTTCCCCGTCTTTTCCCTCGCCTCGCAGAGCTGACAATGGATCACTGCATCAATTTGAACAAACTGCCCTCCAGCATCTGCCAAATGCAAACTCTCAAAACTCTGAGCATCACCAACTGCGATAGTATCAGTGAACTCCCGTCTGATTTGGGTAAATTAATTTCTCTCAAGATTTTGAGGATTTACGCTTGCCCAAATCTGAAAATTCTTCCTGATGGAATTGGCAGCCTTGTTTGGTTAAAATATATTGATGTGTCTCAATGTGTAAGTTTACGGTACATTCCAGAAGGGATCGGAGGATGTGAAAGTTTGGAGAAGATAGACATGAGGGAGTGTCCTCAGATAAAGAATGTGCCTAAATCTGTAACGAGCTTAAGGTCACTGCGACAGGTTATTTGTGATGAAGAGGTTTCTTGGCAGTGGAGAGATATGGAGACGGCTTTGCCTGAGTTTCGTGTTCAGGTTGCAGAGGAATGCTTTAATCTGGACTGGCTCACTGAATAAAGAAAGAACTAGGACTGCCCGTGTTTCTAATAAGAAAATTATTTGTAGCATTTTTTGATTATTTTCATGGGATTCAGCTGAAGAAAATGGGATAGAATTTCAGCTCTTGTTTTATAATATCTGAATAAAGATGCCACATTTTGAGCCATTGTTTTCAGTAAATCATGGAATGTAATAAACTCCCTCCGTCCTATACGTCCCCATATACATCTCGTAGTAATATGCAAAGTCAAAGAAAAATTATTATTGATAGTATTCTTAATGACGAATCAATAACAATTTTAAATTTTCATTAGGATAATCAAATTTTCTAGAAGTTCTTAGTCAAAGTACAATTACGTTGAAATTTTTTCTTTGACTTTTCATATTACTATGGGACGGAGGGAGTATAATTTTAGAGAAGAGCGGATATTCGCAACATCAACAAGGCCCTATTCTGATTTGGGATATTCACAACATCAACAAGGTCCTATTCTGATTTGGGGTCGATTAACTTGAAATAAGTGAAAAAATGATATTGCAGAAGAAAAATACCTTCCGAAGCACTGTGTGTACTGGCTACTGCAATGATAGATCAGACGAAAGTATTAAATCGAGAAAGATAACACGAAGAAAATGAAAGATAAAAATTTATTTTGTATATCGATCTGAACTCCATTTAGTTTAGTCGGTCTGAGTTCCGGGCCCAAATATTAAGGAAGAGTTTCAAAATTCATTCAGGTGGACGGCTAAAAGAACTAAAAACTGAGAAAAGAAGACTTCTACTTAAAAAAAAAAAAAAAAAAACAGGTAGTTTTAACCACAAGAAATGTACATTCAGGTGAAGGGGCTTATTTTAAAGGAATCTGGAGGGCATATACTCATGTATCCTAAGAGGATAACTGTAGAACTCATCGTTTCTGCTGTCGCCTTTTCTGTGCTGGAACGGAGCCCACCACGGAACACCTCTGTCATCGCGTGTGTGGTGTGGATCTAGCATATTGTCTAGGAGGATCCCAACAATCATTGCCACAGTTGCAGGTGAAGCGAATATTGTGTTTAATATGTCATTGAACTGCAAGATAAAAGAAAGTAATCAAGAAGAGACTATAGAGGGAATGATCAACCATTAAATTCCTAAGTACTCCCTTCGTCCCAAAAAAAGGGTCCTACTTTCCATTTGGGTTTGTTCCAAAAATAACTGTCCCGTTTCTAAAGATTATAACAATTATAGTGTAATTTGAACTAGGTACAAGCAAGTAAAGCATACTCCATAAAATAGAGACTTGTCAAATGAGATAGTAATTCGGGACGGAGGGAGTTGCCACTTTTTTTTTTTTTAATGCAAGAAATCACTTGTATCCATAAGTTTTTGGGGTCCTACATCTAGAGTATTTGTATCCACTAAATGCTTATTATAATTGGTCAAATTGATTGCCTAAAATTGTTTGTCCAATCAAAGTGGACACTTAAGTGAGATCGGAGCGAGTATATGATAACCCATTCACCCTCCAAAATGGAAAATGATATATACTCCCTCCGTCCCGTCCGAAGCTTCACCTTTTACCCAAATGGGTGTCCCGGTAGAAGCTTCACCTTTCCTAAAATGGTAATAAATGTGGGCCCCATTTGTCAACCCCTCTCACTTTTTCCTCTCACATACTCCCTCCGTCCCATCAAGAGTGTCACACTTTTAGGGGTGACACGCAAATTAAGAAAAAAAGGGGGAAGAAAAAATGTTGTGAGTGTAATTTGAAAATAGGAGAGAGAATTAGTGGAGGAAATAGTGAATTTAAAAAGTGTTGTGAGTGTAGAGGAGAGAGAATTAGTGGAGGGAATAGTGGATGGGATAATAGAATATTAATAAAACATTTCCTTTTTAGGAAAGGTGACGCTTCAAACGGGACGCCATTTTGGGTAAAAAGTAACACTTGGAGTGGGACGGAGGGAGTACTTAAATTGTGGGGCCCACTTGTCATATCCACTAACTTTTCCCACTCACATATTTAAATTGTGGGCCCCACTTGTCATATCCACTCACTTCTTCCCTCTCACAGCCCTTCTCCCACTCATCACTTTTCTTAATTTACGTGCTTCACCAAAATGGTGAAGCATCGGGCGGGACGGAGGGAGTATATATATATATATATATATATATATATATATATATATATATATATATATATATATATATATATATAAAGCAACAGATTTCTTACCCATCCGCCACCAGTTCTAACAGGTCCATGGCCAGATAGACCATCGGTACTGATAAGGAAATATTGCGGTATTGATATCCCAAGAAACAGAGACAGGCCAAGTATGTAGATGTTCCTCATGGAATTATTGTTTGTAAATTGAATAAATGTAATTCCAACCGCAGCTGTTCAAAATAAGCAAGAATTAACTCATTAAACATTTAAGAAAATGAATATTAACAAGATTAAAGCCGCAAACAAAATAGATACTTACCAACAAGGCCATATAGGACACAGTAAATGGCAGCAAATATTACTAACGGAATGGATGCAAAAAAGGCCCCAAACTTCCCTGAGAGACGGGAATTTTGGAATCAGATATCAAGTGAAAGATCAAAACACGGCCCTATAATAATATGGTAATAAAAAGCTGACCGAATATTGAGAAGAAGATCATGAAAACTGTGGATATCTGAACCACCCTTCTGCTCCCAACGTGAGTCAATGCAAGAAGACCAACATTTTCACTGCATTATTATTACAAAATATCTGTCAGAATTACATTCTAGTATTCATCAAAAAATAAAAAAATTAATATCCTATTATTGAAAATTACGGAAGTGAAATCACTAAATTCTTACACGGATGCTGTTGTACCAACAAGAGAACCAAATATCCCTTCTAGGAGCTGTCCAATACCCTGCCATTAAAAGGGAAAGACAAGAAAAACGATCTCAGGCATATGAGACGCCACTAAAAAACTACTCCCTCGCTCCCAGAATAAATATTGCATTTTTTTAATGTTAGTACGAAGGAACTTTGAGCAATAATTTTATGTTAATTTAATTATCCTAATGAAAATTTAAAATTTGTTATTGGTAGAAATTATAATGGTGTATCAATAACAAGTTATTTTTATTAGAATATTTAAATTAACCTAAAATTATTGCTCGAAGGTTCCTTCGTACTAACATACCAAAAAGTGCGACATTTATTCCGGGACAGAGGGAGTGCGAAGAAGCTTAGTAGAAAACATATGACGCGGAAAAATAAAACATCAAAATTGTGAATGGACCTGCAGACCGATGCTCCGAGTAAGCACATGCGCTGGAGGGGCTGTAGCACCAGCAAATCGTGAGGCGGCAATAAATGCTCCAGTGGACTGCATGAAATCATTTGAAAAAAAAATGATCAATTAAAACAGAAAGCAGAAGAAATATCACTCTGGCCTGCCTACAGAAAAGTGGTAGGCAATTAAACCTCTACTGATGAAACTAGAGCAGCACCCATCATTCCGAAAACGTGGCTTGCTCTGAAAATGGGAGTACCCCATTGAAATGGATATGGGATCTTGATCCTGTATTCAACAATAACGTTGGACACATCAGAAAAAATAAAAATAAATAAAAACTCGTCCAAAGACATGTAAATATAATTCAAACATAGATCCTACAAACATGTATTACCATGGGGCAGAAGACAGGAGACCAGAGCGATCTGTACGACAGCTCATCTTAGTTGGTTGTTTGACATTGTTATAAGCACCAGCTGACGTAAGAATAACAGCAAAAGCCCATACGAGCACAATGCATAAGAGCAGTCCGAATCTCTCAAGTACTGTATGGGCGAGCGGGTGGAGGCGTTTTAGATACTGTAACAATGCATCATTATTTCAATTCAAAATGTTTTTTTAGGAATGTTTACAAGCATTAATGTACGGACAAAATAGATAATAATGAAATTTATACAAATTTTGACTCCTATCAAGTTTCATGTCGTTAATAATTATATCTCTTTCCACAAATGGCCGTTATTAAGTTTTCATTTTGTCCCAACATGAAGTGCAGTTTTGCTCGAATCTGAGCAATGATCGAGTTACTTCTTAAAATGAGTTCAGTATAGATGAATTACCTGTTGGCCTACAACTAATAATATCAGCATGGGCAGGCCTATCTCCACACAGTTGGCAAGCTGCAAAGAAAGATGGAATTATTTAGTTGTTCTAAGTGATAAAATTGTGGAGACACTGGAATTTTAGTCTTGTAGACGAAGACTACCTGCGGAAATCCCCTTGAAAATAGGCCGAGACCCACAAGACACACATATGGCACGACAATAAGAGGGCTAAAGAGTCTGAATAAGAATGGAAACATAAGAAAGGAAACAATAAAGCAATGTTGAAACATACTCCCTCCGTCCCATGATAAATGTCATATCTTGACTTTTTTTTGGTAAACTTGATTAAACTTTGACTAAAATTTGATGACACCATAATATTCTAAAAATTGTATTTGATGCTCCATTAAAAATATTACAAATAACAATTTTTAGAATTTCATGACATTAATTAGAATTAATAAACTTTTTGGTCAAAGTTAAATCAAGTTGACTACAAAAGTCAAGATGCGACATTTATTGTGGAACAGAGGGAGTAAATTTTAAGAGTTGGAAGTTGTAAATCGAGAAAAAAATTAATTAAATGAGATATACAGCAGACCACAAGTTTGTTACCTAGTCAAGTTTCCCCATGCCCTACCATATCCAAGGACGATATTGACGAATGAAGATACTATCAAGGCTCCTTGAATAGCTCTCATGGTGTGAAGAAATCTCTATAAATAATAACAACAGATATGAGATATTAATAATTACAAACCTGCTAATAATATTTGACCGGAGATAATTTGAAAGGAAACTCTATACGTGAATTAACACGGAAAAATCAAAATTGAAGGAATAGACAAATATTTAGGCTATAAGTCGCAAGGAGTTCTACAAACCTCATGCTCTGACGAGAAATTTTCATCTGACAAATCATTGATAATTGACACCACGGCTAAGTAATGTTTCTAACGATGGACCCATCACCGTAGGAAGTCTTGTCCCAAACCAGGTTTGAAGAAGGGTATTTATTCCCGACATGAACAACAAAGCTTGTATTACACGGGCTTTGTCACCCTGTAAACAGAAGCGATTCAGCTTAGGAACATAAATGAAACTAAACCAACATTACTCTTGCAATTAATCAGAAAAAATAGTACTCATTCTGTCTCAAAATTAGTGTCCAATTTTTACAAAGGTTGTCCGAAATAAGTGCTCTTCTAAGAAAGTCATTAAATGTCCCTTTGTCAACTACTTACGTTCAAATCGAGTTAAAAGCCTAAATATGCAACAAACTTCTTCATATTTTTATATATAATAAAACTTTACTTTAATCACAAATGTAAACATACTTTTTTGATGGTCCGAATCATGCAATATACTCTCAAGACCAATAACGTTTAAATTTTTGTTGACAGAAAATCCACGTAAGTAGATTGTTGGAGAACCACATGTCTTACAATAATCGTTGAAAACAAATACTCTAAGCATCGTCATCTTGAGTGATAATTGATAAACACATAGCTGTTGTCTTCATCGATGAAAAACCTATCCCTCTGATATCTCAACCAAGAAGCCCTCACCATCTACACATACCAAACCCTACAAACCACACCCCCTCCACTCAAATTAACACCGAGAAAACCCCCTTAAATCTTCTCCCAACACAACAGTCTAAACTCGATCGACCCCACTAGCGAAGCCAGTAAGGGCCTTATGAGGGCAGTTTCCCCTGTTTATGATAGAAAAACAAAAAACAAATTACTAGTGTAAATATTTCAAGAATTCAGGGGTTTCAGTGCAATCAATTGAAACTTGCCCCCGTTTGTGCAAAGAGAAAAAATGCACTAGTTTTTTTTTGCCCCCTTTTAATTAGGAAAAATGATTTTGCCCTTCTTTTGAAAATTTCTTGGCTCCGCCACTGATCAACCCTCTACCGAATTTCTTCATCTATGCCAACGATTCTGCAGCCAACAACGTCAGTTATGATGTTTATAATCGCTTGCGTGTTTTATGCTATTTCACAATCTACACTTGTGTTTCTTCCAATTTAAAGAATGTTCTCTCATATGAAAAAACATGTGTAGTAACTTACATTTTTCGATTTACTTTTCCGGTTCAAATCTGCACTTACAATGTCAAGGACGAGGGTAACAATATATGTACTTCTGACTAAAACGGCTTAGAAAATAACGTCATTAATTTCCTTCAAAAGCACAAAATTGATCTGTCATTGTGGATTCATATTATTGAGGGCAGAGAAGGTGAAAAACTTACGGGATCACCGCCCATTCGCGGCACGAGTACTGAGGCTATCATGACAGTTGTCCCAAGCATCACAATGTAGTGTTGAAATCCAAGTATAACAGTTTGGTCTGTAAAGATTACACATATCACATGAATAAGTACCGATACAAAATCGCAAGACCGAAAATAATGTCCAACCAGCCAATTACAATTATCAAAATTGAATTTTCTGAAGATAGATTTGAACACCATACAACTTCCATACTATTTAGCCACGAATTTCAGAAAATTAACACAAATTCATTTCAAAGTAAGCAGCTATAAGTGGCAACAAGTTGAATTGATAGAAACAAGGTTACCTGATAAAGTGAGAAATCAAACCAAAGATACAATCTTGAAAAATGAAACTGAACAAAAGAATTACCAGAAGGGTAAAATAACTCCAAAGTTCGATTTTTTAATTTAATTTTAAAAAGTTTTAATGATTACAGATTTTTACTTTATAGACCAATTGTATAAAGATCCAGTAGTAGAATCTATCAGATAAAGATGCAGATACGCAAGTCATGGCAGAGAATCGAGAAAGATGAAATCTCATTTCAAATTAAAAAAAAAATTAAAAAAAAAATTAAAAAAATAGTCCCTTTTGCAAAAAAAAAAACTCAGCTTTTTAAAAAGTTACACCATTTTCTCAATTCCAAAGCACACCCAGTTCTTGAATTTTCATTTTTATATAAAAAAAAGGGAGAGAGAGAGAGAGAAAGCATACGCCATGAAGGGTTGGAATGGATGCAATAGTGGAGCTGAAGGAGTTGTTCGGCGGGAGGGAAAGCAGGGCCTCTGGCAGCACCGAGTGGCTGAGTAAGATGCTGAGGAGCCTGAGCTGGCGGTGGCTGGTGGTGGTTCGTCTCAACCATCACTCTTGTGAAAGATACCGCCGGCGATTACTGAAGAAAAGTCGACTGTCTGGAGAGAGAGAGAAATTGGGGGGGGGGGAGTGAAGAATTTGTGCAGAAAGAGAAAGAAAATACTAGGAAATGGCAGAGGAAAGTGTAAGAAAATTAACCTTAAATCCTGCTCATTTCCTACTCATCTCAATACTTTTCGACGGACCGACAACGGATCACATTAATGCGAGAGAGTGCAGTGTGTGTACTGTGTGTTCGTGTGCGTGCTTTTGTGAGAAGGGAGGGGTATGTGAGGAGGGAAAGCGGATTGGGATTACGTTTATGTTTGTCTCTATCGAGGACCATAACGCGCCACCCCCTTGTGGGGCCCTCACCAGTTACCACCACCCTTCAAAACATGATCATTTCCTTAATTATCACAAATTAAAGTAATTGGAATCGGGCAAATTTGTATTTTAGTTATCTGAGTTTGTCGAGATGTTTCAATTGATTATCGAATTTGTATTTGTTACAAGTTGGTTATTGAGTTTGTCTTTTTGTTGCAATCAAGTGTAATTTTGGATGAACCGTTAAAAATATAACGAAAAGGATAACATGTATCGCTCACGTGAGTTACTTAGGGGTGTTTTGGTTATTCTCATTGAATTTTTAATTAACTTTAATTTATCATTCTCTTCAATATCATATTTTCAATATATAAGTATTATTAATATGAAAAGTAAAATAAGAATTATTATGTAAAATAATAAATTCATTTATGAAAAAAATATACTAATAACATAATATATATATATATATGCATACATACATACATACATATATATACATATACATATATATATATATATATATATATATATATATATATATATACATATACATATATAGGTTTTGTTAGGATACACAATAGGAGTATCCTCAGCCGCCCATTATTTTTGGACAAAAATGTCCCTTCATCTTGTACGTGAACTAAAAATAAAGAAGGGGTATTTTGGTATTTTAGGCACCGGCGGCGCACTGGTATCGAGCTTTGGGAATCGGCGGTGCCTTGGGAATCGCAACGCGCCTTGGGAATCGGCGGCGCACGGGTATCGGCGGCACCACAGGAATCGGCGGCGTGCCTAAAATACCAAAATACCCCTTCTTTATTTTTAGTTCATGTACAAGATGAAGGGACATTTTTGTCCAAAATAATGGGCCACTGTTGTGATACTCCTATCATGTATCCTAACAAAGCCCTATATATATATATATATATATATATATATATACATATATGTATATACATATACATATATATATATATACATATACATATATATACATATATATATATACATATACATATATGTATATATATATACATATATATATGTATATATATATACATATATATAATATAAAATTTATATAAAAAAATTAATATCTAAACTAATTCAAAAAAAGAAAAAGAAAAAGTAAACAACAAATGTCCAAATTCATTCCTTCATTTCAACCCCAACATTTATCCTTCTCCTTCTTCCTCCATAATCAACCATCTCCCTTTGTCTTCTATAACCACCCATCTCCTTCCTTCTCGATTAATCACCCCACCCCCACATTTTCTGCTCATATCCCGTCACCATCCAACTCTGCCTTTCTCCACTACTCGCCCCTTATCTGTCACTTTCCCCTCTTTCCATGGCCGTCGTCTGTCTGCCCTTCCATGTCCGTCTCCCCTTCCCATGTCCGCCATCATCACCTGGTTACCTTCAAGCTCCTTATCTTCATCTCCACTCCGATTATGATTTGTAAAGATTTATTTGATCTTTTGAAACCCTAACCAGATCTAGGTTATTTATTTAGATATTGAAATAGTTGGCGATTTAGGAGATTTTTTTTTCTAATTTGTTCTTTGATTTTGTGAAATTGGTAATTTGAGGAGAAATGTTGGTGGTGGTGCCCGGGGTTTGGGTGGTGGCGGTGACCGAGTTTTGGGAGGTGAGGTGGTGGTGGTTATTAACTTGTGGGTGATGGTGTCCCATTGGTGGGATGAGGTGGAGAATGATAAATTAAAGTTAATTAAAAATTCAATGAGAATGATCAAAATATTCCTAAGTAACTCACTAAGCGATACATGTTATGATTTTCGTTAGATTTTTAGTGGTTCATCCAAAATTACACCTGATTGTAACAAAAAGACAAACTCAATAACCAACCTGTAACAAATGCAAATTCGATAACCAATTGAAACATCTCGACAAACTCAGGTAACTAAAATATAATTTGCCCAATTGAAATCACTCAAACCAAAAATTTATCTGGCAAAAAGCATCTTTTCATCACTGAATTTTTGTTTAATTTACAATGTTCTCATTAAACTTTTTTTTCTCAAAATTCTCATTACACTTTTCATGTTTTTACAATATTCTCATTCCGTTCATAATTTTGCTAAAAACATAACAAAAGTTAGTCACATTACCACACATAACTAGCTTTGATAAAGTTTTTAATCAATTTATTGATGTGTATTCTAACTAGATTATGGGCAATAAATCACCCACAATAATTTCACACGTGACCTCACGAAAGTTTTTCACATTAGATCACTAACTGATTTTCGTTAACTTTTTAGCGAAATTATAGACAAAATGAGAATATTGTAAAAATATGAAAAGTTTAGTGAGAACATTGGAAAAAATAAAAGTTTAATAATGTGGTACCATATTCCATTTGTCTCGAAAACCTAATTCACTTTGTCATTATTTAAGTGTTTCTGATAAGTCACGTTTTTTAAAAAGAAAATTTTATAATATTTATTTATTAATGAGTCTCATTTATTATATTCAGAACAAATATATTACATATTATTCTCTACTACACTTTCCATTTACTATACACTCATAACATTTACTTTTAAAATATTATTTTTTTCAATTTCTGTGACGAATAATAAACGAGTAAGGTTTTTCAAGACAAAGGAGTATATATTATTTTTCATGATGAGTGATTGATATTAATTTAACTTGAGATGGATCTTACGTACAATAAATTAATCTTGATCGTCTATCCATCAACAGAAAAAACATGGCTAATTATAAACCACTCGCTTGAGAAAATGAGCAAATATTGATAGGACTGTAAACAACGGTGGACCCAAAGCATTTTGTAATGGGTGCACAAATACACTACAAATATCTGAGTTAAAAAATGTTTGATATAGGATTTGAAACTACAACCTTCAAGTTAAAATTTTAACATCTTAACCACTAAACCAAACAGAATATTTGAATAAGGGGGTTTACTTCCATCACTTTTAGTGTACTTGTGTCCGCCCCCGTCTATAAACTAGTCGATTCCATTCGAGCTTTGTAATTCAAGCTCGAGCTTGAGATTTTCTCGAACTCGAGGCCATTTTGATCGTTCGATCTCGAGTTGTTCGCAAGTTGCTCGAACTCGAGTTTTAACGAGCCAGACTCGAGCTTGAACTTTTTTTTTTTTGAAAAATCTGAGATCAAACGAGCTCGAGTTCGAGGTTAACAAGCCTAGTACGAGCTTAACGAGCCGATTTAAAAAATTAAATATATTATTTTGTACATACATACTCCTTCCGTCCCATAAAATCTTACCCATTTTGCTATTTTGGACGTCCCACTTTAAAGTCCCATTTTTCTAAAAAAGAAACTTTTTAATACTTATTTATTCATGGGACCCACTTGTCATACTCACAACAACTATTCACTTACTATTCTCTACCCCATTTTCTCTCTCCTACCCACTCACTACTCCTACTTTAATAACATTATATATATTAACTCCTTATTTTTCGTTCTCAAAGTAAATGAGTAAGGTAATGTGGGACGGAGGGAGTATATATTATACATATATTATATGTGTATTTACCACAAAAGTAATAATGATTCGAGATTAACGAGCTGAGTTCGAATAATAAATTTTTTTGTTAACGAGCTTATCGAGCTCAAGTTATTCGCGAACCAAAATCATTCGAACTTTTAACGAGGTTAACGAGTCGAGCTCAAACGAGCCGATCTCGAACAAAGACCGTCAAACAAACGAGTCGAACACGAGCCGACTCGATAACAAAACGAGTTTAAAAAGTTGGTTCAATCTCGAGTTCAACTCGAGCCTACTTGAACCCGAGCTTTTACAAGTCGAGCCCGAGTCGAACCCGAGAAAAGCTTGAGCCGGCTTGTTTAGTTTAATAGCCCTAAATATTGAGTTTGAGCAAATTCGAATCCAAATTCCTTATTAACATTAGCATGCCACTTTCTTTCCCTTCTTTGACATCATAACATTATTGATAATGCAACACAAAAATGGTTGCTAAGGCCCAAAGTGAGTATAGTACAGTTGCGAATACTCTGCCTCATTCTACGTGAGCTGCTACACACAGAATACACGTAAACTAGGACGGGGGCATCTCCGGCAAACCCCCTCCGGCGTGAGGATAATTACTTGTTCAAGCGAGTAAGAAAGAATACAATGGAAACTGCAGAAAATACTGTAGAAATGTTATTGAGACTTACCCATTCTGATTTCTGGTGTTGTTTATATATTTCCTTTTGTCATGTGCATGTCACATGTCTTTTGTCACGTGTCGTCTTTCTATTGGATGTGCATGATCACTCAAAGTTAGTGCAGACGCCACCTTTTCTCTGACATGTAGTTCATCATTTGTAACATATTTTGTGGGCCCAAATATAACGTGTTTGGCTGTTTCTGAAATATTATTGTTGAGTCACATATCGCATATGTGCGACATCCTTGCCAGGGCGATAAACTCTATTGTTGTCGCCGGAGTCTGAATCAAGTCATGTTAGTTCTTTCCTTGAAATTACATTGTTATTGTTTGTATATGGGCCCTAATGGGCTTCTCGATGGATCCTTTCCCGCCAATATACTTGTAAAGTCGTCATGTCCCCTTTTTACCTATCTTTGGTCTAGCTTATTGATTCTTAATCCATTATTGAGGTATTGGGCACCAGGTAATCTGTACAAACACAACTATATTTTTCTATAATCATATCAATTATTTATTAAATCAAACAACATTATATTAAGCGTAAAAACACAAGGATAAAAATAGACTCTTCATAAATATCAGAGATTCATTTCTCGTTCCAAATCTATATAAATATATACTATTAAAGTAGGTGAGGAGACCTAAGGATTCGCCACGTAGACATGTTTAGGCAAACTCTTGCTTTTGAAGAAGTCACATCATCATCCTTTCAAAATCTAAAGACTCTTGATATTCTCCTTATTAACTAATACTAATAGTTAATAATAATAGTTATTATATAGGCTAACTATTACTATTAATTGTATTAGTTAACTATAATAGTTACTATATAAGTTAACTATTACTATTAATTGTATTAATTAACTATAATAGTTATTATATGTTAACTATTACTATTAATAGTATTAATTAACTATAATAGTTACTATATAAGTTAACTATTACTATTAATTATATTAGTTAACTATAATAGTTACTATATATGTTATCTATTACTATTAATAGTATTAACTAACTATAATAGTTATAATATAAGTTAACTAATACTATTAATTGTATTAGTTAATACTCCCTTCGTCCCGTTTATATGTTCATCATTTTGAGCATGACATGCAAATTAAGGAAAAATGTAACTGGAGAAAGTGTTGTGAGTGTAAAAGTAAAATAGGAGAGAGAATGAGTGGAGGGAATAATAAATTTGAAAAGTGTTGTGAGTATAAAAGTAAAATAGGAGAGAAAATTAGTGGATGAAATAGTAAAGATTCTTTGTCATTTTAAAAAAGATGAAACTTTTAACAACGAAACACTTGTTTTGACAAAAAATAAAACTATCAATTGGGATGGAGAGAGTATTAGATAAAGTATCAGCAACCGTAATGGCATTTGGAACATGAGATTAGAAAAAATGGAGATGAAAAATGATGGTGTTATTGCCTTTGCCTAAAGTTGACTTGACATCAATGGAACTAATATCATTATTACTAAGCCATTAATCACCCGAAATTTGGATTTTATGACTATTCCCAATTTTCCACCTTATACCTCGCCAACAATGTCAATGTCACGATTGACGCAAAAATTTCTCCAAATATAACTTGAATACGGCTCTATATTATACAACAACAACAATAAAGTCTTAGTTTTAAAATAATTTGAGGTCGACTAACATAAATCCTTATATGTTATCGTGAAAAAAAAAAAAAAAAAAAAAAAATGAAAATAAAAAAATAAAAATAAAATAAAAATAAAAAATAATAATAATAAATAAATAAATAATAAAAAATTAAAAAATCAACCTCCTACATGAATTTTTGCCCTCCACTCCGGCCTCTTCAACACCATACTTTCATCCACTCCAAGTAAATTCATATCATTTTCAATTACTCTAATTCAAGTTTGTTTGGGTCTTCCCCTACCCCTCGCCATTTTATTATTTCTCCACTGTTCCGGCCTCCTAACCGGTGCATCACTCGGTCTCCTTCTCACATGTCCAAATCACCGTAGACGATTTTCCCTCATTTTATCCTCAATGGGCGCAACTCCTACTTTACCTCTGATCACCTCATTCCCCAATCGATCCTTTCTTGTATGACCGCACATCCATCGAAGCATACGCATCTCCGCCACATTCATCTTATGCACGTGACACTGTTTCACGGCCCAACATTCGATGCCGTAAAGCAATGCCGGCCTAATTGCCGTGCGGTAGAATTTTCACTTTAATCTATTGGGCATGCCGCGATCACATAGAAACCCTGTAGCACTCTTCCACTTCAACCAACCTGCTTTAATCCTATGAGCCACATCTCCATCTAATTCTCCATCCTTTTGGATAATGGATTAAAGATAGCGAAAAAATTCAGAAGTTTGGATAATATTTTCATCAAATGTGACCGCCCCTGCCTCCCTACTTCCAACTCTGCTAAACTTACACTCCAAATATTCAGTCTTGCTTCTGCTTAATCGAAAACCTCGAGATTCCAAAGTGTGTCTCCACAACTCCAATTTACTTTCAACACCCTCTCTTGTCTCATCAATCAACACAATATCATCTGCGAACAGCATACACTTTGGTATATCATCTTGGACTGATCTCGTCAATTCGTCCATTATCAAAGCAAAAAGAAAGGGGCTAAGTGCGGAACCTTGATACACTCCAATCTTTATAGGGAACTCTTCAGTCTTTCCAACACTAGTCTGTACACAAGTACTAACTCCATTATACATGTTCTTGATAATATCAATATATTTCTTTGAAACACCCTTCTTTGCTAATGTCCACCAAAGTACCTCTCTTGGCACTTTATCATACGCCTTCTCCAAATCAATGAAAATCATATGCAAATCTTTCTTTTGATCCCGATATTTCTCCATGGTTTGTCTCATAAGATATATTGCCTCCATAGTCAATCTTCCTGGCATAAACCCAAATTGATTATCCGAAATATCCACAATTTTTCTCAGCCTTTGTGCAATCACTCTTTTTCAAAGTTTCATAGTATGACTCATTAGTTTGATCCCCCGATAGCTGGCACAATCTTGGACATCACCTTTAATCTTATATAAAGGGATCAGAGTACTCTTCCGCCACTTCAATGGCATTGAGTTAACTCTTCATATCTTGTTAAATAGCGTTGTTAACCAATCTACTCCCCTCTCCCCGAAATATCTCCAAACCTCAATTGGTATACCATCCGGTCCAACGGCTTTCTTCAATCTCATCTTTTTCATTGTCATTTCCACTTTACTCTTTCGAATTCTCCGCATAAAATCTCGATTAACCATACTCGAAGAGATATATAAATTTTCAACATCCTGCTCTTGACCGCCATTGAACAAGTTATCAAAGTACGAACTCCATCTAGACATGGCCAAATTCGGGTACGGGTACGGGTACGGGTCGGAACCGCCGGGTCACGGGTCTGAAATCCAAGGAACCGTAACCGAACCGCGAGATGCACGGGTACGGGTCCACGGTTCCCACGGGTCCGACGAATACGGGTCCACGGTTCCCACGGGCCCGCTTCTGTTAAAAATCTAACAGACTTTGTTTAAAAAATAACGATTTTCTATTTTTTTTTTCAATTTTTTTTTTTCAAATTTAGTTGTTACCTAAAGTCAAAGAGAAATGATAATTTTATATAATGAATTAACAAAGTAAAAATGTAAAAAAAAAAAAGGCTTTGAAGTTTGAATTAAAAATTTTCGTTATAGAGAGAGAGTGAGAGATAACTGAGTTTTTGTGAAGTAAATTATTTGGGATGGGAAATGGTATTTATAGTTAGATAATTATATTATTTATATATGGATAACAAATTTTATTTTTGAAGGACTAAAAGAGGTCAAAAAGTCAGTCAAACGCTAATATTTTGGTCAAACTCGCCCACACTAACTGGATTAAAGACAAAGAGGTCAAAAAGTCAGTCAAAAAGGTAATATTCTGACGCGTCTGATGCGGTTCCTGACACGGGTCTCACGGGTACGGTTCCACGGGTCATAACGGGTACGGTTCCACGGGTTGGAACCGCCGGGTCACGGGTCCGAAAAATGAGGAACCGTAACCGAACCGCCAACTGTACGGGTACGGGTCTAACGGTTCACGGGTCTTACACGGTTACGGTTCTGACGGGTCAAATCCGGGTACGGTTCCACGGGTCCATACGGGTACGGGTACGGGTTGGCCATGTCTAACTCCATCTATCTTTTATCTCTTTATCCCCGACTAAAACTCTTTGGTCTACATCCTTCACACTTTTAACCGTCCCAATATCTCGTGTCCTCTTATTCCTCATACGAGCGAGTCTGTAGATGTCCTTTTCCCCTTCTTTTGTATCCAACTTATCATAAAGTTTCTGATTCACCTTTGCTCTTGCGTCTCTTACTGCTTTCTTAGCATCTCTTTTAGCTTCCTTATACTTCTCACAGTTCTCGTCGCTCCTACATTTCCCCAATAATTTGTAGCATTCTCGCTTGCCCTTTATTGCTTGTTTTACTTCCTCGTTCCATCATGATGTGTCCTTACTTGGTGGCCCATTTCCTCTAGATTCTCCAAGGACTTCTTTCGCCACCTCCTTTATGGTATGTACCATCTTAGTCCAAGTCGAATCTATATCCATATCCTCCATATTATCCGCCCAAATACCGGTATCGACCATCTTAGCTACAAATTTCGGTTGATTTTTCCCTTGAAGTCTCCATCACTTGATTATAGGGTCTACCTGTGATTTTCTCTTCCTCGAAATTCTCTTACTTCGAAAATCAAGTACCACCAGTCTATGTTGAGTTGCTGTGCTCTCACCCGGAACAACCTTGCAATCTGTATAACTCTTTTTACAAGTATTTCTTACTAAGAAGAAGTCAATTTGACTCGTATTACCTCCACTCCTATAGGACACCAATTGAGATTCTCTCTTCTTGAACCAAGTGTTCATTATACTCAAGTCATATGCCAACGCAAAGTCCAGGATACTATTTCCTGCTTCATTCCTCTCTCCAAAACCAAAACCTCCATGTATGCTCTCAAAGCCATGTCGACTAGACCCCACATGTTCGTTCAGATCACCACCAATCACTAATTTCTCACCACTAGGTACTCGTTGCACTACCTCCTCCAAATCTTTCCAGAACACTTGTTTAATAGATGCATCCAACCCTACTTGTGGTGCATAGGCGGAAATAATAGTTATAATCTCATCACGTATCACCAGTTTAATGTCCATAATTCGATCACTCTTCCTGTACACTTCCACCACATCATTAATATACTCCTTATCAATAATGATACCCACTCCATTTCTATCCTTATCATTTCCTGAGTACCAAAGCTTAAAATTCCAAGACGATATTTCTTTTGCTTTCTCTCCAACCCACTTAGTTTCCTGTAGACACATTATGTGAATCTTCCTCCTCCTCATAACTTCCACCACCTCTGCTGATCTCCCTGTCAATAATCCAATGTTCCAAGTTCCAAAGCGCATCCCACTACCCTTACACCTACCATGGACTAGCTTCTTTACCCGCACTCGTCCGCAATGCGGGAACCCTTGCATATTTGACACCACCCCCGTGCGAAGAGATGGCGCGTCGCTTCCGAGCGATGACCTAGCAACCTTTGCATACTTATCACTACACCCAGGTCTTTGAAGTGTAGCGCACCCTTGCATATTTGACACCACCCCCGGGCGAAGAGATGACGCGTCGCTTTCGGGCGACGACCTAGCAACCTTTGCATACTTATCACTACACCTGTGTCTGAAGTGTAGCGCGTCGCTGCTGAGGAAACGCCCCAACGATATTCATATTTCGATTCATGTCATGTTAATGTGACAAAATTTTTACGCTGGCTGTCACATGCCTACCGCAACCCTCGCCCTTTATCCTGACTTGGGACAGGCAAAATTGACATTATACTCAGGGGCGGATTCAGTATGGCGCCAGGTTATGCAAATGACACACCTGACATTTTGAAAAAAAATTACCGAGTATTTATAAAAAAAAATATAGGGTGCAAGCTGTAATTTTCGAAAGAAGAGGAATGTAAAGTGTAAATATATGAAAGTTAGATAAATTATTATCTAACTTTCACATATTTACACTTTGCATCTCTCTTCTTTCGAAAATTACAGTTTGCACCATATATTTTTTTTTTTGCACACCATTACTCTAAATCCTAGATACGCCACTGATTATACTATTGTTTGGAATTGAATTGATACTTGTACAATATGCACACATTTTCTAACAATATTTATTTTTCTAACATTATAAAAAATACTATTAAAATATAAATTTGTCAGCATTATTAGTTAATATTATAATTAAATTCATTGTTCATTTTAGAGCAAATAATAAATTAGAGTTCAAAGTTTAAAGGTATGCCAATTGAGATATAATGTTTCAATTTTGTCAATTTAGAATCCAAATTTACCAGTATTATTAGTCGTCTACAGATTTTTATTGACGAAATATTGAAAAATAAGTTTAAGTCAAAGTCATCACCACGTACGTTCCACGAGTAACGGATTATTTATAGCTAAAATTCCTAATATCCTTTAGTCAATAATTATTTTAATACTTTAAATCATTATTTTCATTACATTGTTTATTTCTTAATAATTAAATCTATAATTCGAGAAAAAATCTATAAATTTATTATAAAATTAATTAATTTGATATTTTATCTCAAAACTTATTTAATTTAATAGTTTGCCAAAATATTAAGTAGTTCAATATTTTGCTCAAAATATTAATTAGTTTAATATTTATTTTCTCTCAAAAAAATAGTAATTTAACATCTTCCTCCTTAAATTGATCCTCCCCATAAACCCGACGCTCCCTTTGCTTCTCCGGCCGCCGCCATCTTCTACTTCTTCGACCGACAACTTCTCCCATCCTCTCGCAACTCTTGTCTCCATCACCATCCCCCTCCTCTGTCTAACATTCTCCCCTTTCTAGATCTGGTTTCACCCAAAATACACACACAATACACCCACAATACACACGGACGCACATCGATCTACAAACCACAAACTATACTTGCTCTTCGTTTTCGTCCATTTCCATATTTGACAAATTTAAAGTTCTAACAACTATTTCCCTAGTATTAAAAAACTAATAATACTTGCATCATAATATTGTTGATGTACTACTAAAAACTGATTAACAATTTATTTTGATTACGCCACAACCTTTGGACGTCTCACTTGAAGGTAACTGGCTTTTATTTGATCCGATCAGGTTAACACAACACAAAAAAAACACTGTGAAAAATCAAGTCAGAGTTGATTCCGGCTCAGGCATTTGGGTGTGAGAGTACGATCTTGGAGGAATATACTTAGATTAAGGCTTGTAATGCCTTAATATGTGTGTGTTTAGCTTTAAATAATGTGACTTACCTTGGCATATAGGACAAGGGAGAGTATCTGTAGTGTAGATAGAGATCTGTTGTGATATTATCTCAACTGTTGAGCAGGTTTGCCTTGACCTATAACACGTGCCGAGCCCTGATAGGTAAGTACGAACAAAAGACGCTGTTACTATAGTGAATGTCGTTGAAAGGACGAAGGACATAGTAGCAGGTCACAGTTGGTTCGGAGGCACAACACGTGTGATGATCGTTTGAGCCTTCATTTAATGCGATAAGTACATGCCTGCCAGTTATTGTCAGAGCTCGTACGAAATCGTGATCCACAAGTTAGTAACCAGGAGTCTGAACGAGACCGCAGTATTAGCGGCCTGAGATGAACACGATCTAGAACTCTCAAATTTAGTTTGTTCGGTTTGGATAAGAGCAATGTTGGGTCCGACCTGCATGCCCGACTCATCAAATTGATTAACTAAAATTAAATTGGAACATTGGAGAATTACCAATAGATCCTTCAAAACCAAGTCAAATGATCAATAAGGACACACATTATGGAAATCAACCAGCTAGTCCAATGTCCTAAATCAATATTACCATGAGATCCAACAGTCATTTAGTACTTGATAAATACACAAACATACACTCATGCAACATAAAAGGGACAGCTATCGCTGCCCCTTTCTCCCCCTCTATTTTCATTTTTTTTTCTTCTCCCAAAACTTTAAAATTAAATATCTTAAGATTTAGAACTCAAAAAAATATCTGAGACCATTGTATTATTCGTATCGTCAAAACGAATCAAACTAGCAACATCAACATATATTTTAGAGCAATATGAGATTATTTGATATATTTGTTAAGTTCACAGTTGTTCTAGTTAAGTTCACAGTTATTAAGTTCACAGTTGTTAAGTTCATATTTGTTAATTCACAGACGTTTTTTATCTTTTATGGCTCTCTTTTTGCAATTTTATGAGATTATTTGACATATTTGTTAAGTTTACAGTTGTTTTTAATTAAGTTCACAGTTGTTTTAGTTAAGTTCACAGTTGTTTTTAGAATTGTATAGCCTTTATTTTTGCAATTTTATGAGATTATTTGACCAATTTGTTAAGTTCATTGTTGTTTTTTTAAGTTCACAGTTGTGTTAGTCCTTTATGGCCTCTATTTTTGCAATTTTATGAGATTATTTGACATTTTTGTTAAGTTCACAGTTGTTTTTAATTAAGTTCACAGCTGTTTTAGTTAAGTTCACATTTATTTTTAGAATTTTATAGCCTTTATTTTTGCAATTTTATGAAATTATTTAACCTATTTGTTAAGTTCACAATTGTTTTAGTCTTTATGGCCTCTAAAACAACTGTGAACTTAATTAAAAACAACTGTGAACTTAACAAAAATGTCAAATAATCTCATAAAATTGCAAAAAGAGAGTCATAAAAGATAAAAAAACGACTGTGAATTAACAAATGTGAACTTAACAACTGTGAACTTAATAACTGTGAACTTAACTAGAACAACTGTTCACAAATATATCAAATAATCTCATATTGCTCTAAAATATATGTTGATGCTGCTAGTTTGATTCGTTTTGACGATACGAATAATACAATGGTCTCGATTTTTTTTTTTGAGTTCTAGATCTTAAGATATTTAATTTTAAAGTTTTGAGAGGAGAAAAAAAACGAAAATAGGGGAGAAAGGGACAATGTGTCCTTTTACGTTGATGCGCTTTATAAAAAATAGGGTGTCATTATAAATCATGGACCTAGTGAAATTTCTTTAAAATATGTGTCCTTATTGATTGTTTTCATTAGAATGATGGACTATTTGATAATTGCCCCTTAAATTAAATAAGCCATTCATTTAATGGTCCTAAAATACTCATCAGAATTCACAACTTTCTTTTTGACGTTCTTTTGACGTTAGATCCTACAAACTTATCCACTACTTCCTCTTTATAGATTTTTAGGTGGAGGAATAGTGCATATTCTTGGGAAAGTTTGTTCATACTTTATTTAGAAAGTAAGATCTTAGAAAGCATCCTACAGAATATTAAAGCTTGAATACATGGTCCCTCCTCTATTAGGCTTCTTCTAAATTATTATATTTTTTTCTCCTTATTTATTTCGTTAATTGTACCCTGGTTCTTCTTAGGAATGACCAAATCGAAACCGAAATCGTGAAACCGTCACAAATCGAAATCGAAACTGCCTCGAGCCGGAATCGGCCGGAATCGTAACCGGCCATTTGGCAGTCCGGTTTCTACTTTTTAAAAACTGTGAACCGGCGATTTCGAACAGGTTGAACCGGAACCGTCAGAAACCGTAAACCGAACCATTAGAAAACGTCAGATTTGTAAGAATATAGCCGTTATGCCCGTTAGCTAACAACTAGTTGACAAAAAAAAAAGGCGTTTTTGACCCTTTTTTAAACCAGATTTCAGTCCTAAAAAAAGAATTAAAAAAAAAAATTGTAATTTTAACAAATTTCCTCAACTATAAATACCATCCCCCTTTCCTCACATTTTTTTCACACAAACTACATTAACTCTCTATTAACTTTCTCTAACTAATTTCATTAATTTATTTGATTTTCAAGATCAAATCATAATCCAACTTTTTTATTTTCATCCAATATCTATATTTTCATCCAACATCTTTATTTTATCTTCATTTCATATATTTTTATATTTTATATAATAATAATAAATAAATAAAATAAATAAATATAATTTATTATTCTTTATTCATTGTTTGTGAAACAACTGTGAAGTTAACTTAACACAAACACATTGATTTTATATTGTGTAGTATGTTTCTCAATTGATCTATATATCTACTCTCTTTGTCCCTACATGAATATCGAAAAAAATAATCAAAATTGTCTTTAATCAAAAGCAAATTTAAAACTTTTTTCAACATTTATTAGGGAATACAATTTATAAATCTGATTCAGCTGTAAATTTGTTATTAAATATGATCTTTTCATCACAAATTGACCAGAAATCATACAAAAGAAAGGCAAATAAGCCAAAATCAGATCCCTCGTGTTTTCAATTATCAATACTTATAAGTATCATAAAACTCAAACCTTAAATATCTAAGAGAAAGTCACAAAATATGTTTTTGATTAACATAATGAATTACCATATAATTTTCGTGAACACTTAAAAATATGGAGATTCAAAGGTTTTGATTTCAATTCAGAGATTCTAAAGTAAAAATTAAAATGTGATATTTTTATTGGTAAATTTCATCCCATCATATCATAGTATAGTTTGTAGTGGGAGACCCTATAAAAATGTGTAGTTTGTAATAGAAAAGAGAGAGCATAACGTATTTAAATAATGAAATAGTTTAATACAATTTTAGCAATGAAGTGGTGTACAAATAATAGAGTACATTCTTTATTTATAAATCAAATGTGAAACGAATGGAGTAATGTAATACTCCATGAATATTTATGAAACGAATGGAGTCTTGTAATACTTTATATAAATTAATTTACAAAATATAATTTTTGACAATTCAATTTCCATATTTACATTTTTATTACAATTCAGTTTATACTTGTACTAGTTTTGACCTCTTTTGCTAAGAAAGAATTATACTATTCCATAATTTGCCCCCTTCCTCAAAATTATTTTTTAAGTTTAATTTTTGCCCTCTAGTAAAGCATACTTTCTCCGTTCCGTATAAAATATTACTTTTGTCATTTCGAACGTTTCATTTAAAATGTCACTTTTCTAAAATAAAAAAAATACTCCCTTTGTTTCAATAATTTGTTTCAATAATAAGTTCACCATTTTGATCTCGACATGCAAATTAAGAAAATTGGTGAGTGGAGAAAATGTTGTGAGTGTAATAGTAAAATAGGAGAGAGAATGAGTGGAGGAAATAGTAAATTTGAAAAATAGTGTGAGTGTAATAGTAAAATAGGAGAGAAAATGAATGGGTAGAATAGTAAAGATTCTTTGCCATTTTAGGAAAGGTGAAGCTTTAAACGGGACACCCGTTTTGACAAAAAATGAAGTTATTAATGAGACGAAGGGAGTATTTACTATTACTCTTACTCTTACTATTTTCTCTTATACTTTATTTTTATACTTACGACAACAATCAACTTACTATTTTGTATCTTACCTTCTCTCTCTTACCTATTTTTTATACTTATAACACTTACGTCCTTACTCATTTTATTAATTTTTGTACAAAATTTATTTGTGAAATTTTATATTAAACTAAGGGAGAAGTATCTTGAAAAATATAACAATGCATGAAAGGGATAGATGTAGTGAGGACAAAATTTATAGCCATGATTGATTAGCCTTTGTGTGAATCATAGTGCCTTCCATTATTTTCCACTATTAACAGGATAATGTTTTTAGTCATATCAATTTCACAAGATTTCACCTCTATAATTATGTTCCTAGGACAATAATAGACCAATTAGTTGAAATAATAATAATAATAAAGCCTCATTTATCATTATGGTAATGTGCAACTCATGACACTCTAAATATACACAACGGGTTCTTTTAAAAAATAAAATATTTGATGCAGAATCTGATGGATAAACTTTCTACAATGAATCTGGTCTTTTAGGCTCCGTTTGTTTTGTCGTAAAACATTTTTCAAAAAATGTTTTTCGAAAAATAACTCGTTTTACGCCGTTTGGTTAGCCCCCGAAAAATGCTTTCTGAAAAATAACTTGTTTTCCGCTGTTTGGTTGATTCCGAAAAATGGAGAAAACGTTTTTCGAAAAACATTTTACGCCCTTCCTTCCTAAGTAAAACGACTTACTGACCTTGTCCCAAGTAAAATATTTTTCGAAAAGTGGTGTCCCTCATATACAACTCATATTTCACAAGGTACAACATAATAATAATAATTAAAAATAAATAAAAAAATACCCCTACCTCACTCCCTGCGTACCCCCACCCCCAAAAAAAATTTTTTTTTAAATTTTTTTTGTAACCGCTCCACCCACCCCCTGTCTACCACCCACCACCCCCCAATTTTTTTTTTTGTTTTTTGTAACCGCCCCACCCACCCCTGCCTATCCCACCCCCCCCCCAAAAATTTTTTTTTTTTTTTTTTTTTTTGTAACCGCCCCACCCACCCACCCCCTGCCTACCCCCACCCACCCCCCCACCCCACCCAATTTTTTTTGTAATCGCCACCCAACCCCTCAATTTTTTTAATCAGACCCACCACCTCGGCCCACCCCTTCCCCCAAAAAAAAAATAATTTTTTTTTTGGGGGGTGGGTGGGGGGTGGGGTAGGCAGGGGGTGGGTGGGGCGGTTACAAAAAAAAATATTTTTTTTGGGGGGTGGAGTAGGCAGGGGGTGAGGTGGGGCGGTTACAAAAAAAATAAAAATTGGGGGGGGGGGTGGGTGGTGCGGTGGGGTAGGCGGGGGGTGGGTGGGGTGGTTATAAAAAATGATTAAATTTTTTTTTTAATAAAACATTTTACGCCCTTCCGAAAAATATTTTTCTTACCAAACACCTGAAAATATTTTACACCCTTTCTCCGTAAAACATTTTACGCCTAACCTCCGTAAAACATTTTACAGGAAAACATTTTACGGAAAACGTTTTCCGAAAAATGTTTTACGTCGAAACAAACGGAGACTTAGTCTTCTTTTTCTTATCGGATTAAAAAAGAATACATTATATAATTTAATACTAATTTCTCAAATTAAATAAAAAATCTGTGTACAATATAAAGTACAGAGGTCATGTGTGAAATGAGAATATGAGGCCCTTAATATTTAGATATTGAGCCCTGATTTGACAAAAAAAAATATGAGATCCCGTTTGAAGAACACCCCCTTGACTTCAAGCCCTAAATTGCAATTTGCCCTTTAGTAAAAATTAACACAATAATCTGTTATATACGTATATATATTTATTGGGCATAGATAAAATTGGAGTCCTTCAAAATCTGGGGCCGTGTGCAAAGGAACCTAATGTTCCATGTCTGAGTCGGCGCATTTGATCAAGTGTACTTGACGTTTTTTTATATGTAGAAAAACTATAAGGTAGACAACATTATAGAAAGAAAAAAACATTAATAGTTTATTTCAAACTAAATACAATAAAAAAATTACTTTAAAATTATAATAAGACAACTTTAATTTATTAGTCAAAATAAAAAATAAATTGCAAAATGCAACCCTACCACTAGTTTAATGTAATATATCTACATTTTAAATACCAGCAAATGATGCATACTAATGAGGAAAAATCACTTAAGCGGAATACATAATGCGAGTACTTCATTTGTCCCATAATAATTAATAAATGTCATATTTGACTTATTGACATTTTTGAAAAATATGCTTTATTTATTTGTGCATTATTTATATAATAATAATATTACACTAAAATTATTTCTTTAAATAAAAACATAATATCTATTTGATAAAACAAATACAGTAAAAAATTAATAATTAAATGGATAGCGCCTTCTAAAATTTTCGGTTGCCAATTTATCAACTAAGGGTGAGATTATTTCTTAAAATAATTCAGAAAATAAAACTACCGTACTTTTAATGGAAGAAAGGGTAAAACTTATCCCTATGACCTATTCACCGTCTATTTTTTATCCCACTTGTCATACTCAAAACACTTAAAATATCGAAACAATTAAATACTAAATTATCTTTCAAACTATACTCTTCTTAATTTCCGTGCAAAATCAATTTTGTACCCTTTCAAATGAGACGGATGGAGTATTAAATATACTAAATTATCTTTTAAATATTTAAAATACCGAAACAATTAAATACTTTTACAATAATGACAATTTCCTAATCACAAATAAGAATAATTTAGATAAATTGTGTTGAAATTTTATGAAAAATTATAAAGCTATAAAAAATCATTCATATAAATGCAAGTATTTTGGGCCGTAGGATCAATACTATCACTAAAAAAAAAAGGACAAATTCCGATGCGTCAAGCGCTCCCCGTCAAGCCGGGGTTGGGAAAGAAAAATATTTGCTAGAGCATTTCCTTGACAATTGCCAAGAGACTATTCGTCAAGGTTCGAACCCGTGACTTTATGGTCACCAAAGAAGCAACTTAACCGTTGCGCCAAGGCTCGCCCTCAATACTATCGCTAATAATTTTATTTTTTTTTACGAGGATAATCAAATAATCATACAAATTTGATAAAAATTCAAGTGAATTGCCCACTCAAACATAAAGCATTGATTAAAAAAGTACAACAAACTTAGTACGGTAATGGCGTTTTAGAACAAGCTCAACTTACATCTCTTAATTTTACAGCACAACAAAAACAAACAGCATCCCAAACTTTTAACTGCCAATCTAAACCACATCCCAACTCAAATGTGGAATGATACATCACAAAGACATACTCCCCGGTCCCAAAATAAATGACCATTTTTCAAATTACTCATTATTGTCCGATTATTTGAAGTTTTTGAGTGTTAGGATTTGACTTCCGACGCAGGTCAAACAACAAGGGGGTTGACCACTTGTCCGATAAAAAGAACAACTCCAGTCATGTCCTCTCTGAGAACAAACAAGAACGGGTGATCGGCTACAAAGTCTATCTTAGACGTGACAGCCAAAGATCTTAGCTTTACGACACCAGCAGAAGCCGCTGCAGCTTCAGTTCCTTCTTCATTTACTTCAATGAAAGATTTGTGGAAAATGCTTGAAACATAGAGGTTTTTACCAACTTGTTCAGAGTCAACCATCTCAGTAAGACCTTCTTCACCAGAGAAAGGTAAGACCAGGCCTAACTTTCTCAGCTCTTCAGAAGCTTCAAAACCAAAAGAGATTTTAAATTTGGGGATTAAAAAGTCACCAACCTCTACTTTTTCTAGTGGAATGTGACGTTCCAAGAACCCTGGTGAGCCAACTTTCTCTACTAATGCTGGGAGTCCGTCTTTTGCATCTGGGAGAAAAATGTACATTTTGAAAGAACGTTTATCTTCTCCTTGTTTATAGGGAAGACCCAAAACCTTGAAGTCCTCGAAAGCACTAAGGAGTTGTTTCTTTTTGCTGGTCATGAAGGGCACTTTGACGGGGGAGCCACTGAGGAGGTGGAAGTCGTGTTCTTTTGTTGTTGATGCGTCAAATTTCTCAGTCCAGGTCCCTTTGAAGTATAGTGCATTTGCGAAAATGAGCCTAGTTGAGCTGTCAACTGCATCAGAAGGAAGAATCTCTTTGATTAGGCCACTAGTCTCCTTTTCGGCCCACAAATTTACTTCCTTGCTCACCTCAAGAGCCTGCGGCAATGAAAAAAAACATTAGCTAGGCTGCGATTGGGAAACTCATCAAATGAAGTCACTGACAAGTAGCTTTGGTACGGAGTCTTAGAATTAGAGGGTAGGAAGTAGAAAGAAGCCCAAGGTTGAGCGTGGACATGTACTACTACAGTACTAGACTATATTGGAGGTTCAAACTAAAAACCAATTGGCAATAAGTGGAGTAGCCCGTAACTATATATCAGTTATTTGTAGATGTGGGACGTGTTGTCTAACACAAGAGTACAAAGACTGAGACTGATGCAATTGGTATAACTCTATCCCCCAGTAATATAGTACGACCCCAGTACTCTTGCGATGAGTCTGCGATCCTAATGGGTACCAAATTAACAAGCAATTAAGCTGTCTATGAAGTTGAAGAGTGATGACTTCTTGAGGCCACTAGCAAGTATCCTCATTTCTCACTGCCCAGCAAACGGATACAAAGAGCCCAAATATGGTAACGAGGGAACTATGATTACACTGCTAAAACTAAAATAGTGAAGGCTGGAAAATGCAACGCTAAATCATTGTCTTTGCTTCCCCTTCCCACAAAATTATGGGGAACGACTGTCAAGTGTCAAGGGTAAACCCTTTTAACTGAGAGAGAGAGAGAGAGAGAGAGAGAGAGAGAGAGAGAGAGAAGTTAGAAATCGCCTTAACAACCAACAACAAGAGTCTCAAACTCCCATAATGATAGAATATCAAGCCAAACTATCACCTTATCTTTTTCCTTGAGTTAGAAAACAGGACCATTCGGCAAATAAATCAGGTAATAATGGGTGTCAACGTCTAATTGTAGACGAAAACTGATATTTGATTTTAAAAATGTGCAAGCAAATAGCCTCAGAAATTATTAAAATACAGAATGAGGTATGCACGGGCCATGCAAGGAATCTGCCAAACATAAAGACTCCCCTTCATTGTATGATGCAAGTTCCCCAAACAGGCATATCCTAAAATTGCTCTCCACAATAATAAGATATATCCTCCTATGAATGACCACAGACTTATGAACTTTATGAATGAGTCAATAAGTATATCTGAACCAGCAAACTTTAAGTCCTGCATACATCTCCACCTTGTTGAAAGAGTGTAACTGCAGGGGCATGTAAAATAGGCCCGATTCATACTAGGTAAGTGAAATCCAAAACAAAGAGACACTACCTAGAGCAGACAACTGAAAGTCAAAGAGCATGCCAGCATTGTGGCATTCTACTCAATATTAAGGTACGTTGTCATACAGCTTTACCCTGCTAGATGAGAAAAAGTTGAGTAAAACCATTTAAAATATGAAACCTAATGATTGAAATCATATATCAAACTTTCACTACGAAAAAACCCACAATAAATCTTTGATAGATCATTCTTGTTTCTTTACTATCTCAACTGAAGTCAATTTTCTTTCCATGTACTATCACACTAATAAACTTTGGTCTCATTTCCCTAACTCACAAGTGGTTACGGTTTTAAATGCAGAAGGTATTCTTTTATCTAAAATTGGTCTTAGAAGGACCATTCACAACAATATGTCAAGTATTCCCTCCTTCCTTAAATGAGTGTCATTTCTTTGATTTTTCAAGGAAAATAAGGAGGTTACCTTTAAGCACTTTTAGCGGTGCATCACATTAATACACTTAATGAGCATACTACTTCGTATGCCATTGCAAATGCAAATTAAAACATCACAATCTATAAAGTGACGCTAGTCACTTAACTAGAAAATACTCACATTTAGGGACCCTTTTTTTAATCAAATTCATCATCACACTCGTCTCTTATCATGTTGAACATCACTAAACACGTAATCTATTGTACATCTAGCTCAAAGATTATCCAACTCATGTTGTTTCTCTAACCTAAAAAAAAACACCATGCTCTTCCTTGGCTGACTTGGGCGGCCAGCACCTTTACAAGTTTGCAAACAAGGTGGTGCTGCCCCATCATCAACCCACATTCTGCAGCCAAAAGGTCGGTCGTAGTGCAATTAGCAGCAAAATCCCAAGTAGGTAAAATCTTAAAGATCTGACTAAACAAACAAAACTACTTACTATCTCATCATGTTAGGGAAATAGGCACTGATAGCTTACACAAAGATCACTACCAACTAATATCCCTAACTTTGATTTGCCAGACATCATACTACTATAGCTCATTGATTAACATCTGTTCATGCTTAATTTGAGAAACCAAACATTACTCACTTCCGAATGTTAGCTGAAGAATTTGTTAAAGCTTTTCTGTATGTCTTCATGTAAACCTCATCACATGTTTCATAATACAAGAGTCCCTATTGATCTACCTTGCTGGAAGTTTCCTAACCCTATCACAGTACCTAAGATAACTTCTAATCAAATCACAAATATGATACACCTATCTTATCTATACATCATTTTGAATATTTACTTGACATTCACTATAATGTTTTTCCATATCAAGTGCCCGCCAATACCCCCCTCAAGTGGGAGCGTGAAGGTCCCGAATGCCCAACTTGGAAAGAAACTCATAAAGTCGTTGGCTCCCAAGACTCTTCGTCAACATGTCCGCCAATATGCATTGCGGACTTGCTATCACATAGAATACGCATAGGGCTGCCGTGCTTGATGCCAAAGAAAAGTAACAAACCTTTCAACCATTTTAGTTCACAAGTCGCCGCTGCTACTAAGGCACGATGCTCGGCTTCGGTAGAAGATCGAAAACAGTGAGCTGTTTCTTTGTCTTCCAAGCAATCGGAGAGTTCCCAAGGAAGACTAAATATCCGGTCAAGGAACGTCGGATTAGGGGGCAGCTTGCCCAATCAGAGTCGCAATAAGCGGAGAGCGTGAATTGCAGTCAGAACGGAGCAAGATCCCTTGACCTGGATGACCCTTTAGATATCGAACCACACGGAGAGCGGCTGCCCAATGATCAAGACGCGGAGTTTGCATGAAATGGGCCAAGACATGAACAACATAACTCAATTCAGGACGGGTGATAGTTAAGTAGATGAGATGACCAATCAACCTTCTGTATTTTTCGGGATCTTTCAACAGGGAACTGTTGGATAATGCAAGCCGATAATTTTGTTCCAGAGTGAAAGCGGAGGGTTTGGAACCCAACAACCCTACTTCAGATATAATATCCAAGGCGTACTTCTGTTGGCATAAAAACAACCCATCTTGTCCACGAGCAATTTCAATGCCCAAAAAATATTTAAATACACCGAGATCTTTCATATGAAAACACTCACCCAAATAATGTTTGAACAAGTTTATGACTGCGGTATCATTCCCCCCAATAATCAGATCATTGACCTAAACTAGGACACATAAATCAATATTGGCCTTCTTACAAGTAAATAACGAATGATCTGAACCGGGACTGAACAAGACCATACTGTTTGAGAGCAATCATAAACTTGGAGAATCAACACCTTGGCGATTGTCTCATCCCATAATGAGATTTACGAAGTTTACAAACCTGACCCGTAGAATTTTGGAAACCCGGAGGTAATTTCATATAAACTTCCTCGTGTAAGTCACCGTGGAGGAATGCATTGTGAACGTCCAATTGTAAGAGTTCCAAGTTTCGGGTACGAACTGTGACCATCTTGGCAACGGGAGCAAAAGTCTCATTATAATCAATGCCTTCCACTTGTTTGTTGCCAAGAACAACAAACGAGCTTTATACCTTTCAATAGTACCATCAGAATTATACTTAATTTTGTATACCCACTTGCATCCAATGGCTCGCTTGTCCAAGGTAACATCTCTAGGGTCCAGGTGCCATTGTCCTCGAGGGCTCTAATTTCTTGCCTCATTGCATCCCGCCATCGTTCGTTTTGACAACTTAGAATAAGAGAAGGATTCATTTCCTTTAGTAACTGCAGCCATGAGAGCACGATGTTTGGCAGTAAATCAATCACAAGTTACGTAATTAGTTATGGGATAACGAATATCCGAAGACAATGATGTATGAGTGGCAAACGAGGAGGGATCAAATGTGCACCAAACAGTATGCATTACGTAGTCTTGAAATCGTGTGGGAAGTTGACGTTGCTTATGCCCTCGACCATACCCATTTTCTTCCTGCAACTCTCGACATCATTCAGCAACTCTCGCCATCATTCATCCCTTCGTTTGTAGTTGGTTCATGCCTAACATGTAAAGTTGGACTCTCCATCAGCATCATCTGTATAAGTTGTGGCACTCCCCCCGGAGTCTGTACCGTACCAACCTCGGCCAAGGTGGGGCTAGCATCCGGTTCTGAATTTTCAGCAGTGTCATCTTCTATCCCAAATGACATATCTATCTGAGTATCGATTTCAAGTGGAGGTTCAGCCTCCCCATTAACTTGGAACGGAAAGATGGTCTCGAAAAAGCACGTCCCTATAAATAAAATATTCCTTTGTGGCCAAGTCGCACGCACACCATCCCTTTTGACCAAACGAGTAGCCCACAAACACACACTTCCGACCACGTTCAGCAAATTTATCATTATCTCTATCATTATCTCGACGTTGATGATGAACATAGCACATGCAACCAAACACCCGAAGTAAACCGAGGACAAGATGTTTATTATGGAGAACTTCGTAAGGATATTTGCCATTGAGCACCAAAATTGGAGTACGATTAATTAAATAACAAGCAGCCAGTACGCATTCCCCCATAATAAGATGGGAAGATGAGCTAGGAAACGTAAGGCGCGTGGCACATATATATGTCGATGCTTCCGCTCAACCCGTCTGTTTTGTGGTGGTGTACCTACACGTGATTTTTCCAAAACAATTCCGCTCTCAAGAAAATATGTTTTCAGAGGAGAAGTTATGTCCCATTGTCGCTCCGAATGATCTTTACTTGCCTCCCATATTGTCTTGCAGCCATGGTATAAAAAATTCGTATAATCTGAGGCACCTCTGTTTTCTCAAGAAATAAGTACACCCACACACCACGAGAATAATCATCGACAATTGTTAAGAAATAAGTAGCACCACAAGACGAATGTGTACGATAACTTTCCCAAAGATCAACATGAATTAAATCATAACAATTGTCTGCTCTTTTATTTGCTAATAGGAAAAGTGATTCGAGTTTGCTTTGCTCGAAGGCAAGCATCACAAACATGTTTATCTAAACTATTTTTAGAACTACCTCCCGAAGGAATAAACTTCAAAATTTGAAATGAAGGGTGACCTAGCCTCTTGTGCCATAATTCACGAACATTACTGACGACGACTTTATTTGCTTGTTCGGTGCATACTGTTCGAAAAAGATAGACCCCCTCCTGCTCACCCACACCAATCAAAGTCCTCTTGGTTTGGTTATGTATCACATAACTTATTAGCAAACGTAACAATGCAATTTAGTTATTTTACAAGTTGAGATACATATATGAGTGTGCAATGCATTTTAGGAACAAAGAGAACATCGTGTATAAAAATATGTCGCCCAAGAGACAATGAAGCCTTTTTCACCGCCGGAGTGCTTGCTCCATTCGGCATGCCAACTGAGCATGGTGTGATATCAATCACGTTACTCAAAAGTTGGATATCTCATGTCATATGGTGTGAGTCTACTGTGTCACTCAACCAACTACAAGTCTTACCAGCAAGACTCTTTGATTTGTCTTTGTTCAAGATACTCTTGACCATGGCCTGCTCATTGCTAAGTCCCAGTAAGTTCCCATGGTTTGCTGGTTCAGCCAGATTTGCATTGTACTGGTCACCTCCTACCGTGTTGGTGTACGTATCTCTACAGAGAGCTAAGATTCGTGCGTGACTCACCCCGATCTCGCCCAACATTGTTTAAGCCTCTTTTACCTCGACTACTTCCCTTTTCAACAGTTTGTGTCTTCTCTCCCCACCAATCAGTAACTTGAAACATTCCTTTGCCTCATGCCCAATGCGCTTACAATGGGTACATATTGCATTTTTGCCTCGCGGCTGCCTGCCACAGTTTTTGTTCCTTGCCCAAACTTAACTGTGAAAGCTATAGCCTCTCCACTTTGATTTGTCTTCGCTATATTTTGAAGTCGTTCTTCCCGTACAATCATATATATATGCGCATCAGGTTTGGCATAGGCTCCATGCTCAAGATACTTGACCTTACCGTTCCAAATGTTGCATCGTCCAACCCCATCAAGAACCGATGGATCCTTTCAACTTCCTGCTACTTCACCAATTCCGATGTAATTATGCACTTGCATCCTTTGCACTTGCACGTCGGGATGGCTTCATAGTTCCCAAGTTCATCCCACATCTTCTTGAGTTTCCAATGGTACGTCACCACGGTCTGTCCAGCTTGCTTGGAGTTGGCTATGTCCGACTTTAATTGTTGAATCGGTCCATTGCCTACATAAAATCTCTCCCTGAGATCATCCCACAACTCTCACTGTGTCCGTATATGTTATGGTGGAGCTCAGAGTAGGCTCCACCATGTTAAATATCCATGCCATGATCATGGAATTTACCATCCACCAGTCGTCTATCTCAGGGAGACTATCATTCCTGGATTGTCGGACGGATGTAGGTAGCATGGAGAAACTACCGCTACATCCTTGCCCGAGCCGCCAACAACCTTCCCACCTTCAATTGTGTTCTTGCCCATTGTTAGGGTTTAGTTCTGGATCGGAAAGGCTCTTATACCATGAAGAATTTGTTAAAGCTTTTCTGTATGTCTTCATGTAAACCTGATCTCATGTTTTATAATACAAGAGTCCCTATTGATCTACCTTGGTGGAAGTTTCTGTTGGAATATTTGTATTTGAGGTATGGAAGTTCATAGCTAATGACCTTGGGGTATATTGGTTTGAACTGAATTGGAAAAGGGAAGGTAAATGACGTCGGAATTTCAGCTAGGAGCGCGACCGCGCTTATGCCGAGAGCGGCCGCGCTTAAGAGCCGAGAGGACGCCTGTAATTCCTGGAGCTTAGCGCGGTCGCGCTCCTTGCTAGGGCGGCCGCGCTTGTGACGGGATTTGACTTTTCCTGGGCCGATTTGGAGCAGGTTTTTAGGCTTAATTAAACCTAAAACCTAATATTTACCACAAGTATAAATACTCTTTTACCTCAGCCGTTTTTGTTACATGAATATTGAAGAGAAACACAATTCTCTTGCTTTTATTCATTGATCAATCACTCCCGCTCATAGAGATTCGTTCGTGAGATTCAAGGCGCGACCGAGATAGGACCGCCGGTGACTACCTACCCGTGTGCTATTTTGTGGTACGTAGTTCGTGATCGTTTTATCCTGAGAAATTTGCCTGTACCCGAGCCGCACCAATTGGGGGCAATATTTTCTCTTAGGACAGCCTTCCTAAGGCGACTCTATCAAATCACGATAAGTATTTCTAACCGTTTGCTTTCTTGTTTCGTTTGTTTTCCCGATCCCGTTCCTTGGCTTTCGGTTTTGCTATTGGCTTAATTGGTACGTTTTGACTTGATCAATAAAATCCCCTACCGTTGATTAAATCGTTGTTTAATCATGTGGTGCTTATTAATTTAATTTCCAATTTCCTAAGAGAAAATAGTATTTTATTTGATCATGTCCGGTGGTTCCTCTAGCTCTCCCTTTAAGTCCCTACTGGCACCTCCGATCTTCCGAGAAGTTTGGTGGCAAGAACTTCAAGCGTTGGTCCGAACGCACGAAGATCCGCCGTCAATTAAGGGCATTGCTCGGTATGCCGACATCCAAATGTCCTACTACGAATGGTGATGATCCTGTTAGCGTGGCCGCGGTCAAACCGCGGAAGGAGCAGACGATGTTGTTCGAGGATGCATTCTGTCGCCTTTGTCGAATGCACTCTTTGATGTTTATTGCTCTGCTCCTCTCACTACCGCGTCACTGCGGGACTCTCTTTCCAAGAAGTACAAAGACCGATGAATCCGTGTGGAAAAGTACCAAGTGGGAAGGTTCCCGAATTATCACACGAGCGAGGGCAAGTCGGTTACCGATCAAGCGCACGAACTCCAAATCATTTTGCAATCACTCAAGGATGCCGATACGGGACTTCCCGACAAGTTCGCTGTCACGGCTATCATTGAGAAGTTTCCTCGATCTTGGGGAGAATTTGGTATGACCCTCAAGCATCGCATCGGAAGCTTGTCACTCAATGAGTTGATGAATGCATTGCGATTCAGAGGTGCATAACGGTAACCAACCTAGTGTACTGTGGAGGCCGCCGCTAATATGATAACCGGTAAAAGCAAGTTTAAAGGAAAAGGTGTGAAAACTTCTAAGGATAAAGAAAACCATGATAAGCTTAAAGTTAAGAAAAATAACTTTAGGAAGCCAAAAGCAAAACAACCGCTGGAATTGTGGAGAAGGTGGACACTTTTCTAGGGACTGCCCGTCCAAGAAAGGAAAAGGACCACAAGGCTCGCTGATGACCATCCCGCCGTCAACATGGTGTTGGGTCCGAAGGATTATGATGATCCCGACTCGACGCACCCGGAGTTGACGCTCGACTGCAATGTTACAAAGTATGTAACTTTGTCCCGAACTCTTTATCGTCTATGAACCCAACGAGCGGCTAGCCGACACCGGGGCAAATGTGCACGTTTGGCCGATAAATTGCTATTTGTGTCTTACCACCCGACCGTGGTAGATCGGTGACGATGGGGAATTCTAGTGCCGCAAAGGTGCTTGGGACCGGACGCGTGGACCCGAGGTTTCCCAACGGGCGCATTCTTACCTTGCATCGAGCGTATCACGTTCCCGACATTCGTCGCAACATTATTAGTGGTTCTAGTCTAGTTAGGGAAGGATTTGAGATTTCATTTAAGTGTAATAAGGTTATTATTTTGGATTCTCGGTAGTTTTGTGGGGAAAGGTTATTCCTCTGATGGTTTATTTAAAATTAGAGTTGAAACCGATGTTTGTTTCGCACAACAATAATTTTAGTTCTATTGATTATCCTGTTTCTTATTCCATTCAATCTTCAAATGTTTGGCATGGTCGTTTAGGACATATTAATTATGATTCGTGAAAAGAATGATGAATTTAGATATTATTCCTAAACATGCTATTGATAAAAGTTCTAAATGTCATGTATGTGTTGAAGCTAAATCTACAAAAGGTCCGTTTAAAACGGTTTGTGAGAAATTCCGAAATTCTAGATTTAGTTCATACCGATATTTGTGAATTTAATGGTGTGTTGACCAAAGACAAAAAGAAATACTTTCTCACCTTTATTGATGATGCTAGTAGATACCGTTATGTGTTCTTGCTTAATTCTAAGGATGAAGCATTAGATAAATTCATTATATTTAAGAACGAAGCGTAAACACAAACCGGCAAGAAACTTAAACGGTTAAGGTCCGATAGAGGAGGTGAATATGAGTCTAACCCCTTCATGTATTATTGCACAAGAAAAAGGAATAGTTCATGAAGAGACTCCTCCCTACACCCTCAATCAAATGGTGTTGCGAACGTAAGAATAGAACCCTTACCGATATGATTAACGGCTTACTCATAAGTTCTGGATTGCCCAAATATATGTGGGGAGAGGCTTTGAATACGGCTTGCCATATTCTCGAATAGAGTCCCTCCTAAGCATAGAAAGGAAAGTCCGTTTGAACTTTGGAGAGGTCGACAGCTAGCTTGAAACACTTAAAAGTGTGGGGGTGCCTTGCAAAGGTACTTGTACCCGCACACAAAAGGAAGAAGCTTGGACCTAAAACTGCTGATGCTATCTTTATAGGTTATTCTGAAACAAGTTATGCATTGAGATTTCTTATTATAAAATCGAAATTTCGGCATAGATGTGAACTCTATAGTTGAGTTACGTGAAGCAACATTTTTGAGGATGTGTTTCCTATGAAAGACGGACTTCCTAAAGAATCCAACCCGACCACTAATTCCATTCCCGCTCGTAGAGGAGCTAACGAATGTGGGTTGATTCTAGTGCAACTCATTCGACGATGAGATTGAACCAAGAAGGAAGCAAACGGGCAAGGACCACCAAGGACTTTGGAAGTGATTTCATCACTTACAATGTCGAGGGCGATCCTCTAACCTTCAAAGCCGCCATGGCTACTTCGATGCCAAGCAGTGGAAGGATGCTGTTAAGAGTGAGATGGATTCTATTGTCTCTAATGGGACATGGGAATTGGTCGATCTCCCTCCCGGTTGTAGCACGATAGGATGTAAGTGGGTCTTCAAAAGGAAACCGAAACCGGATGGAACCGTTGACAAGTTTAAGGCTAGGTTAGTGGCTAAGGGATTCAAGCAAATGGAGGGAATAGACTATTTCGATACCTATTCGCCGCCGCTAGAATGACTACAATCCGAATGCTTATCGCATCGGCTCTCGTATATGATCTTCCTATCCATCGATGGATGTTAAGACCGCCTTCGTACGGCGATCTAGAGGAAGAAATTTATATGGATCAACCCGAAGGTTTTGAGGCCTCCGCAATGAGAAAAAGGTTTGTAAACTTGTTAAGTCCTTGTATGGATCGAAACAAGCCCCTACAGCCGGTACGAGAAATTTGATAAAATTGTCTCATCGTTTGGCTTTGTTACTAATGAGTTTGATAAGTGTGTCTATAGCAAGAGTATTGGTGATAGTAGTATTGTCTTACGCCCGTATGTCGATGATATTCTCGTTGTTTGGAACCGATATGAGGATCATTAATACTACTAAGGAATTCTTGAAAAGTAAGTTTGAGATGAAGGATATGGGAGTAGCTAGTGTGATTCTTGGCCTTAAGTTGACTCGTTCAACTAGTGGCATAACCATATCGCAGCCTCATTATACCGAAAGTGTAATTGAGAAATTTGGTTATAAGAATTGCAAAGTAGCTAAGACTCCATACGATCCTTCACCGCACTTACTAAGAATGAAAGTGGAGTACCGATGGCTCAGGTTGAGATATTCTCAAATTATTGGAAGTTTGATGTATCTTGCCAATTGTACTAGACCGGATATTTCATACTCCTGCTACTAGGTTGGCTAGATATACTCAATGTCCAAATAAAGCACATCGGGAAGCTCTTGATAGAGTTCTCAAGTACTTGAAGGAACGATTTCCCTTGGCCGCATTACGGTAGATATCCTTCGTGCTTGAAGGGTATAGTGATGCAAGCCGGATTGCCTTTAACTCCGGAGTTATGGCCGTACGGGGTATGTTTTCACCTTAGGCGGAGTCGCGGCCGCTTGGAGGTCGACCAAACAAACTCTGTTGTCTAGGTCTACTTTTGAGGCCGAATTAGTTGCCCTCGACACTACCGGATTGGAAGCCGAATGGCTTCGAGGACTTATGCCGAGTTGCCCGTGGTCGGCAAGCCCACGCCGTTATCTCCGTACATCGTGACAACACCGCCACACCGAGAAACCGAAAAGTGTCAAGTACAACTGTAAAACTAGAAGACACATCCAAATTAGATTAAAATCTATAAGGGATCTTGTGTCTCGGAAGGTGATAGTCTGCTGATTATGTTGGTACCAAGGATAACACAAATGATCCTTTAACCAAAGGGCTAGAATTTGCTCTTGTTCAAAAATCTAGGTTGGGGACGGGATCAACCCCGTCTCGACTCAAACGCAGTAGCAACCCAATCTACCTGAGTGGAGATCCCACAAAGGAGATTCAATGTGGTAATAACAAGTGTGGGGTGAGTCGAAGCACTAATAATAGATTGACATGTTACATGCCCGAGTCTATCCCCCCGAATAGCCTGTGAGGTGCTCATCACTGCTAATTTAGTAAAAGTTTGGAACTTTGAATGGGATCAAGTCTTTTAGGCAAGATGTTAGCAAGACATCTTCCGAGATGCCCACTAAGTGAGCGTTGTTGTTGGCCGCAACTAGAGGAATTTGGGTTATTCCTTGAAAGCACTCATGATAGAGGATCGGGACGTATGGCTTATAAGCGTCAAGTATTCGATAGAGGCCTATCATAGCTTTTGTCGTGTTTGTTACCAAAGAAAGGCCTCTACATCCAAAGGCATCGATTCAAGACACCCGCTCATCCGGTCCTGTGGAGGCTCAAGGCTGATAACATAGGTAGTGGTTCAAGCTTAAGGTACCATTATTGAAAGCATGGCAACGGGACAATCTGTACACGTCATATTTCTATGAACTTGTGGGGGATTGTTGGAATATTTGTATTTGAGGTATGGAAGTTCATAGCTAATGACCTTGGGGTATATTGCTTGAATCGAATTGGAAAAGGGAAGGTAAATGACGTCGGAATTTCAGTAGAGCGACCGCGCTTACGCCGAGAGCGGCCGCGCTTAAGAGCCGAGAGGACGCCCGTAATTCCCGGAGCTTAGCGCGGTCGCGCTCCGCTAGGGCGGCCGCGCATGACGGGATTTGACTTTTCCCCGGGCCGATTTGGAACGTGTTTTTAGGCTTAATTAAACCTAAAACCTAATATTTACCACAAGTATAAATACTCTTTTACCTCTAGTTTTGTTACATGAATATTGAAGAGAAACACAATTCTCTTGCTTTTATTCATCGATCAATCACTCCCGTTCATAGAGATTCGTTCGTGAGATTCAAGGCGACCGAGATAGGACCGCCGCGACTACCTACCCGCGTGCTATTTTGTGGTACGTAGTTCGTGATCGTTTTATCCTCGGAGAAATTTGCCTGTACCTGAGTTGCACCAATTGGGGGCAATATTTTCTCTTAGGACAGTCTTCCTAAGGCGACTCTATCAAATCACGATAAGTATTTCTAACCGTTTGCTTTCTTGTTTCTGTTTGTTTTCCTGATCCTGTTCCTTGGCTTTCGGTTTTGCTATTGGCTTAATTGGTACGTTTTGACTTGATCAATAAAATCCCCTACTGTTGATTAAATCGTTGTTTAATCTGTGGTGCTTATTAATTTAATTTCCAACAGTTTCCTAACCCTATCACAATACCTAAGATAATTTCTAATCAAATCACAAATATGATACACCTACCTTATCAATACATTTTGAATATTTAATTGCCAGTCACTATAATGTTTTCCATATCAAGTGCCCGCCAATATTAGCAAAATAAAAATAACTTTCCGTTAATTTCACACTATTGTTAGTCATCCAGATCGATGTTAGAATAGAATATACATAAACTAAGTAATCTGGAGAAAAAAATATACCTTAGTTTGGAAATCAACGTTATTAGAAGCGGCCTTATAATCATTGTCTACAGCCTGTTTGAAAGAAGGCTTGAGATGGAGTGTCTGATCAACCCAGAGCCCATTAGCAAAAGTCAAGCGAGGGCCACCACTGAGGCTTCCATCAGCGAAGACAATAGCAACAAGCTGGGAAGAAAGGGAGTTAAGATGCTCAGATTTCTCAGACTTGAGGAAGGTCAACAACTGATCAAGGGTTTTGCCTTTAGAACCGGCGGCGATCAGGCTGAGAACAACGTGGATGGAGAGAGGGGAGAAGACGATGTTGGAATCTTTAGGCTTGGTGGAGAGGAGATGCTTGGCGAGTGTGAGGGAGACGTCGGTTTGGTTGCTGATCGATTCCCGGAGATCCATTTTTGGTGATCGGAGAACTGAAGAAGATGGATTGAGCGGATAAATACTTCAGTTCGGACAATGGACGCGTGGATTTAATTTGTTGACTGACTGACTGACGTCGGTAGCTAATAAGACTATGTCCAATAGATGGTTGAGGGAGGGAGGGAGTTGAGAGGGAGTCAATTGGTTGAGTAGGGGTAATAAGGGGTTGAATGGGGGGTAGTTGAAGGAGGTAGTTGAAAGGTTCCAACTGAGTTGAAGGAAAAAAAGTGGGGTCCATTTATGCCACGTGTCTCGATCTTATTGGGCCGGAGTGGGAGAGTGTAGCTCACACGCGGAAGAGGCGAGTAAGCTGAAACGTTTTGCCTTTTTTTTTTCTTTTTTTCCTAAGCCGCCACTTGTCACGCTCTGATTGGTCCGTACTTTATCATTTTTTCACCCAATTATTTAAGCTCAATTATCTCATAATAAATGATTTAAAAAAAAAAAACAAAAATCACCAAAATTCATCATTTTTTTTTCCCTACAAATTGATATAAGTTTCATTTGATTTGGACACAAAAAAAAAACACTCATTTTTCAATTTGAGTTAAATTATCACCTAGTAAATTAATTTTTTTAATTTTTTTTTCACCAAAATTAACCATTTTTTTCCCTACAAATTGATATAAGTTTCATTTGATTTGGACACAAAAAAAAACACTCAAAGTAGTGGGATATAGAATGATGAGTTGAGAGGAGTTGAATTTTAAACTAAACTAGCTTATTGTGGGGGGTGTAGTTGAGAAAGTAGTTGAATGATTAAGTGGATGGAGAGAGAAAATGAGGTGTCGTAATATTAGGGTAGTTGAATATTTTTTGATAGTTAACCTATTGGACATAGCCCTAAGCAAAACGGATCCAACGTGTTTGCCTGGAAACTAGGCATTTGAAAATAAAGAGGATCCGTCATATAGGAGTGTGCCACATTGATTGTCGACATGTGAGCACATCTTAGGATGACTCTCGAGTTTTGAAAGTTTTGAAAGGAGAGAAGAGAAAATGAGGGGAGAGAAAGGAAAGGGAAAAAAGAATAGGGGAGGAAATTCAATAACTTATTGAAGTGTTTTCGAGTTTAGGAAGAAAAATGATGAAAAAAAAAAAATTGACTTACACTTGTATCCTTAATGAAATAAAGAGAAAGAGAGAGTTATACTTGGAGTAAAATAGGTTTAACAAAAAAATTTGTTTTATAAAATTTCATTTCCTTCCAATTCCTCCCACTTTTAGGAGAATTATGTAGGAGAAAATTTTAAAAATTTTCTTTCCTTTTCCTTCCACTTCTTTCCTAAAAAAAATTCAAGAACAACTTTAGGGAGGAAAATATATTATATTTTCTCTCATTTCCTTTCCTTTCTTTCTCGTTTTTAAACTCGGGAGTACACCCTTAAGTTTAAGTTGACATGTGGGATATAACATGAAATGAAATGGGTATGCTTTCTAATATGCACAAAATTATGGGAAAACTTATTTTTTTTTAAGATATGGAAAAATGTGTTTTTGAATCGGTTAAAACATGGCTGAATCGAACCAGTAATATTTTTGTAAATAACTAACATTTTTAACAAAACGTGTGTTGTGACATTTTCGTAAATAATAAAGGTTTTCAACTGAAGTCATTAGTCGTTAACTCTGGTGCTGACATTCTTTAATACACGTACTGTCACTGTTGAACACATGTGATGACACTCATCAAAGCATATGTTCTATCACTAAATAACAAATTTTACAAAAAACTTTAAAAACCCAATTGAGGGCCTAAATGACGTATTTTGGAATTTATAAACCCTTTATCTTGTGCCCAAGTCTTGAGTTGTTTCATTTTTATCACTAAATTAATGAAATTAATTTATTACACTCTCTCTCTCTCTCTCTCTCTCTCTCTTCTTGATCCTTTACTCTCTTTCTTGGTTGGAAAATTTGAAAAATCAACAATATTAATCTTACAATTTAAAAAATGAAATTATTTTTATATACAATCAAAAATAATACAGTAAATGAAAATATTTTTATGAACCAAAGTCAATTTTCATTCTCAATTACAAACACAAACGGAGATGGCCAGAGAAACTACAGCGTGCCCAAGCACAGTGGAGTGTAACCTGTTCCCCTTCGTCCCAGCCCAACCATGAGCCTGCTGACTACAGTCCAAGCCTATTTTTGTCAGATTGGCCCAAACGACGGTTGGGCCTATCTTTGTCAGTTTGGCCCAAAATGGTCCAAAACCCACCAACCCGCCTTTTTTTTAAGGGATATTGATGAAAGTCAAAATATTAGGAAAACCCAGTTTTTTCCTTCAATTTGGAAAAACTAGTTTAAAAATTAGTGGTGACATTTTTGTAATTAACTGAAACTTTTTAAAATACAACTTTTTAAAATACTATCCCTAAAAATGCGTGGTGACATTTTTAAACCCCTGCTCAACATAAATCTCTTTATCTAAGTACCTATTCAAGAAAGCCGCTTTAACATCCATTTGGTGTAGTGTGATTTTAAGGTAACAAGTTATAGCTAAAAGAAATCTTATTATTCAATTCTAGCCACAGGTGCAAATGTCTCGTCATGTCAATTCCTTTCACTTGTGTATAGTCTTGAGCCACAAGACGAGCTTTGTTACGAACAATATTACCCAATTCATCAGATTTGTTTTTAAAAATCCATTTAGTTTCAATTATATTAGTATGTAAAGGACGACGAACCAAACAACCAACATTGTTTCGAGTAAATTGTTCAAGCTCTTCTTATAGCTTGAATCCAAAAATTATCTTTTAAGGCTTTAACCACATTTTTAGGCTCAAGAACAAAAACAAAACAGGAGTGTTTTACCTTGGAGTATGTGGTGGACACACATATACTTTACCATTTCTCTATAGTTGACCGACTCCTTGTTTCTTGTATGAATTCCTTCATTAACTTCCCCAATTACCTGAGTAGTGAGATGGTTATTCCTAATTCTTGCTGGAGAATCTCTCCTGGCATGTTGATACACCACATCATTCTTCTTGTAAGACATTATTTACAGCCCCTGTTCTGAAATCATGTGTTGTCTCAGGTGTTACCGTATCAGAGGCAACACTAGGAGAAACACTAGGAGAAACACCTAAAACAGCAGCTACATCGCGTGAAACAGCCTCTATCTCAACAGTTTCTCCGGCTTCTTCCAACAACATCAGATGCATATCTTCAGCTCATGGTTTTTAAGTTAATTACAAAAATGTCGCCACACATTTTTAAAACTAGTTTCAGTTAATTAACGGGAGTAGGTTATTAGTAAACTAATCAAGTAACATCGGTTGTCAAAATATAAGTGATGGCACACAATTGTGATATTGAAGGGAAAACTGCACTTTACTATCACTAAGTTCACACCAAGTTGCAATGTGGAATCTAAAATTCTATTTATAGCAATTTCGTACGCTATTTTCACAATTTATTGCATTCAAAACAATTTTATGTGGCCGTAAACTTGATTGGATGAACTCATTGCACGTGCAAGTCACATGGTTTTGAGAGGACAAATATGTCTTTTCCATTTATTCTACCATTTCGGCTCCTTTCAACCTTCCCCTTCCTTCTCCGGCCATTACACTCCGCCACGATCATTCATCCTCCTTCCCCCAAACCAATCTTCCCCCTCTATGTCCCTCTCCACAAAACCCACGCTTTTGAGAAATGGGGATACTTTCAGTTTCAGCCCTTTATACCAATAAATAACGTGCCATAGACTGTTTTATAGAAATTCAATAGCAGCACTGGAAATCAAATTGATTAAGATCAGGAAAGCCCCAAGAGCTCAAGTTTAAGATGCAGAATTTGAGAAATGGGGGAGAGGACTGTTGGGGATGGGAGGTGGTGGATTTTGGAAAAAAAATTAAGAGAGAAGATGGATGGTGGTAGGGGAAAAAGTGGAAAAGACAATTTTGCCAACAAAAAAGATCACTTGACTTCCACGTGTAATGAGTTCCATCCTCTTTGAGTTAAGTTAACAGACATCCAAAATTAACTTGGATTGCAACAAATTGTGAACATAGTGAACGAAAATGCTAAAAATGAAACCGATATACAACAGACCCAAGACAATGCAGGGCTGTTTAGTTGGTTGCTGCGCAAAATCCTTGGCCCGCCGCCCCCTATTTCGATGGACAGGATTCAACTACTATTCATAAGATATACTCCCTTCTTCCCATCCCATAGTAATATGCAAAAAGACCTATTTATCTCAAAGTATCAACAAAGTCCCAAAAATGAAATGGGATTCACTTGTTATACTCACAACAATTACCCACTTCACTTTCTCTCTCCTATCCAACCATCTAAGCTCACAACACATCACACTTAATTCTTGTGTCATGTAAAATTGTTCATATTTCTATGGGGCGGAGGGAGTATAACTACCCTTTACCTAAATATGTCATGATTTTTTTAGTCTAGCTTGATTGAATTTTGACCAACATATTTTGAAATTCTAAGCATTTATAATGATGCACCATTAGAAAAATACCATCTTTATCAATATTCAAATTTGAATAAAATTTTGATCAAAGTTCAATCAAGTTCAATCAGTTTAGGATGGAATTCGGCTGAACTGGAGTTGTGGTCTCAATACCTTTTCTAAGTCTTCTAATAAGCTGCCTTTATCTGTCTTGTTAGTTCCCTATGGCTTTTAGGGCTTCCAGAACAAAAACAAAAGGCTATTTGATCTATCTACTCTACTGTGATTAACTGATGATGGCTTTACCCTCTTTGTTTTACCCTCTATCAGGGCGGACACAAGGCAAGTTAAAGGGGTGGCAGTGAACCCCCCTAATCAAATAATGTGTGTGGTTTAGTGGTTAAAATGCTAGGACTTTGAGCTGAAGGTTGTGGGTTTGAGTCTCATATTAGACATTATTTTTTTCATACAAAGTTTTATAGTGTATTTGTGCACCCCTTAAAAAATGCTCTAGGTCCGCCACTGCCCTCTACCCTCTTTATTAAAGGCAAACCACAATTATTTCTCTACATCTTATAAAATCCATCAACTTGAAGCTTATGGCCAAAACTTTTCCGTTTTCAGTATTAACCTTAATAACTACTACGATGCCGAAATATAACTTAATAAAAGAAAATACTAATATATTGACCGAAATATAACTTAATAAAAGAAAATACTAATATATTGACCGAATAAGATATCCTACCTACATGATAAATTAGGAAAAAAATGGAATTTCATTAAGGTTGTCCAGGAAGAACATGTTACCAACCCTTAATTTATAACTAGTCAATGCACCGTCTCATTTAACTGGCTGTTAAGCTGAATTATATTCCAACTTAATACTGCATGCCGTCCTTATATAATAAATTTATCCCTAAATAAATGAAAACAACATACTCCCTCCGTCACGCCCGAAGCTTCACCTTTTACCCAAATGGGTGTCCCGGTAGAAGCTTCGCCTTTCCTAAAATGGAAAAGGTTTATTAATATTCTATTATACCCACTAACTTTTCTCTCTCACACATTTAAATTATGGGTCCCACTTGTCATATCCACTCGCTTCTTCCCTCTCACAACCCTTCTCCCACTCCCATTATTTTTGAATATATATATTGCTTTCTTAATTTGCGTGCTTCACCAAAATTGTGAAGCATGGACCGGAAGGAGTGAGTATGTAGTATAATCACTGTAGGCCTCCTTGACCAGACAAATATAACGCAATTCAAACTAATTGCTAAAGCATGACAGCAGAGGACAAATGAATAATGACAATTGACAAAACTCAACTTTCAGGGAAACCATCATCTTGCTATTGTTTATTTTTTTCGGTTCTTCGAACTACCTACTGATATTTACCTACAACAAGAAGGCATATATTCTAAGTTAAAATATTGTTTCTTTACCACGCAGTCAATCGCCTTTTTGACCCATTCTACTTCGATGAAGTTTCAGTTTTAACCACTAATGTGTTTTGTTAGCACTTTTAACTATTTTACTGTGGATACACACTGAATCCCCCAAGTCCAAACATCATCCACAAAAGCTAACATTTGTTTAAAAAAAAAAAAGTTAACAAAGACTAATGGGAATCATACGTGCAAATATGACCTAGTATAACTGGAGAAAACGTGGATTGATGACCGAGATAGGGGAATCATACGTGGAAAATGGCACATAGGATTCCTGTTAGTCTTCATTAATTTTTGTTACAAATGTTAACTTTTTTGGATGGCGTCAAGGGGTTGGGGGATAGTGAGTGCATACTATAGTAAAACAATTAAAAGACTTAAATACATGAGTATTTAAAACCGAAGCTTCATCAAAGTATAGTGGGTCAAAAGTGTGATTGGTCTTACTTTGCTCATGCCTAATGAGATCCATCCAAAGGTTGTGTTTGTTAGCATCAAACACTTGATGCTAATTGCTTAATGATTTCCTTTTAGGCAACTACTTCAAACTCGAGTCTTTGTAAACAAGACACTGTCAATCTTCATGCTCAGCGGCTCTTACTCGGTGAACGGTATAAACCGAGCAACGAACATGGGCTTGCCCGAACTTGGGCCCAACTATATTGGGCAGTGGATATTGTCTAATTATGAAGTATTAGGGCCGAGTAAGATCTTACTCGTATGCCGAGGAACATTTATCTCGGCCTTCTATCATCATTTTTGGGCCGCCATATCGGAATTACCGAGGAAAGAGAAGTTATTTGCTCGGCATATATCCAAGTGACGAGGAAGCAAAATCATTCTCCCCGGCATATCTCCGTGTCGGCCATTTACCAAATGACGAGGAAACAAAGTCATTTTCCTCGGCTTATTTGCCAAAGGCCGAGGAAAATCATTTGCCTTCCTGCTGCTCCGCCAAGCTACAATCCTTATTCAACAAGGATTATACAGTTGTAACCCCATCAAGATTACAATTCCCAATAGCAATTCAAGTCAAACAATGACTCCTTAACAGATATAATTCTCTTAAGATTATATCTTATCTATTTACAAGTTCATTCCAACATGGATTCTATCTATCCATTCCTATAAATACAAGCCCTACGGCTCATTATTCTAAGACGTTACTTTTTACATTGGAGAAACTCTGTCAATTTGATTTCTCTAATATCAACCGTGAACTTACTCTCACGCCGAGGGCCTTTAGCCGGATCCGCCCGCTTAGTTTACGTGTTTTCTCTTATTTTCAGCCTTGCAATCGCCGGAGCATTCGACGCTGATTTGGGCCGCTTTGACGATTTTGGCATCATCAATTGGTTCCATCGCCGGAAATCGATTCAAACACCCTTTGTTTCGCCGGAAAATCTCGCCCGAGAAGCTATTTTCCGTTGGATTTGTTCTTGATTGAAATCGGAAATTTTTGCTCCGACAGTGCTCGTTCTTGATTCGGTCGAAATTTGTAAACTTCCACCGGAAATCGCATTGATTCGGCCGAAACCGCTAGTTCACGTCCTCAAGCAAAATTTGTGGCCCGAAATTTTGTGTTGGAAAAATCACAATTGGCAGTTTGCTTTTGGTTAAAATTTGCCCTAAATTTAACCATAAATTCGGTAAGCATGGTGAAATTGTGATTTTTGGAAAATTTCGCATTTAATAATCTTTGTGAATCATAATGGACGGACAATTCACAAGTGTTACACCTGAGGATCCCACCCAGTGAATGGGGAAACACCGGAGCCGAGGAGCCACCGCTCCTCCTCCTCCTCTACCTCAAGCCGATGCCATTCCTCCCCGCTACGACTCTTCGTTCCACGGGTCGTGCAAATGCCGAGGAGAGGGCACGACCTTCCTCGTCCTACTCGTGCTCGTGGGAAGCAAGCAGAAGGAAGAAAACAAAGAATGCCGACGCCTTGGCCAAGCGGGAGGATCTCAACCCGCTGACCGACGCTCTTTGTTACACAAACAAATGGAGACTTTGCAAAGGATGTATGAAACACAAGTTGCTCCGTGCAAATGGACCCAGATCATTCCACGGCTCCCTTCATTGTACTCATCACCGGGCCCACCTTCGAGAAAGGAACAAGGAGAGCATCAGCTCCTCCCCGAAGACCGCCGAACTACCAATGCCGCTCCTGTGGATTCTCCTCGTCCTCGGCATAACAAAGAAGCGTATGATCCCGCGGTCGACCCGAGAAGCCAAATAACTCCTAGGGAAGAGGAAGTGAACTCCAAGGAACTAAGGACAAGACTCAGCTTGAATAGGCGCCTATCCCCCGCTCGCCTCATCATGACACCTAGGCGTCCGCGTCTCCTCGAGCTCGTCGGCCGATTCTCCTCGTCCTCATCGTTCGATTCTCGTCGTCCTCGTCGACCGGACTCTCCTCGTCCTCGGCATCGAGAATTTGCTAGGCCAAGGACCCCAGAGCCCTACAGATGATACTTGGCGCACAAGACCTGGAACCAAGACGTGATAGGCCCTCCGCACGTGATGGCCACGTACATGAAGCGGAGCACGCAGGCAAATGATCGCCCTAAAGACAAGTCGCCGAAGTTCCCAACGAAGCACTCGCTCAAGCAAAGTGAGAAGGAAATAGAAACAAAGCAACGGGAGCCGTTGAAACAAAGGCCGGATGATATGGAGAGGGAAAGAAATATAATGACGACGATTATGATTGGGCCACCCGTCCGTTTTCCTCGAGGATAACCGCCGCACCTCCCCATCCTAACCTCAAGCTCCCAAATTTCGAGAAATATAACGGAACCACCGACGCCAAGGACCATGTGCAAAGTTTTGAACAAACCACGAATCTCCTCACCACTGCCGATGACTTGCTCTGCAAAGCTTTCGCGAGCACCTTTTCCTAATGCTTTGACCCTGGTTCCGTGAGCTCAAGAAAGGTTGCATCGATTCCGGAGGGGCATGAGGAGAATGTTCTTAGATCATTTTGCCACTACTGGGAAAAGGAAGATGAGATTAACCGACTTGGCCAACATTGAGCAAGTGGAAAGGAGAGACCACCCGCCTACTACAATAGGTTCAAAATGGCGTATCAAGTCGAAGAAAGCCTTACCGATAGGGAGGTCATAGTTTGCTTCAACTCGGGTTAAAATCCGGCCCTCATTTATGAACTCTCGCCCAGTGGAACCCACTCTCCAAGGCCGAATTATACAAAGTGGCTTATGCCATTTCCATGGCCGAGGACAAGACAAAGAAAAGGGGTGCCGACAAGACGGAACCCGAAGCAACTAACTCCCGACGTAATGACAATGGGAACGGCAAGAAAGGAAAGAATAGAACCGTAAGCACCGAGAAGCCGGAGTTCACCCTCTTACAAAGCCCATCTCCGAAATCATGCAGATGGTGAACCTTCCTCCACCTCGTCCGCCGACCGATAACCCAAAGTATCCCCGCAACAAGAACAAATACCGTGATTTTCACAAGGACAACGGCACACCACCGATGGTTCCGGGCCCTTAAGAAGATAATCCAACAATGGGTCGACGAGGAAAGTTAGACCGTTATGTCACGAAGAAAGATGGCAAGCGAAAGCAAGCAAGAGGAAAGCGAAGATGACTCCAAGAGTGAGGATTGAAGATCGAAGGCCTCCTAGTGGCTAAACTACATGTGATCCGTGAAGAGGTGACCTCCACCGTAAAAGCTAAGTGGATCGATCCACGAGCTAAGCAAAGTATACCATGTCCCTGCTTGGATCCATAAAGCGTAAGAAATCATTAGTTTTTCTCCGAATGAGTCAAGGAAGTCGAGCACTCGTGAGCAGCCTATTCGTCATCAAGGGTCGAATTGACAATGTTGAATCCGAAAGACTTCTTGTTGACACGGGGCCTCCCGTGACATCTTGTACTATTCACCTTCCAACAAATGGGATTGAAAGACACTTCGCTAGAGCCATATCATGGAAGGCTTGAAGGATTCACCAACCATAAGGTTGGAGCAAAGTGGAACCGTAGAACCGGAACTCGAAGTCGGCGATCATCCCTTCCGAGCCAAAGCTACTGTCACTTTTATAGTCATGGATTTGACTAGCGACTATCATGCGATTATCGGCATTCCAAGTCAAGCCAAACTTGGGACGGTAGCCTCCTTCCTCACCAACGAGTTAAATTTCCCACTCGTTGGCATAGGATGCGCGAGGGCAACCCCAAAGATTTCTTGGAACATGTTGTCAAGAGCCGAAAAAGTCAAAAAGCGTGGAGATAGATACGCCCGAGGAGAACATCAAGATCACCAAATCTCGAAGACCACTAAACTAGCTCTAGAATGAACTATATCCGTGAAGTATGGGAAAGCGAGGAAGAGGAACCTATGGTCCTTGAAATTGTGGATGACCAAGGCATAACTCTACCCACACCGGAAGAAGAGCCTACGGTCCTAGAAACCGCAGATGACCAAGGCATAGTTCTACCCATCTCCGAGGAAGAACCCATTCTCGTCAATGACCGTAACTCTGGGGCCAACCATGACTCGGGGAGGAACGATCTTCCGTACATCGATAAACTTATGGAGGAAGAAGGCCTCAATGTAAACGACAATGAAGGGAGGAGAATCGTAGAGATCATCATCGAATCCCCGGAATTTCGAGACGGACCGTAAATGAAGCCTCGTAGATGAGCTAGAAGAGGTAGTCATTAATCCCGACTATCCCGAACAAAAAATCAAGCTAGGAGGCCACTATCACAGAAGAGAAAGAAAGAATCATATCCCTCTTGAAAACAAATCTCGACGTCTTTGCTTGGAGAGTCGAAGACATGAGGGGGATCAATGAAGAAGTAGCCCTCCACCGCTTAGAAGTTGATCCTTTAGCGAAGACCATCTCCCAAACGAGGAGAAATTTTGCAAGGGACAAGGAGGAAGCTATAAAAGAAGAGGTGCAGAATTACTCAGCGCCGGAATAATTCGCGAAGTCAAATACCCCGTCTGGTCAAGCTAATGTCGTTATGGTAAAGAAGCAAAATGGGAAATGGCGCGTGTGCATAGACTTTACCGATCTAAACAAAGCCCGCCCCCAAGGACAGCCTATCCTCTCCTGCACTCGACAAGTTAGTGGACTCCATTTCGGACACCAAACTCTCGCCTTCTTAGATGCCTACTCGTGCTATCATCGATAAAAATGGCGAAAGAAGACATCGAGAAGATCGCCTTTCAAACACCTGGGAATTTCGCTACATCATGATGCCTTTTGGGCTCAAGAATGCCGGTGCCACTTACCAACGGATGGTAAATCAAGTTTTTGCAAGTCGATAGGTAGAAACATGGAGGCTTATATTGATGACACGGTCATAAAGACCAAGGAAGGCACCACGTTCCCGACTTAGAAGAGACCATTCACAATCTCCGAACCAACAACATGAAGCCGAATCCAAGCAAGTGCGTGTTCGGAGTTACCGCAGGAAATTTCGGGCTTCATGGTTTCCCAAAGGGGATTGAAGCAAACCCGTAAAAGATCAAGGCGCTCATTGACATGAAGGAACCTACCACCATCAAGGAGGTCCAAAGACTTAATGGAAGAATTGCGGCCCTTGGAAGATTCATCGCCAAATCCGCCGAAAAGTCACTGCCTTTCTTCAAGGTATTCAAGGGCACCAAGAGCTTCTCCTGGACTCCCGAATGCTCTAAGCATTCCTCCGGCTGAAGGAGTACTGGGTTCCCCTCCTCGCTAGCAGTCCGACTACCGCGAGATGCTATACGTCTTCCTAGCCGCCATCGATCACGCCGTCGCACTGCCTTAGTTCGAAAGGATGAAGGAATTCGTAAGCCCGTCTACTATGTCTCAAAGGCTCTGTCCGATGTAGAAAGCAGATATTTTAATGTGGAGAAGATAGCATACGCACTGGTCATTGCTTCAAGGAAGTCGGTGCATATTTTTCTGCACACCCTATCACCGTCTACACCAACGAACCATTGAAGAAAATCCTTCACAAGTTGGACGGCTCGGGACGTCTCCTTAATTGGTCAATCGCTCTAACAGAGTTTGATATCACTTACCAACCAAGGAAGATCCTCTTAGCACAGCCTTTCGTTGACTTTCATGGTCGAGATCGCCTTTATGGGCGAGCATCTCCCACCTCCCTAAGCAAAACGCGCCGAGGAAAAGACTCTCCCATTCAACTCCCATCCAACCGCTGATCCCGTATACGGACGGATCGCCTACCAAGGAAAGAAGCGGAGCCGGAGTAGTACTAGCAAGCCCAAGGAGAATATACTATACAAGATGCCATCCGCTGTGTTTCCTCGCCTCTAACAACCAAGCCGAATACGAGGCTCTCATATTTGGCATCGAGTTGGCCTCCTTCTACGGAGCAACTAAGGCGGCCGCTTCGTGACTCCCACTTGTTGTCAAACAAGTGAAAGGAGAATATAACACTCAAGATGTCACCCTTGCTAAGTATAGAGACCTGGTCCTAGATATGACGAAGAAAATGGAATTTTTCGAGCTCAAGCGTATAGGAAGTGGAAGACAACCAAGTCGCAGACGTTCTCTCCAAACTAGCCACCATGGATGTGAGGCCTTCCTTCCTGAGACCAACCCATATGTAGTTTATGCCGAGGAACCTCGCGTATGAAAGATTACAAGTCATGCTTCGGACGAGGAAGAGAGATGCCGGATCGATGACTACATCGAATACATCGAGAAGGAGAAACTCCCGAAGATGATGCTAGAGCCAAGCTTATCAAGAAGAGGTCTCCAAGATTCGTGGTGATTGAACGGAGTCCTCTACCGAAGATCTTTCACGAAGCCCCCGCTAAGGTGTGTCTATCCCAAGGAAACCGAGAACCTCCCGGCGTAAGTACATGAAGGTGTTTGCGGCGGACACCGGGGCCGTAACCTTAGCCGACAAAATCATATCGCTAGGTTACTACCGGCCAAACCTAAGTGGAAGACGCGCATGCCTATGTTCGAAAATGTGACAAATGCCAAAGGTTCTCTCGACATTCCAAGACTACCCGTTAGCCGAGCAAACACTTGTAATACCTACGCGGCCATTTGATATGTGGGGAATCGACCTCATCGGGACCCTTCCCACCCGCCCGTGGTAATTGCAAGTACGTGATAGTAGCCGTTGATTACTTCTCCAAGTGGATAGAAGCCAAGGCATCGCCAAGATAACGGAAGAGAACGCGATCAACTTTGTTCATGACAACATCTCGGTGCAGATTCGCCTTCCGCATACAATTGTTTCTCGACTACGGCCTCCAATTCTCCACGGCATTTACAACCGAATTGGGAAGAGTCAAAGTACGCCATGCAAAATCTTCGCTAGCGTACCCCAAGGCAATGGGCCGCGTAAGCCGCCAACAACCGGTCCTAACCGCCCTCACCAAGAATCTTGAAGGACGCGAGGGTAGATGGTCGGGACGAACTTCCCTAGCTTTACGGGTCGCTCGCACAACCACCCTGGGGCCAACCTGGGAAACCCCATTCGCACTAACCTTCGGTTCGAGGCTACGGCACCAGCAGAGATGGCCATCCCTACAAGAAGGAACTCCCATTATGATGAGCAAGTCAACAAGGTCAATAGGCTCCTGCACTGACCCGATAGATGAAAAACGACTAGCCGCAGATGAGGACGGTGAATTACAAGCAAAGGACCAAGGCATATCACGACAAGAGGGTCATCAAAAGAGTATTCCAAGTTGGTGATTGGGTACTTAGAAAGATCGAAGCCACCGGCTCGGAAGGCGTAACGTAACAAGCTCTCCCCAAATCGGGAAGGTCCCTATATCATCACTCAAGTCATCCGAGAAGGGACCTACAGATTGAGGACCAAGGAGGGGAAGGATCTCAAGCATCCACGGCATTCCGACAACCTTAGAAAATATTATCACTAGTCTAGTTTATTCTGCAATAGATTAGCTCTTTATTTTCGGTCTTTTATTTTCGGTCTTTTGTTTTCTTTTTGTCTTTTTAGTTGATAGGATCGCAGCTTCTATGTAATCGCACTTCGCCTATGAAAGCAGCTTCTTCCAACATGCAAAGCAACTATCGCCTCTTCACCCCAAAGACAGAAGATGAGGACATTACCTCGCATTCTCCGATACACACAGCCAAGACCAAGGATCTTCCTTGGCTACCAACCGCCAAGACCAAGGGTCCTCCTCGCCCGACGGCTTACCAACCGCCAAGACCAAGGTCCTCCTCGCCTCGACGGCTTAACAACCGCCACCAAGGATCCTCCTCGCTCGACGGCTTACCAACGCCAAGACCAAGGGTCCTCCTTGGCCGATGGCTACACCGCCCAAGACCAAGTCCTCCTCGCCTCGACGGCTTAACAATTGCCAAGAGGGTCCTCCTCGCTCGATGGCTTACCAACACCCAAGACCAAGGATCTTCCTCGCCTCGACGGCCTACACACCCGCCAAGACCAAGTGGACCACCTCGCCCGACGGCACTCAATATATCCCGTCAAGGGCCCACCTTGATTCAGATACCAAGCGCCCAAGACCAAGGAACCACCTCGACTCGATGGCTTACAACTCTTCCAACCAAGGGTCCATCTTGACTTAGGAGACTAATGCCCAAGGCCGAGGACTTTCCTCGGCCTAACGGCTCGATAAACCTCCTACCATGAATCTACTCGATTCAGATTACAACATTCAAAGCCGAGGAAAACTTCCTCAGCCCAAATGAAGTACGAGTATAGTTACAGCCGAGGAAGCTTCCTCGGCCTAACCACTTGCTCCACAAGGAACAAGGGACCTTCCTCGGATCCCACCTTCCTAAGGCTAATGCATAGCATACCAAAATATAACCAAGTCAAGAAAGTGACAAAGAATAATGACAAAGGATTTTTTCATTGATATTCAAATGGAAATTACAAGATCCTATTTGCCTATTACAAAAAAGCAAAAAGGAAAAACTATCCTAAGACTCGCCGAGCATCCTCAAAAGGCTCTTCTAGCCACCGGGTATTAATGGAGCCAGGAGGAGGAAGGGTCGTTCGTCGGCTTGGGTATCGCCTTCCTCGGAATCCCCCTTACTCCTCGGCTTCCCGGTCTCGTGCTCTTCCTCGTCCCGGATGGCCTCCACCAAGTCTTTGATGTCGCCGGAACAACAGGGCCGGCCTCCACACTTCCTCGCATGCTTGAGCATCCTCGTCGCTATCAATTCCAAGTTGCTTGCAGAGAAGGGGACTAAGTGATGGAGAGCCCTAACTTCCTCACCGTATCGTCCCGCATATCGCACGGCTATCTTATTGATGTCTAGGCCTGGAGGGATCACCAAAATACTCCCGGCAAGACGAAGGTATCCATCTTCGAACATGGCGGCCGCTTGCTCATCCACGGCGTCCCGGAAGGCCGAGCTAGATATCACGCGCATCTCAACGCCGGCTCTCCTTGAAGCGCACCACAGCCTCGCCTCTCAAGGGAAGGAGGCCTCCAATCCTGCGGATTTGGCCTCGCTTCTTCGACCTTCGCCCGAAGCTCGGCCTTATCAGATTTAATGCCTTGGCGGCCTCCTCCCCCTTTAGCGGAGATCTTCCTCGGCTTTGGCCTTCTCTTCCTCGGCTCTTTTGACCTCGGCCTCACTTTAGCCTTGGATGCCTCGAAGCTCTGCATCCTTGGCCTTCAGAAGTTTGACGAGAAGTCTTGTCGTGTCGCTCTTTGCTTGGGCGGCCTTGGCTTCGGTCGGGCGCACTGGCCTTCTTTTGGCAAGCACGTTCTCATATGCCGTGACGTAAGCCAACCGAAAGAAGAATTAATATTAGAAATGCAAACAAGTGTAAAACAAATCTTGCAATCAATGATCAAAACGAAAGAATCGTTACCTCGGCAATTAAGAGCCCTCGCGGCAGAGCAAGGTATCATCGCCAGGAGCCTCCCCGACAAGAGCATCGTAGCGTCCTCATCCATCGCTCTCTCGAATTGGAGCTCGGCCTAATCTAACCAAAGGTCCCTCCCTAACTCGCAAAGGAAGACCCCGAGACGAGGAACGCCGAGGGCCACGCTCTTTGCTAGCTCATCGGCCTGCTCAACCGCTTGGATGTCCTCGATAGCCAAGGTCGAGGAGGCGAAGGATCGGGGCCCCACCAATACTTGCCCGCTTAGCCACCGGCCTCCTAAGCAGCTGAACTTCGAGGCCTCTTTGAGCCGGATTTCCTTTCAACAAGGCCGGCTTCCTGGCCGCCGCTTCCTCGCCTCGCAGAGGGTTAGTCATATCACCGACCACGGGTTCACTCGTTCTTCTGGATGCGGCGTCCTCGTAATTTACCTCTTGGTGAAGTTTGAGGGAAGCGGGTTTATCACCTTGCACGCCCAAGACCAAATTACGAGCATTGGCCTCATCCTTTCTTTCCATCGTAGCGTACTTCTTGCTCGCCTTTCTTTCGCCCGATCGATCGCCTCCCGAGGACTTAGTCTCTCCATCGCGGCGGCTTCTTCCTCGGTGGTCAAATCAGAAGACAAGGAAGAAATGGTCAAGTACGAGCAAGAAAACCCAAGGTCAAGTACGAGCAAAATAATATGACAAAAATTACAAGCGTAAGATAAAAAGTTTACGTCCAACAATGTTAGGTGCTCCAATACATCGTCACTGGACGCCATCATGGCACCTAATACAATCCTCGTGAAATACGAAGGATGTACCGTCCAATCATTGAAGCGACGACCTCCTTTAACATCGACGAGGAGCTACCCCGTCCTCGTTCCCCGCATCAATCCCGCCCGGATATAGAAATGATCCGAGGATTCAACTTGCTTCCAATCCAGACCCCTACCCCGGCAAACTCTTCCGCACGCTGATCAAATCTTTCGTCCACCCGTATTGTTGACGGCAAAGGAAGATGTTGGATCATCACAAGCGAGATCGGAACTCCCACTTGGCGGCTCTCGACGCGGATAACGTGGTTGTCCCCACTGGAACTTTCTTGCCGACACGGGAAGAAGCAACTTAGGTTTCCTATCGCACTCCTAATAACTACCACCATTGTTCCTTGATGACTTGGACAATGTAGAAGTGACGGAAGGCTCCCATGGTCGGCTCATAGCCTAAACTACTACAGAGGATGATGAAGCTAACCGTAACCCTAGTACCATCGCTCCTAGCATGGCTTCCAGACCGCCTTTACATCATCCAAAACTCACAAACGGCGGGGTCTAGGGAAGACGAGTCCCCGTTTCAAAACTGCGTTTGAAATAAAAATGGACGAAGTCTTGGTTATAGTAGAAGGCCGTCTCTTCTTTCTCCGTCTTCGGCTCGATCTTGCCCATATAAGTTAATTTATACTCAAGACGGTCCACTTTGTACTTGGTGCATGCCTCTCTCAATCATGGGATCCCTGTGCTTGGTGCCTTCTCGACTTGCTTTCCTGCCACTGCTCCGGCCTCTTCTTCTGACGAGGCGGGTATCGCCTGCGCACCTTCAACGAAGGCGTCAACTATTTGAGTAGACGAGGAGGGCTCTCCTTCTCTTCCCGTCATATCTCGCATAAAGACGAGGAGACCAAATTATTTACCTCACAATGGCCGATTAAATGACGGGGAAGGAAGATTCCCTCCTCGTCATTCCATAAGGCCGAGGAAGGAAGATCTCCTTCCTCGTCATTTCATAAGGCCGAGGAGGGGGCCGTACCTCTCGACGCTCACGCATTTCGCGATGGGAGGCCGGTAGAACAGCTCGACGTGCTCCACCATTTCAGCCCTATCCTCAAAAACTATGATGTCGGGAGAACCAGACTCAATCCTATCTATTCTTGTGGAGTCTCGGGTATTGAATGAATAAACGGAGCGGCCATAACCCCTCAACCGCTGCTTATATCATCCAAGTTCAAGATCATCCATGGACCCTCTCTCTACGATAGACCCTCAAATTTCCAAGATGATATCCATAACTAATCGGGAGAATGGTCCCAAGATCGAGCCATTTCTAAGGGAATCAAAAACGAAGGGGAGTTCATTCAATATTCCGTAAATTTCATATAAAATGCAAAGAGAACTAAAGAACTCAAGTTTTTAAAAATTTTTATCAAGAAAAGCTTCAACCTTCAACAACGGCACCATTTTCTTGGCACGCTCAAAATCCATCCTAAAACCCTAGAAATCGCAAAATGATGGACGGATTACGCAGAAAGGGAATGATTTCATACCTGATTGAGAAGAAGTGGTCGGAATCACGACTGCAACAAGCTCGCCGGAGAAAGAAAGCTTCACGAAACCGGGTAAGAAGAAGATCGGAGAATCGTTGTTAAACCTTGCGTTCGTTCGTCAATATGCTCTCAAAAACTTGGAAGTGTGTAAAGGTTTAAATTGAAGGGGTTTTAGTTTTTATACCCCTCCAATCCGGTCAACCCGGTAAAGCGAGAGATCCAGTCCGAGTCCCAAGAATTAAATGCGAAATGACGGGTTCAAGGCGTGACAAGACCGAGGGCCCTGCAATGGCAACCGTCGCTATATGAAGCGACGCCGAGGACACGTGTCAAACCCGTTCGTATTCCATGTGCCGATGCCGAGCTAACTTTCTACTCGCCCTAAGCCAAGCTAGAAAGTTGGGGGCCACCGAACGGTATAAACCGAGCAACGAACATGGGCTTGCCCGAACTTGGGCCCAACTATATTGGGCAGTGGATATTGTCTAATTATGAAGTATTAGGGCCGAGTAAGATCTTACTCGTATGCCGAGGAACATTTATCTCGGCCTTCTATCATCATTTTTGGGCCGCCATATCGGAATTACCGAGGAAAGAGAAGTTATTTGCTCCCAAGATATATCCAAGTGACGAGGAAGCAAAATCATTCTCCCCGGCATATCTCCGTGTCGGCCATTTACCAAATGACGAGGAAACAAAGTCATTTTCCTCGGCTTATTTGCCAAAGGCCGAGGAAAATCATTTGCCTTCCTCGGCGTTCCGGCTAGCAGTTACAATCCTTATTCAACAAGGATTATACAGTTGTAACCCCATCAAGATTACAATTCCCAATAGCAATTCAAGTCAAACAATGACTCCTTAACAGATATAATTCTCTTAAGATTATATCTTATCTATTTACAAGTTCATTCCAACATGGATTCTATCTATCCATTACTATAAATACAAGCCCCATGGCTCATTATTCGGTACGTTACTTTTTACATTGGAGAAACTCTGTCAATTTGATTTCTCTAATATCAACCGTGAACTTACTCTCACGCCGGAGGGCCTTTAGCCGGATCCGCCCCGGCTTAGTTTACGTGTTTTCTCTTATTTTCAGGCCTTGCAATCGCCGGAGCATTCGACACTTGGATTTGGGCTGTTTTGACGATTTTGGCATCATCACTCGGTAAGTGAGAATATTGATGCTTGTTGGGTAAGAGGAATATGAGGTTGCTACAATTTCAAGTCAAGGGTCCACCCTTAGTTTGAAGTAGTTGCACAAAAGGAACCCATTAAGCAACAAGCATTATGTGCTTGATGCTAACAAACACAACCTAAGTCTCGCATCAGAACAAAATAGCTTCTAATGCAGATATTGCAGTCACAACCAAAAGATTCCAAACCCCAAAGTGCAAGTATACAACATACCTTTTCCGGCGATTGGCAGCCACAACCCCACCTGATTTCAATTGAGGTCGGCTGAGTGTGATTGGTTTCTGAAGTAGAATGTAACTAACTGCAGCAAATGAGTGTGGACTTACCTGCCAGTAAAGTGTGAAAAATGGTCCATAATAAGTTAAAAGTCGTTAGTGAAAGCAGCTTCTCAATCTCTAGTATGTGTCTAGTATGTGACAGGAATGGAATCAAACTTACCAAAAGATGCTTGCTCTTATTGTCAATACTCCCTCCGTTCCGAAATGATATTCCCCCATTTTTTGTTGTTATTACGAAGGTACTTTGAGCAAAAAAAAGGTTGATTTAATCATCCAACTGAAAATCTAAAACTTGTTATTGATATACCATTATAAATACTATCGATAACAATTTTTAGGTGTTCATTAAGATAATTTAATTAACCTAAAATTATTGCTCAAAATACCTTTGTATTAACAACAAAAAAAGTAGGAAGATCATTTCGGGACAAAGGGAGTATATATTGAAGGTGATATCAGCAACAGCACGCCTTTGAATCCTGCCAACAAGACCAAAACCTGATTAATAACTAATGCTTAGCAATTAACTAGTGTCCTTCTGCCAATAGCTGACCATGAGATTTTTTTAATCAAAATATTAAATCAATGAATGCAACTCTCTAATTAAAAAGTGCACCTACAGGCCTGTTTTAAAGTTTTGCAAACAATAATATGCATAAACCGTTATTAATTTGTTATGTAAATTTTACAAGTAGCTCAGTATTTCTGACATATTCCAAATACAATAGAAACGAGTACTGCTGCATAGATAAAACTGTTACAAAGTGAGATTGACAAGACAGCTATAGCAGGAAAAATTGGTCTCCGTTGTACTGTATTAGCACATCCGATTGACTGCAAAGAAACAAACGACTAAGTAGTACGGGGTACGGAGTACATTTTAGAGGACCAGGTAAAAAGATCAAGAGAAGGGTGAGCTTCAAATGAGAGGATAGCAAGGCTGCCCTTAGTCATATGAACAGATGCAAAGGGAGTATTCTCATAAGAATTGACTATAAAGAAACAAATTAACGAATATACTTTGAATATTAAGCAATTCTGACATTCTAAATAGTAGTTTATCCATCTCGTTTATATTCTCCACGAGACAAGATCCCATAATTCTAAGATTCTTAATATATGGGACGGAGGGAGTAGTTCATTTTTCAAAATAGTTTTACCTCTACAGCTCTGAATAATTAGTATAGATGAGGATATTAACAAACAAATCAAATCAATTAACATGGACGGACATGTTCCCATTCAAGCCTTACCTCATCTAAGCACAAGCATACAAAATAATGAAGTCAAACATACATGCGAACACCTTTGTATTAAAATATTTGAAAGAGAAAGGGAGAGGGAGGGAGAGATTTCCAATCATAAAAATACAAAAAGAGCCTAACCATCATCAAACTATATTCAAAAGTGAAGATGCCATTTGATTCCTATCATCAGTGTCTGTGGAAGACAACAACTTTGTCTATATAAGCAGACTAGTACCATGCCAATCATATTAACTTCCATTGAACTTTAACCAATTCAGCATCCTACACTTACTACAGTGGCAATTAAAGCTTTCAAGAAAATGGTACGTTAAAGCTCAGTGACATGCATTGGTCGACTCTGAAGTCTTAATCTTCCTTTGATATCTCTAAAGCATCAATGCATTTTGTATACTAAGTTTCTTGTATTAACAATTATCAGGAGATCAGCAGAGATGTCAAAACCCAACCAAAAAGACAAGAAGCTAAAGGAGGAAGAAGAGCTGCACTTTTTGTATATGGTACATTTTATGCTAGTGCAAATTAAGTGTCTAGACTTCCATTTTCGTTTTCAAATTTAGATCGAACAGGGTTAATAATTTTTTACTGTTTTATGTGAATTAATTATGCAGCTATGATGGGGCTAGAAAACATGGCATTTATCTCCAGTGCTCTTAGCTTGGTAACTTACTTCTACAGTTACATGAACTTCAACATAACAAAATCAGCCACGACACTAACAAACTTCTTGGGGACTGCATTTTTACTATCACTATTTGGAGGATTTATTTCAGACACCTACTTATCGAGATTCAAGACTGGTGTTCTCTTTGGGTCCTTTGAAGCGGTGGTATGTCAACTAATACCTTAGTATCATTGTTTAAACAAGTTACGGCAAGGATAAATGGTTCTGCAGAAGTTATTCATAGATTTTACTTGTCACAAGAATGCTTTATTTAAATATTATTTGATTTGAGTTGATGCTTCAGTTCATAAATAAAAGGTTCAGACCTGATCCAAGAGGATACAAAATAATTTAATTGAAATGATACTACTTCCATCCCTAAATAATGTGACCATTGATTGAAATTGAATCATAATAAATAAGTAAATGAATCATACTTAAGGATAATGTTCTAACCAATAGAGAGATGCCAGCACGGGCTTTTGGTGCACACCTTTTGTTCTCATGGCATCTTCTACTTCTTTACACCATATTTCATTGTGCACATGCAATGATATGATTCAGAGATACTTCATTTATTTACTTAAGAAAGTGCTTTAAAATCATAATCTCCATGGAAACCTATATGTGAGGAACTAAGGAATGAGTTTCCATTAGGAATTGTTTTATGGATATTAAATTATCTGACTATTTACATCCGATGTGCCGGACCATCAATTTACAGGGATTTGCACTCCTAGCAGTACAAGCACACTTCACGCAACTGAGACCCTCTCCTTGCAAGGATGCTGCCCTTGGTCCCATGGCTCAATGTGAGAAGGCAGAGAGTGGTCAAGAGGCAATTCTATTCACGGGTCTCTATCTAATTGCACTTGGGACTGGTGGAGTGAAAGCTGCTCTACCTTCCTTGGGAGCTGACCAATTTGATGAGAAGGACCCCAAGGAAGCAGAGCATCTTTCAAGCTTCTTCAACTGGTTGCTGTTTAGCATCACACTTGGAGCTAGTTTTGGAGTGACTTTTGTGGTCTGGATCAGCTCGAACGAAGGTTGGGACTGGGGGTTCGGTCTCTGTGTAGTGGCTATCCTAGCAGCAATTTTGTTTCTGCTCATGGGAAAATCAATGTTTAGGAATAACAAACCTATAAGCAGCCCAATCATTCGTATCTTACAGGTACAAACTCGTTTGTTTGTTTTTTGGGTAAATTTAACATGTTTGGTATTAAAAAAAAAACACAGACTTGAGATTCGTCCTTTGTGGTTCAGGTATTTGTGGCTGCCATTAGAAACCGAAATCTTCCAGTACCAGAGATAGCAGGGGAGTTGCACGAGATTCACGATAAAGAAGTTGGAATGGGAGCGGAGGTTCTCCAACGTACAGATCAATTCAGGTATGTGTGCGATTTCCAAAGTTAACCATAGTAATTATATGTAGGTTTTTGTTTTTAACAATCTTATTCAATCAACCCTGACAGATGCTTGGACCGGGCAGCAATTGTTAGTGAAAGCAGTGCTTCAACAATGCTTACAAACGGATCCTGGAAATTGTGTACAGTGACACAGGTTGAAGAAACCAAAATTATAGTTCGTATGCTCCCAATCATATTGAGCACCATTTTCATGAACACGTGTTTGGCTCAACTCCAGACTTTCACCATCCAACAAAGCACTACTATGGACAGAAACCTACTTGGTTTTCAAGTGCCCGGCTCTTCCATTCCAGTGATTCCTCTAGTGATCATGTTCCTCCTAATCCCAGTTTATGACCGTATATTCATCCCAATAATCCGAAAGTTCACCGGAATTCCAACTGGAATTAGACACCTACAAAGGATTGGAGTGGGATTGGTTCTCTCAGCTATTTCTATGACAGTGGCTGGATTTGTAGAAACCCGCCGTAAGTCTGTTGCTGTTGAGAACAACATGGTTGATTCCATGGGACCATTGCCAATAAGTGTGTTCTGGTTAGGCTATCAATATGCCATTTTTGGAGTGGCTGACATGTTTACACTTGTGGGGATATTGGAGTTCTTTTATGCAGAAAGTTCAGCAGGGATGAAGTCATTGAGCACAGCTATTTCATGGTGTTCATTAGCATTTGGATACTACTTGAGCTCAGTAACGGTGGAAGTGGTCAACAAAGTAAGCGGTGGGTGGTTGGCAAATAACAATTTAAACAGAGATAAGTTGGAGAACTTCTATTGGTTATTAGCGGTCTTAAGCATAGTGAATTTTGGGGTTTACTTGATATGTGCAAAATGGTATAAATATAAAAAGGTGGAGATGAACCAAAAAGATGCTAATGGTAGTGGTGATGCCCAGAAAAAGGTTGAAATTAGTACAGAGTAGGGTCACACAATTTGGGGATGGTTTTTTTAACACATTTTGGGGATGGGTTTTTTATTTTATTTTTGTTTAACACATTTTGGAAGTTTTAAGGTATGGGATGTATGTATTGTGGTTTGTGAGAATTGATGAGTGGAGTTTTTTGGTGTAACTTCAAGTTTTTAATTAATAAAACAGATCTTGCCGACCAAAAGAAAAAACATTAGGGTACTCGAACGATGTCTTTTTCAGTTAAATATGCTCTGCCAAACAGTTAAATGTACTCTACCAAACTCTCTAAAATTTAAGTACATGCTAAGCAATCATAATCTTCATAAAGCCGACCTTAGTATTTATAACTACCAGAACCAACAGTTGAAATAATTATTAATATCACTAAATACTATGGAATGCAACACAGTAGTTACATCAAGCATACTGATATGGATTGCAAAGAACAACTATCAAGGAAAACATTTGAACAATATGAAGACTGCTTGAACAAGTAAAATCTAAGATGCAAATAAGAAATATCTGTTCCCGCAAATCAGCAGAATATAGAATAATTACAGGTGTTAAACAAAAAAGGCCAATTAAATAATCTCCTCCATCACCAGAACTAGGAGAGAGGGTGTGATGCATGTTACGTCCAGCCACTACACAAACGAGCAAGAAAAACAAAAGAAGGGCACTCTACCAGATGAAGCTGAATCTGACAAGTCCAAGTGCTTGACGGTGCAGCTGTAGAGCTTACTACACGTTCTCGGGCCTCAGCTTCCCAATAAACTCGGAATTTCTGCATACTGAGAGTTCACTGCTGAATCTGACTGAAGAACGAAGGAGGTCTCAATATGACAATGCTGAGAAGATATTGCATATCTTTGAAGTGTTTTAACACCAGACAACAAGCTATTCACTTTATCATGTTGAGCCAATATTGGACCATCCAATTAGGCTATAAAGGTAATGTACATGGACATTCATTGTTGTTCATAACTGCATAATCCAAAATATTAATCACTTGAAGTTGGCATCATTTGGTAAGAAGAACAAACTTTTGTAATCCTCATCTCAATATACAAAACGCGAAAATGAGAATGTGTTTTTACAAGAGATATTTATACATATGAAGCCACCCCAAAATAAAAGAAGCAGGAGAGCACGTGATGGTACATACAGAGCAGGATCAGTGACACTCGTGTAGAAAGCCATGCAATTCTCCCTACCATCTGACATCCAGTGTTAAAGGCTCAGGAGTGACAAGGTCAGATGGGAAATTTGTGAAGGATATATTGGACATTAATTTACTCCAAGCCCATGAATCTACTCCAATGATAGATTTCACTCGCTTAACCATAAGAGGCTTTAACTTCCTCATTTCAATTCTTGCCATCGCCTCAAACCAAACACGTTCAACATTAGGCCTTGTTCTCCATTCAGCCATGGTAGACCAGTGAGTGTCATTGCTCCTGATGTCCCTTTGCAGTTCCATCTGGAAACGAAAAACAGATGATGCTTTCAGTTTTATTTTAAAAACACCTGATACTGGATTCTGATCAACTCGCTCACCCAAAATCCTCCTCAATAGTTTTTCAAGCAAAATTATTCTTGACTGCAAAGATTGAACAGGATTTTTTTTACTCTTGGAGGTGTGGCTTGAGTAACATTTCTCAGGCAACAACTCAATTGTGTCCTTAGATATGAAAATAGAATCAATCTGTGCATCAGGATTTCGAGTTCTGTAGGCAACCACAGATGCAGACCCAAATATCTTTATAGGAGTCAATGGCATACACAAAGAACGAGCAAATGACCCATATTCACTTTGTTCTCTATTAACTTTGAGACTTCCATTTGCACGCATATCAATAGCTGATGTGTGGAGCAATGAGATTTCTTGAGCACTCTTCACTTCTACAGTGATGCCTTCAGCAACAAGTATCCGTTTTAGACCAGTATGTGAATTGTTCAGCTGAAAAAAAAATAAAAAAAATTGGCCACAAGGTACATAAGTTTTAGCTACCATGAAATTTGGAGACTGTAGTAAATCAGGCAAGGCACATTAGATCCGTAAATGATGACATGACATTGTAGCTATTAGAAAATAAATGTCAAATATTCAGAAATAACAAGTGACTTGATTGCTCCAAAGTGATTATTGATTGAAGAGGCAAATGTGAGTCCCAAGAAGGATCCAACAACTCAAAAAGAGAAAAAACACCCATTAGAATTTGCGCCAAGACAACAGTCCACCGATATTCCTAGACAAAACTAAAGGGAGGCAACAAACGGTGTCCCCTTTTGGTTGGCACACAAAGCATGTCTTATTGAGTATATGATCAAGTTCTGATGCTCATAATAAATAGAAAATGTCAGTTTGCTGTGAAATTTTGCACACAAGTCAAAGTTGACTTTTGCAGACTTGTGGGCATCAGTTTGAGCAGAAACAAAGGCTTAGTAGAAAACCAGCATGGGCGTCGCCCAGACAGATTCAAGCGCATAAAGTTTAATCATGAGACTCGAAACAATCATATTCTTGTAGAGCTGATACCAGACTTGTATTTTTCACAAAAAAGAATACCGAGCGTGAATCATTCAAATCGGGATTCCTTATTTGTACATGTATGAGACATATCATATATCTTCTGATAAGAGAAAAAGCTTTCCGCTCAGATCAGTTTCTAAAAGAGTCGGGTGAATGGCAAAGATAAGGAATTTGAAACCGCTAACCAAAAAGGAGAAATCTAAAGAAAAAGAGTTAAACAGTCAAATGGGCTTTTTGGGGATAGAGGGACTTGAACCATCACGATTTTTAAAATCGACGGATTTTCCTATTACTATAAATTTCATTGTTGCCGGTATTGAAGGCTCTTCAAGTGACTAATTCCTGGAAATTAGAGGGCGCTGAGAACAAAGAAATTGTTGGAGTTCTAATTTTTATCTAATACCTATACCTTTGATGTTAAGAAAAGATCTCTTGCAGGAAGGTTGGCATATCAACAGTAATATCTTAGATAACAAAAACAAGAGTGCTTCACGTAGACAAACCTTCTTCTAACAGGAATTACCATAAAGCTCTAGTCGAGAAAAACTACTACTCCCTATATCCCAAAATAAGAGACCTTATTCTTTTTTGAGATATCCCAAAAAAACACCCTTACAAAACTTTCCAATTTTTCTTTTGAGAATACTCTTCCTTCCATAGTGGGCCCATGCATTTCACTAATAGTCAAATTCTTTACCTACAAGTTTGTGCCTGGTCAAAGGGAACTCTTATTTTGGGACAGAGGGAGAACAATATAGTTAGGAAAGGGGGTTGGATAATTTGACTAGTCACTGGAGAGATATAGAAACTGCAGCACAGAAAACTTTGAGAGAAGAAAGAATTTCAGTTTTCTATTTTGTGACATCCTGCAATTATAGGTGTCCTTATATGTCCTGGCATAGTAGTCGTAATAAACTGCCAAATAATAAAACGGAACATATTTTTTGCCACATTAAGAGGACTTTAGGCTTAAAATCAAATTTAAACACCTTAAAGTGATATTGCACTCATTCCTAGTATGTGTGTGTGTTAGCTGGGCTATTACATTACAAAATCCACATTGCTGCTAAAAAATTGGTGTACTCCCTCCGTCCCATAGCAAATGTTACCACCCAAAATGGACATATTATAATACTTTTATATTCAATGGGACGGAGGGAATATATAATTACTCATTAACATCTATGTTGGCGTATTTCCTCCAATCACTAATCTAATCACACAGGAAATCTCTATTGCTTCTTCGAAGTTATTCCTTTCAGATAAGTTCACTTAAGATTTCAAGGTTGACAACAGACTAATAGACTGCATATCATAGACTACATTTACTTATTAGAAGGTAGAGACAGTTGAAGGCATCTTCCCTTCTTTACTTTCCCAGCTCAACAGTTATGCACACAACAGTGAATCATAACCCGAAAATGAAAGGGCAACTATGCCAAGTGATTCTGCAAACTTCCATTTCTGGTACTTTTCTTTAAGCTTTGACAATTTATGTTTCCGATAGACTTAATTTCTAACTACTCCCTTCGTCCCATACTAAGAGTCCTACCAAGAGATTGCACGCTTATTAAGAAAACATGAAGAACCGAGTAAACAAGTGTAAGTGGGTTGAGGACATAATTGTCCAAAACACTACTGATGATTCAAGTAGTTAAATAGTAGAGTACTAAGTATTATTTATTTTATTTTGTAATTCTATGAAAGGAAGAGGATATAAATGTCCAAAACACTATTCATTAGTTACCATTTTGGGAATAAAGCAAAGTAGGACTCTTAGTCTGGAACTTACTAAAAAGGAAAGTAGGACTCTTAGTCGGGGACGAAGGAAGTAATAAAATAATAGTCTGAAAAATATTCCAGTTTTGCTTTGTTTTACTGGATAAACAATTATCCGTCAGTTCCCTCATTTATTTTGGACTCTTAGGGGGCGTTTGGTTGGTGGTAAAGTGGGGGAATGGAATGCCCAATTCCATTCCCCCAAATCATTTGGCATGTTTGGTTGAAGAAGTTTTAAAATTTTCATTCCAACGGAATGGCCAATTCCCTCCTTGGAAGGAAATTGCCATTCCTTCCATATATGGGAGGAATGGCCAATTCCTTAGGGAATGGAAAAAAAAAAAAATTGACCAAAATACCCCCAAACCCAAACCACCCCTACTCACCCCCAATCAGCCCCTGCCCTACCCCACCCCCACGATTTTTTTTTTCTGCCTACCCCCCCATCCAGCCCTGCCCTACCCCCCACCCCCCACCCCACCCCCACGATTTTTATTTTTTTTCTGCCTACCCCCCCCCCCCACCATCCAGCCCTGCCCTACCCCCCACCCTCCACCCCCCATCCCCCACCCCCCCACGAAAAAAAAAATATTTTTTACTCATTTTGCATACCCCCTACCTACCCCAATCCCCCCCGCCACCCACGAAAAAAATTTTTTTTTTACTCATTTTGCATACCCCTACCTAACACCCCCCCAAAAAAAAATATTTTTTTAAAAAAAAAAGGGTAAATTGGTCATTTTATATGCTTTCATTTCAGTCCTATAATTTGTATTTTCAAACCAAACATGATTTGCCAAGGAAATGAAGGAATTGAATGACAATTTCATTCCATTCCGTGCCAACCAAACGGAGGGGTTTGACCAGTTTTTTTCCATTCCAATTCCTTAAGGAATTCAATTCAATTGACCATTCCATTCCTTCACTTTTTTTCCACCGAACCAAACGGCCCCTTAGTCTGGGACTCTTAAGACTCCCAAGGAAAAAGAACAATGAGCACATTCTAAATTTTCCTAGAGTTCCTGGTCTGCCCCAAAATGCACCTACATACATGAAGCAATACTCTCTTGCAAGTAGGCTTACATGAGAAACAAACTGATCAGTTAAACCTGACTAGTCCATAATAGGATGAACACATTTATTTGTTTACAACCGCCAAACAAGAACCCCAAAGGTGAAAAATCAATAAATCGTCCGACTCTATCCGATTGTTAAGAACTAGCAACTCAAAACCAGAAAATGGCATTCCTCTCATAAATGTCAATTTTATATAAACTACTCCAGTATTCATCCTATCACAATTAACAAATGATGTACCAAAGTAGGAGTTACATTAACCATTAGCGCGAGTAACTTTACATTCTCTTCACTATCACTAAAATCATTTAAGAAACCAAATGATCACCAAATGTCAATACAAAAAATACAGTATGAATCAACAAAAGATGAGAGCATACCGGTAACGTCAAAGCTAACTCATCGTCATCAGCCACGTGCAATTCAAAAGGCCCTTCGAGTTTAAACGAATCAAGAAAAACATTGGAACTCACTTTATTAGCCAAAGACTCAAAATCACCTTCTCCCTCTCCTTTAAATTTTTTCCACAAAGAAACCTCATCCCAAAACTTGAACACCAAATCAATCTTCCCGAACTTAACCCGAATATCATAACCCTGCAAGACACCATACTTGACCTTCCCAACTTCCAATTTCGAAACCCTAATATCCTCCACCTTCCACTTCTCCTTCTCAGCAATCGTTTCCAAAACGCCCTAAATTAAACAATACATGATCAAATTAGCATCTAATAAACCATTAACTGATACGAATTACTTCAATTAGGGAGATAGATCATCAGAAACCTGTAAGAAGAGAGAGGGTTGGGGACGGAGTTCTTCGCTGATCTTGGGGTAGATGTAATGGGAGATATTGAAAGGTTTTGCAATCGTTAGTGAAGATTGGATGATGAAGATGATAAGAATAAGGAGGGAGAAAGTGAAGGGATTCATCATCATCTTCTTCTTCAGCTGTTAGAGGAAGCCACCGACGATGAAGAAAACACAGTTGCGTTGGTGTGCTGCAACTTTGTAGATCTGGTTCGGTATTTACCGTTCTATCAGTATGTTACTATCAGATTACCCACAGATTTGATTATTAATAATCACTAGATTGACTCCCGTGCGATACACGGGGCGTTACTATATATTTAAAAGACAAAAATTGAACTAAAATAAACCAAAAAATCAATTCGTTTATACATTGTAGAATACTTCCTTAAATACTACATTGTTAGTACATAAAAATTAGAAAATAATAAAATAGAAATAAAACAAAAATCATAAGGAATATGCATTTCTCTATATACAATTATGTAGTATTTTATCATTTCAAAAAATAAATAAAACACACGAACATGTTTATCACATACGAAATAAGTTATTGAAATTAGTAAAAAAAGGTGAACATTGAAAATCTTGTTAAAAAAATGTGATATTTTATTTCTTTTTGATAAAGAGAGTTTTATAAATAAAAACAAATGATTTATTCATATCAAAAGGATAGTACAGTTATCTAATAAAAAATAATATCATTATTTTTTCAAATGGACATAATTATGATATTTATTTTCAATGTAACTTATTTAATTTTTAGGAGAAAAATAAAAATCATAAAAATAGTCACAATTTCGTTAAATGAAAAGAAATTTCCTCAAATCCCCGACTTCCTCATCAAACCCAACCCACTTTTTCATCTCCCTCTTTTAAAATACAAATTTGTACTATCTTTATTTCTTATAATATTGACATACACTTCAATCAAAATTTTAAAAATGATGGCCATCTTTCCCGATATTCGTCTTTATAAATACAAAAATTTTTGAGACGAATAGAAAAATCGACAAATTTATTAATACTTTATAAATGCGCCATTTCAGACGCGTGTAGAGAAATGCCGAAAATGCCCTTCACTCAACAGGGGACATGTGTCCAAATTAAAAAAAAAAATCGCCAAGCATGGACGGGCGCCTCTTCAGGCGCGTGTACGTCACGCGACATATACAACCCAATCACAGGCTGCCACGTGACTTTCAGGCCGAATTATTTGCAGTTATTCGACGGTGTGAAATTCATATCGTGAAAGCTTGGGACCCCCGAAGCCAGAAAGTGTCGTTGCTGTCCCCAGAGTGCAATGTATTAATGATGATGGCCATCTTCCCCGATATTCGTCTTTATAATAAATACAAAATTTTTTGAGACAAATAGAAAAATCGACACATTTATAATAATTTATTTACTATGCTTCAAAGATATTTTTTTTAAAAATTAAATAAATTGTTCTATGTATGGAACTAAAATCAACTAAATAACCATATTACCCCACCCCCTTTTTATATAGAAATTCAAACCCACATTTATCTCACTCCGCCCTATATATATATATAGATATAAATTATTATTATAGTAAATAACCCTATATACTTTATATATACACAATGATTTTGTTTATACATATTCAACACCATTCCAACTCATCATCCAATATCCCATCACATTTATTTTATTTTATATTCTTTATTTTTTTATTAGTAAAATTATTATTATTATTATTATTATTATTATTATTATTATTATTATTATTATTATTATTATTATTATTATTATTATTATTATTATCATTTATAATTAAAAAAATACTTCACATTTAATTAATTTTCACTAAAAAGAAATTGAAAAATTAGCAAAACATAATTAAGAAATTTATATTTAAAAATGAGAGATTTTTTTGTTGTGTCCAAAAAAAATAAAAATAAAGAAGTCTCTATTTATAGATATTTTTTTTCTGAATTTTGGTGTAAAATTTATTTTAAAAATAATTAATTTAGTAAAAAATAATTTTTTTATTAGTAAAATTATTATTACTATTATTATTATTATCATTTATAATTAAAAAAAATACTTCACACTTAATTAATTTCACTAAAAAGAAATTGAAAATTTAGCAAAGGATAATTAATACTTTATTTCCTATGCTTTAAAGTTTTAAAAAAAAATGAAAAAAATTGTTTGATGTATCGAACTAAAATAAACTTAATAACCATATTATCCTCTCCCATTACTTTTATTTTATTTTATATTATTAATTTTTTTTAGTAAAATTTTTATTTTTATTATTATTATCATTTATAATTAAAAAAAAAAACTTCACACTTAATTAATTTTCACTAAAACAAAATTGAAAAATGAGCAAAGGATAATTAACAAATTTATATTTAAAAAAGAGAAATTTTTTTCTGTGTCCAAATCAAATGAACGAATCTCTATTTATAGAGGAAAAAAATTATGAATTTTGGTGTAATTTTTTTTTTTTAAAAATTAATTTATTATAAAATAATTGACGTAAAAAAAACGGGAAAAAATTTTTTGAAATAAAAATACCCAATCAACATGTGACACGTGGCGCACTCTTAAAAAAAAATAAAAAAAAAATTCCCCAACTACATTCACGCGCCATTGTCGGCGCGGGTCAAACACGCGCCATGAAAAAGTCCAAATTACCCTTCACTATACGCCCGACATGTGTCCTAATTGATTTTAAAAAAAAACAAATTAACCTCAGCCAATCATAGCTCGCCACCTGCCATTTCATCCGATTTATTTACGTCAATTATTATAAAATAATTGACGTAAACAAAACGGAATTGCCCTCACAACATTTACCTTTTCCTTAATCCCCGTGCCATTTCAAAAAATCATAAGTCGGCCGGGACTGAGGGAGTATACTTTATAAATACACAACGATTTTATTTTTAAAAATTAAAATATGCCACAGAGGAAAATAACGGAATTGCCCTTAAATAAACGGTTGACACATGTCTGCAATGAAAAAAAGTGATTTTTTTTCTTTTGGATAAAGAGAATTAAAAAAACAAATCAAAATATTTAATTATACCAAAAGGGTAGTACAGTTATCTAATAAAAAAAAATATCATTATTTTTCAAATGAAAACTTTCCCTTAACTCATGCTCATACATCTAAAAAAATATGTAATATTTATTTACATTAACTCATTATGAACATAATTATGATATTTATTTTCAAATTGTATATATATATATATATATATATATATATACAATTTGAAGGATTTCGCAGGTTTATTGATCAAGGTTTGACAGAAGAATTTTATAACTTTCCAAAAATTGAAGATCTCGATCAAAAAATGGAATATATATATATATATATATATATATATATATATATATATATATATATATATTGTTTATACATATTCAAAACCATTCAAACTAATCATCCTATTCCCCATCACTTTTATTTAATTTTACATTGTTTATTTTTTTATTAATAAAATTATTATTATTATTATTATTATTATTATTATTATTATTATTATTATTATTATTATCATTTATAATTAAAAAAATTACTTCTTGCTTAATTAATTTTGACTAAAAAGAAATTGAAAAATTAGTAAAGGATAATTAACAAATTTATAATTAAAAAGAGGATTTTGTTCATTGTTTAAATCAAATGAAAGAAGTATCTATTTAAAGATTAAAAAAAATTATGAATTTTGGGGTAAAAAAAATAAAAAAAATTAAATTAGTATATAATAATTGAGGTCAAAGAAATCGGATAAATTTTTTTTTGAAATCCAGCCAGCGAATCGTGTGTTGCCATGTGTCAAATTTTTTTTTTTTTTAAAAAGTGAGGTAACGTGCCCTTGTCGGCGTGTGTTATACACGCGCCAACGAAATGTCCAAAATGCCCCTCCCCAACAGGCCGACACGTGTCCAAATTGGTTAAAAAAAAAAAAGAAGAAGAAGAAACAGTCAATAACAGATTGCCACATGGCATTTTGGCCTTGTTATTTGCACTTTTGCCACCATGTGAAATGACCAAAATGCCCTTTAATGGCCAAAAATTTACCACAATCTTCCAATTATATATATATATATATATATATATATATATATATATATATGAGTAACTATCTCCATTTAGCATAATTTCCAAGCCCACCATTAAATGGTAAAGAAAACAATACTATATAAATACATATATTGAAAGAAAGAAAAAAGAGGAAAAATTATTAAATTTAGAAAACAATAGGTCATATTTATTTACATTAACTCATCATAAACATAATTATGATATTTATTTTCAATTCATCTTATTTAATTTTGAGAAGAAAAATTAAAATCCTAAAAATACTAACATTTGTGTTAAATGAAAAAAAAAATTCCCAAACCATTCACTCCCCCATCAAACCTAACCCACTTCTTCCTTACCCTCTTTTAAAATACCAATTATACTATCTATATTTCTTAGAATATTGACATGCACTACAATCAAAATTTTAAAAATAATGACCAAATTTCTCGATATTCATCTTTATTAATACTTTATTTACTATGATTCAATTTTTTTTTAAAAAATAAATAAATAAATAAAATGTTTGATGTATCGAACTAAAATAAACTCAATAACCATATTACCCCTTCCAACTCATTATCATGTACCCCATCACTTGAATTTTATTTTATATTCTTTATTTTTATAATTAGTAAAATTATTATTATTATCATTATCATTTATAATAAAAAAAAATTTACAATTAATTATTTTTGACTAAAAACATATTGAAAAATTAAAAAGGAAAATTAACAAAGGATAATTAAGAAATTTATATTTAAAAAAAATGATTTTTTTTTTCTGTCTCCAAATCAAATGAAAATAGTCTCTATTTAAAGAGAAAATAAAATTATGAATTTTGGTGATTTTTTTTTTTAAAAAAAAATTAATTTATTATAATATTATTTAGGTTAAAGAAATGGGTGAAAAAAAAAACGAAATCAAATCAAAGGCCGACACGTGTCCAAACAAAAAAAATTCCATCAGCCTTCACTCTCACGCACCATTGTTGGCGACTGTGTCACATGCGCCAATGAAATGTCCAAAATGCCCCTCACCAAAATGGCGACAAGTGTCCAAATTGCCAAAAAAAGAAAGAAAAAAATAAGAGGCCAATCACAACGCGCCAAGTGTCATTTCAGCTGGATTTTTTGCCATTTTGCCACCCTATGAAATGACGAAAATGCCCCTCATACCCTCTTTAATTACCACAATCTTATTATTATATATAGATAGATTGGGAGAAACATGTCCATCCATCCGATCCATAAGTTAAAAAAAATTCTGTTTTAAATATATTGATTTGGTGTTTTAAAACCTAAACTCATTGTTTGAAGGTTTAAATTCGCTATTTTATTTTCTAGCTTAAACTCATTGTTTTAACGCCTAAACTCACTATTTTATTTTCTAGGTATTTTAAGACCTAAACTCAATATTTTAAGGTCTAAACTTAATATTTTTAAGAATGAAAGTGAGTTTTTTATAACTTACGGAGAAACAGATTTTCCCTAAAACTTACTCATCATCATTACCTTGCTTGTAAATAATCCTTCTAATTATTTCCCTTTTTTCCTTTTTGGATATTTCATAAAAAAATACTCTCTTAGTTTCAGAAAATTCGTTCCACTTTGATTTTTATAATTAACTAAATTACATTTAAATCACAGTTTTATAAAAATTTAGCTATTCCTATAAAATTCTAAAAATTATATTGATTCACCATTTGAAATATGATCAATAATCATTTTTAAAATTGGATATTGATAATTAGGTTTTCTATAAATATGGAAAAAAAATTGATTGAGTTAACTATAACAGTGTAAAAGAGACAAATATTACGAGAGGAGGAGAGAACTAAATCGGATGTTAAGTCTTTGAAGTATACATTCATTGGGTATGACGGGGATTACTTCGGTACAAATTTTGGGATGAACTGAATCGAAAAGTTATTTATAGCCGGGACGTCATATTTAATGAGAAACTTTTGTATAAAGACAGGAAGAGTAAAAGTGCATCTGATGGGATTAGTTTGGAACCCGAAACTGTTGAGATAGAGGATATTTTTAGCTCGGGTGGGAGCAATAGTGTTCATGTTGACCAAGATCAAAGGGTCATTGAGGATGAACCAAGTACTGCAATATCGGTTCTGCTGTGCAAATCCACAAGATTATGTGGGTCGCCTGATAGGTATTCTTCTTCAAATTTTTGTTCGATGTTAACAAATAGTGGTGAATCAGAAAGTTATGTGTCGTAGTGAGCTTAGGGACAAGTGGAATGATTCGATGGATGATGAAATGGACTCATTAATAGCCAATGATACTTGGGAGTAGGTAAAGCTTCCTGAGGGAAAATGGGCATTGCATAACAAATGGGTATACAGGATCAATGAGTAAACAAATGACAACATTCGTTACAAAGCAAGGTTGGTTGTAAAGGGCTTTAAACAAAAGTATGGGATTAACTACACAGAGGTATTCACTCAGGTTGTGAAGATGATTACTATTAGAATGATTATGGGTTTTGTAGCTGTAGAGAACTTACTTTTGGAGTAGTTGGATGTAAAGACGGTCTTTCTTCATGGGGATTTGGATAAGGTAATTTACATAGTACATCCATAAGGTTACTTGTCTAAAGGTAATGAAGAGTTGGTTTGCAGATTGAAGAAGAGCTTGTATGGCCTGAAACAAGCTCTTCGACAGTGGTACAAGAAGTTTGATGGATTCATGCATGACATTCATTTTGTTAGATGCGAGGCGTATCATTGTTGCTATTTCAAAAGGTTTGAAAACGGGTACATAATCTTGCTTTTATATGTGGACGGCGAGTTAATAGCGGGTTCTAGTGATAAAGAGGTAAATAGATTGAAGGGATAGTTGTCAGAACGCTTTGATATGAAGGATTCGGGGGAGGTTGTCAGATTTTGGGTATGCGGATTGTGCGGGATAGGAAAGCAGGGAAATTGTTTATTTCGCAAGCTGAATATGTCAAGAAGGTCTTGGGGATTCGACATGGAGGGAGCAAAGCCAGCGAGTACACCGTTGGGTAGCCACTTTAATCTGTCTAACAAGGATGAGCGTGCTAAGATGGAGAAGACTCTATATGCTTCGGCAATGTGGAGTCTAATGTATGCCATGGTGTGTACAAGGTCAGATATTGCTCACGCCGTAGGAGCAGTCAGTCGGTTTATTGGTAATCCATGGAAGCAACATTGGGAAGTGGTTAAATGGATCCTAAGGTACTTGAGGGGTACTACTGGTATGACCTTTTTTTTTCGCAGGCAAGGGTGTTGAGTTAGCGAGTTATGTGGATGCGGATTTGGCATCAAGTGATCTTGATAGCAGGAAAACTACTCTGGGTTATCTGTTGACATTGGGTGGTACGACAATTTTCTGGGCCTCTAAGTTACAAAAGGTCGTGGCACAGTCGACTGCTAAATCAGAATATGTTGCAGTGACTATGGCAAGCAAGGAGATGGTATGGTTGCAGAGTTACTTGAGTGAACTTGGGAAGGGTCGGAGTTATAATGTGCTCTACAGTGACAGTCAGAGTGTTATTTATCTTGCGAAGAATTCAGCGTTTCATTATATGACAAAGCACATTGAGCTGAGGTTTCATTACATTAGGTACCTCTTGTAGCGTAAAATCTTAAAGCTTGAGAAGATTCGAAGATGAGAGAACCCGACTGACATGTTGATAAATGTTGTGAACCTTGATAAGTTGAAGCTATAAATAGCTTCAACTAGGCTTGGAAATTAGGAGAGGAGGTCAATACTGCCTTGATCGAGGTAAGCAAGGATCACTAGAAATAAGTGAAGGAACGGATGAGGGATCTTGATATGGTTGATCTCTAGGTGGAGATTGTTGGGATAGAGTCCAACCAAGGTACTATATTGATTAATAAAGTGGAAAATATCAAAGAGAAACCAAAACGGGTCGGCACGACAAGTGTAAGGGTTTTAGGGGTTTTCAGGGACTTTGGTGTTATTTTCTACTGACACGGTTCTGCTGGATAAATGACACGGTCGTATCACCGGAGATGGTTTTTGGTTTTTTGCCTAGCACGGTCGTGCTCGGCTAGGCTGGGCCAAAAATCTGATTTCGAGATTTTCTTATTGTCCAACTATTACTGAAAGCCTATATAAGCAATGTTCCGCCCCCAAAATTGTTGTATCTCATATTTGACTTATTATATTGCAAGATCATGCCTTGTCAGTGCCCTCAGACTTAGTCAATTAATTGGTGATCTGGGTAAATAATTATCTTGTGTTCTTTATTGATTTGACTGTGTTCTAAAATATATATCACTTTTTAGGTTTTTTACCAATCTAAAATTTTACAAACAATAATAATAAATTTATTAAATTTATTCTTATTGATTGTCTCTCTCTCTCTTCTATATTAATTCAAACAATAAAATAATATAAAATACAGCAAAAGTTCCACGTAAAATTTGAAAGTTTTTAACTTGAAAGTGGAAATTATTTTGAACCAATAATATATAAAAATATTTAGGTTTGAAAAATATGGAGTAGTCACTTAAGGCACCTTTGTTACCAATGATTGTTGATGACTGACTTATAGCTGATGACCTTTGATTAACTTATAGGTGATAAACTGATTAATGTTTGTTTTGGCTGTTTTGTAGCTGTTATAAGCTAATTGTATTTGTTTGTTAAAAAACTGAAAAATATTGAATTATAATAAGAATACCGAATTGATCATAATAAATTGACTCATGTGCATGCTGATCGACCCTATGATTAAATCATATAAATTATTTTTGCTGAATAAAATATAGTCTTATATATTTATCAAAATAATTAAATCAAATCACATATTTATTTATTTATTCTTTTGTATTCCAAGTAAAATATTTGAATTCATAATATTCTTTAATAAAAGATTATACATCTACTAAAAAAATAAAGAAATTTAAAATAAAGTCACATTATATTTCAAAATTATAGAAATCAACTACATATTTAAAACAAAATGTGTCTTTAACATAGAAATAAAAAATAAAATGTATAAATTTTAAAAGAAACGAAAGAATTAAAGTAATGAAATCAACAATTTTTTTATATAGTTGATACAGTCACATATTTTTTTTGCTAAAAATTTAAAAGTAGCATAAATAATATAAGGAAAGGCTGGGCAATTTGGGGATGTAATTTTTTTTGTTTAAATTGAATATAGATGTGTTTCCATTATGTGAAAAAAGCAATATTTTTGGGGATTTTTGGCGTTCACTTATTTATACAATAGATGCATTGTACTACACTTATTGGCTTTTGACTTATAAGTCAAAACAAACACTCTAATTTTAGCTTAATTAAATTCAAAGTCATAAATCACTAAAAATAAATCAAAACAAATGAGCACTTAATTTTTAGTGTTTAATTTTTTTAATCAAGAATTAATATCTATCTTCTAAATATATTCTTGTAAAATAAAGATATTGAAAGTTGATACCAAGAATTTTCATAATTTTCACATTTAAAATTTTACCATTTTTCGAATGTCTGTTAAATAAAAAATACACATCAATTTTGGAATAAAAAATTATAATTTTAAATATATCATATTTTATCAACTATTTTCTTCAAATTTATTATAACTTTTATCTCCATCTCCATTTATATCAAGTTTTAAACTCTTATTAATCTCTAAATGAATTATTCAAATCTTAAAACACTTCTTTTTTTTTTTAAAAAAAAAAAAGCGATTTTCCAATTTTTGGGTTGGTCATTAAATCCTTCTAAATCACACAACAATTTCTAATTTCATTTATTTAGAACAGCGGGAATTTTAAATTGGGTAATCATAACAAAATTAACCTATCAAGCCAAAAAGAGAAAGAATAAACAAAGATAAGATTCTTCACATTATATGAGATTAAATTCTTCAGCTCTAAAGCAAATGCACCAGTGGTCTAGTGGTAGAATAGTACCCTGCCACGGTACAGACCCGGGTTCGATTCCCGGCTGGTGCAACTCTTTTTTGCTTCCAGTTTTGCATTTACAGATGCACCAGTGGTATCAATATATGAGCAGAACAGAAAACATTTTGAGTATCAACAAAATGGTCATTTGCTACAGAAACACTCGACATTAGTTGCAACATGATTTCTATTCCCAACCAAATATCACTCACGCTGAAAAACGCAGATGCGCCAATGCATCCAACAGATTTTTTTTATCGAGTCAGGTAGTATATAATGAGGAAAATCACCACAAATGATGCCACGAGCTTAAACATCCTACAGAAACACTCTACATTAGTTCCAACATGATTTCTATTCCCAACCAAGCATCACTCACGCTGGCAGAACACGTTTAAAGTGCAGGTTCCAACGCTGACTACAGACACAAACTTAAGAGAATGTCCCAGTTTCAAAAATGAAAAAAGCAGATGCGCCAATACATCCAAAAGATTTTTTTATCGAGTCAGGTAGTATATAATGAGGAAAATCACCACAAATGATGCCACGAGCTTAAACATCCTTCTGCTTGATTTGGTCTCAAATACCTATCATACAAGTGAGGATAATTAACACACAGCAAGTACCTTTTCCGGGAAGGAGAGGAAAATATAATAAATGGTAAGTTGAATAGAATTGATCTTGATCTGCATACCGTCTTGAATTTATCCATAGTTCCTGACAGGATTCCCCTTGATGAGTCCATTTCATTACCCTGAATCACAATGGATGCTTATGATGTCAATGCAACACTTTTATGAACAAATACTAAACAATGCGGGATTAATGTCAGTAGGATATATACCATTCTGTCCAGCATGCGGTTATGAGTCTCCACTTCCCCATGGATATCACCGGTCAACTGTTTGTCATGACCCAAAAATGAATACATAGCACAGATTTATGGGTTTATGAAAACTCAAAATACCTCAAGAGTACATTTTACTACATAACAGATGATTAGATAGATATATGGACATGGGTAACATATTGCGAACCTGATGATTTTATGTGGAGTACTAAAAAAAGAGAGAGAACAGGATTACCAATAACTTTGTACATGAATATACTCCCTCTCTGTCCCATAATAAATGTCGCCCTCTCTTTTTTAGTCCGTCTCAAAATAAATGTCCCATTTCTAAATAAGGAAACAACCTTTGTGCATTTTTTATCATTGTACAAGCAATGTATAAACAAGTAAAGCAAGTTCCTTAAAAACGTTGACAAGTCAAATGTGATATACATTTATATGTTAACCATTCATTTAGTGTCAAGCAATAAAAAGGGAGCTGTTACAACCATCTCCATAAAGGGGTAAATGAAAGGCCCCAGTAATGCTGGATGTGGCAGCTTCATGCCCTAGAGGATTTTGTCACCTATCCTCATCCAAATTCTTCAAAATGTTCTTTGCTTAAGACTAAATATATTCTTACAAGACAACACCTTGGGCATAGAGATTGAACGAAGACTGAGAAAAGTACAGCAGGATAAATTTAAGGTCTGTGCTGGAATCAGGTGTAGTAAACCAGATGCTCTTTCATTCCTCACCTTCTCATGCCATTGTATATCAACTAACTGAACTCAATATCCATCCCATCAGTAAGAGGAGGTCATTTCTAGTGTAGTACTCCCTCCGTCCCAAAATGAATGTCCAAATTTTTTTCAAATTTGCTCTTAATCAAGATAAATTTAGTCATTTTTTGGACATTCATTTTGGGAAGGAGGGAGTGTGTCTCAAATACGAGTCAAATTGGGTAAGTATCAAGCACATGCCCGATAGAGTAATAAATGGAGGTTGATAAATGATGTGAATCGTGAAAGTTTAAGAGGCACTTCTTTATGGCAAGAATGGAGCAATATCGCTAAGGTTCGTTTCCATCAATTGAGTTGTTACGAACAAAACAGTGTAGATGCAGGCATGAAACATGAAGAGAAATACAGTCAAGCCCATGTCAAGAAAGAACTCACTCTTTTCAACATAATAACTCTATCTTCCAAGCCGTCCATTGCTCGGTCATTTTCATGTTCATCAATTTCATGGGAATAAGAAGACGAGGCCCTAATGCCACCACCCTCAATATCATCAAAAAGAGCTGATCTATGGCCACGAAAATCCCTGCATTAAAGAAATATTATTCAGGTAAGGTAAAACCTTTACACAAAACCGGATATATACAACAGGGTGGTTTACAAGTTCACAGGAATGGAACTTCAGCAGTGGCAAGTAAGATTTTCTGCAATGGAATTTAACAAAATCTGAGATAAGATTTTCTGCAATGGAATTTAACAAAATCTGAGACAAATGAATAAAGGGAGCAGGGGAGTTCATGTCAAACAGATATAAAAGGTGAAGCCACCATAACCAGAGTCCCCATGTATGCTAAGTGGATTAATCAACCCCATTAGTTCTAAGAAACTTACAATCTGATGTTAATGGCTTGAAAATATTTACCAATGTCACATCAGTTTTTGTTATTCGTAAACCCCATGTACCGAGCATAGTTACCAGGAACGTGGGACGTTTCGGGACGCGGGACGAGTACGGGAACGAGGAACATGTCAGTGAATTTTGGGTGCGATGGGGTTAGGATCAGTTGGTGGGCAAGTGGGGAACGTGGAGCGATGGTTTAAGCGATTTGGGTTGAGTTCCCTTGCGAATTGGGACGAAAATGACCCACAATTCAGGACTTGCGTTCCGGGATGTGGGACGAGAGGGGAGAGGCATTCCCAGTAACTATGGTACGAAGATTGGGTCAATTGACTTGCATTACAAATATGAACAAAAACTCATTCATGATTTTGTACTTGACAAATACTACTCCGTCCATAAATGAATGTCTATTTTCAAGAAAACTGTCCCTAAAAGTTTTTTTTACCAAGAGGAAAATTCAAATTTCTTTCTATTAAGCTTAGTTTGCTTTACAGAAACTTTGTTTTTAGTTCAAAGTTTTTCATATTATGACGACCTTCCAAGAAACTTGTGGCTTCAGGATCATATGATAGAATTATGATTCATCTCTTCATCGTTTGTTAACTGCCATATGTCAAGCCAGAAGAGAGAGTGCATAGGGTGTTAATCTTGAAAAATCAACATACTTGAAAGTGGGGCTTCCCAAAAAAACCCAAATACAAAGGTAGCCACTTGGGTATTCATCCTGATTGTTAGATAATGATGCTACTATCAGTCAATATAGTGGTACTCAGAAGCAAATAACCCACCTCTATCAACACCAACGCCTTTTATCCCTATAATCGCAGTAGGCTACATGAACCAAAAACAGAATCACATCAGGCAGGTGCGAAAATTAATCTTCTTTTTGTATTCACAAGTATGCTTTAGAACGGTTATGTCATGTGTACGGACATTTGTTTTTAAGTGCTAAAGGGGACCATAATATCAAATGTATCTAGAAGGGATTTAATGCAAACGGGGAGAAAGAGTTATTATGGAAACCAAATGCGCAGATAATACTCTTTTTGTTTCTTCTTTTTATTTTCTAATACCTTTTTGAATTTGTAAGTGGTGGTGATGGTGGCACTAGGTCAAAAACAAATGACTAAGTAAGCTTCTCCCAGGCCTGAGAACAACTGAAGATCATCCCAGATTCGTCATCTTTTTAGCAAGTAAACTTTCTGATCTGCCACAACATCAAGATTTGGGACCATGACCCTGTTTTGCAATCACTCAATAGTTTTGGGACCATGCAACTAGATCTAGCCCCATAATTTTTATCTGTCCCCCCTCGTGGAGGTCAAAATAAACAGACAATAAATCCAACTCGAATTCAAGGCAGCACTATTAGAGTCCCCATCTTTACCTCCCTCTTTCGCTTATAGTTCAATGAATCATAAATTCAATATTTTAAGCATCCTTAATCATCACTATCATCGTATACCAGTGCAACTCTACCTCCTGCTGCAATAATTGCTATCTATCATTGCAAGCAGCTTGTCTCACACAATCTTTAACACCCTCCAGTTTAAGCTTTCTTTGTCATTAGATGTTCTTCTTTTTCTTGCTATTTAGCAGAACATACAAACCAGACCAAGTATGAGTGGTAAAGATTCTTGTAGAAGTGGTATATACACAAATTCCTTTTTGGCACTTCTTTCTAAGTTTTTTCCTTACTAAACGCTTTCATATTGATAAGTGATAACCAAAAATTCACGAACATCAGTGCCATGTTCACCAGCAATCTCCCATGGACCTGTCTGTCAGCTGCATCATTGAATTTCATGGCATCTTCATTCCACCCTTTATTTGGTACCTCGAAGAATGTTAGTTGAAATTTTCCTTCCTCCCTTCTAGATTATGAAGAAAACTGGATGTATTGGCACATTTAACAATAAGACTTATGTGTATGCTCCCACTACACTATAGGGAAGAGGTGGAGAGGCCCACAGGATTCAAAGCCCCATCCTCTTTGGGAATGGGTACACTCATCAGTAACACATCAATTCCAATATCACTACTCATATATTTCAAAGCCGATTCTAGATCATTTTATTCATTTCAAAGACACACAATTAAACACTTCCGGGAAAACAGTGAGAAGTGCCATACGTTGCAAGAAAAACAAGATAAGGTGGGGCAGCCGTATTCAGCACTAATGTAAATCCTGAGATTTATGAATCCAGATAATCAAGATTCTTAATCTGTAAATCAGTATATTAACGATCAACAGATATCATGTACGTTTACATACAAATCATAAAAAACCAATCACAATGGCAAAAGTTAACTTTCCTCGTATGAGTAATACATTGTGACTCTCTGCATTAGGATCATATGCACAGATAAACCAATACTCACACAAAAGCAAGATAATAACGTATCGCTCTTTCAATTCCAACCCTAATTCTTAGAATTGAATGGCTCAACACAAACCTGATCTAATATCATATAATAAGAGAAATAAACGAAGACTTGCACAAACTAAAGAGAACGTTAACCTTCTAGAATTCATTGCCAACGGTATCACTCCGTTCTCCGGCGATCAACCTAACAATTGCAAGATCCCTTCGTCTACTTTTCAGATTCTGCAGAGAATCACAAAACTAGTTGAAATTTGGTACACGGAATTTCGATTTGAAACCTAAGTAAGCGTGATTTTAAATCAAAATCAAAATCAAAATCAAAAGATTACCGTTTTGAAGAGAGATTATCGGGGACGGGAAAGAGAGGGATGAGTGAATGATGCGTTTACTTGTTACCTTTTGAAGAGAAAACAACAGAGGACTTAACTGACATTTTAATTGACATGACAAATATTTATACGCAAAATAATTACTCCTCTCTATGATTCTATCACAAAATAATTACTTCCTCCCGCCCATTTCGTCCCATTTATAAGTTAACTTATTTCCAAAATGGATATCCATCCCATTTAAAAGGGTTTAATTTTTCTAAAATAAAAATGAATTTGTTGGAACATTAACGATCCATTAACCATGAACCATCTCATAACTAGATTAAGAAGAGAAAGAGAAGAAGAAGAAGAATAATACGGAAGCGTGTACCTTGTGATTCCATGATTGTGTTCTTGATCTTGTCCTTGAATGAAAGAAGAGAGTAGGGAGATAGTACTTCTATGTAGGGAAGAGTAGATCTTCTAAATGATGAGTGCCCTTATTCTCTTTAATCTTCAAGTACTTAGGAAGAGTTTTGGACTGAATGAGAATGTAAAATTAGTGAATTCATAGGCTTGATGGATAGGCCTTTATATAGGAATCCAAGGGGCACTTCATTTAGGGACTACACCTATTGATATATAAGACATTACCATTATGCCCATCATTTAATGATATACTTATATTATGGAATTCTACATATTATATTATATCCTATACTTTATATTAATCATTATAATATTGATCACTACTTTATTAAGTACTTTCACTAATAATATATGTTTATATAATCCATGTTCTAACAATCTCCCACTTGGATTATAATAACATATATTTATACTTAATAAAATCCTTCAATCATATTTATAACATAAATGACAACCCTTATGTGCACTTTGTTGTCATTTGAAAACAATCCCGTCCATTAGTCATATAAGTATAAGGACTAAAGGGGCAGTCGTTGTAATTGATTCGCAACTAAACCCACATTAATCACACATATATATATCCAACTAAATGACATAGATTAAGTATAGATATGTAGCATGGAATATTAATGAATATATATGAAGAACGCATATATATATTCACCAACTAGTCCTACTTAACCAAATGAGATCAATAAAAATAAAAAAAACAATACAAAGAAATAGAAAACAACACAAACTCCCACTGATTTAAGCATTATCAAAAGTCGTTTCACCCATATGAGCAGTATGCTCATGAAACATCAAAAGAGATTACGCTTTACAAAATGGATCCAATAACATGGAGTTTGATCCTATAAGTTGTATATCTATTTGTTCATTTTATACTTATTTCTCTTCAACAAGAGACATAACCATATGATGTCTTTTGACATCTTTGCATCCACTAAAACATAATCGGAATACTTAATGATCTCAAAATGATCCGATTTTATATACATAAGCATGTAGTTTAATGTTTTATAGGTACTTCATCATTCTTTTGGATGCGACTTAATGTTCTTCTTTCCGAATTGCTTTGGTATTGACCAAGCATCCCAATAATAAATACAAGGTCTGTACGAGTACAGACTTGCGCATACTTTAAGCTTCCTACTGCCGGTGCATAAGGGATATTTTCCATATACTTGGATTTAAAATTAATCTTTAGGACATTTACTTTAAACTGAATTTATCTCCCTTAGAGACAGGGGTGTCATGTGGTTTACAATTTTCCATGCTAAACCTTTGTAATACCTTCTCTATATAGCTCTTTTGTGATAATCCCAAAATACCTCGTGAATGATCACGATGAATTTGGATTCCAAATACAAAAGATGCCTTACCAAGATCTTTCATCTCAAATTTGTTTGAGAAATTTCTTAGTTTCCTTTAGAAGGTCCTTATCATTACTAGCAAGAAAAATATCATCCAAATATCATCCACATATAAGACCAAAATAATAAATCTACTCCCACTGAACTTATGGTACACACAATCTTCACCAAGATTCATTTCAAAGCCAAATGAAAGAATAACTTGGTTAAATTTTAAGTACCATTGACGAGATGCTTGCTTAAGCCCATAAATGGATTTCTTAAGTTTACAAACCAGTTGACTAGTTTGATCCGAATTAGTCACCATTTCTGGTTTCTTCATATAGATAGTTTCCTCAATGTTGCCATTGAGAAATGCTGTCTTAACATCCATTTGATGAAGCTCAAGATTATAATGTGCCACTAATGCCATAATGATCATAAAAGAGGTTTTAGAAGATACCGGAAAAATATTTCTTTATAATCAATGCCTTCCTTTTGAGTAAATCCATTAGCAACAAGACGTGCCTTATATCTTTCCATATTACCTTGCTAATCCCTTTTGGTTTTAAATATCAATTTATAACCAATAGGTTTTACACCTTCAGGTAATGGGACAAGATCCCAAATGTCATTGTCTTTTATTGATTTTAACTCCTCATTAATGGCATTGATCCACTTATGAGAATTAGAACTATTAATGGCTTAATGGAAGGTGATTAAATCATCTCCCACTAAACCTAAGGTGTCCTTATTCTCCGCAAGATACATATCATAAATATCCGGAATAACACTTCTTCTTTCTCTAGTAGATCTCCTTAAGGGCACCGGTTCATCCTCATTTTGAGGTTGTTGAATTTCATTATGTCCAACATTTTCATGTTGTCCGTTATTTACGGGAGTCTCTATATTATTTTGAATTGTATGTTCTTTGTTGAATTTCAGGTACAATTACTTGATTTTCAATAGGAACTAAAGTTTGAGGAACAAAGAGTGGTTCCTCTAACTCTTCAAATTCAAAATCATTACTATTTCTCCCACTAAATTCAACATCCTCAAGGAACCTAACATTGTCAGTCTCGAAAAATGTTCTAGTTTTCAGGTCATAAAATTTTTATCCCCTAGATCTCTCGGCATACCCTACAAAATAGCTACTAACAATATTTAGGTCCAGTTTGCCCTCATTAGACCTTATAAGGTCTAGCATCTGCTGGACACCCCCATAAATGAAGATGATATAAGGACGGTTTCTTATTCGTCCATAACTCATAAGGGATTTTGTCGGTAGCCTTTGAAGCAGCTCTATTGAGAATATAAGTAGCGGTTTTTAATGCTTCGCCCATAATGAGTGAGGTAAAACATACTTCTTACCATATCCTTAAGGATTCTATTATGTCTCTCCACTATACTATGCTAGGTTTGCCCGGCATGGTGTAGTGAGGGACAATCCTACACTCTTCAAAATAGCGAGTATAAAGGACCCGGACGTTATTCACCCAATACGTTATACCGTCCGTAGTTTTCACTACCATGATCGAATTTAACGTTCTTAATAGTCTTTCTTATGCCTTAAAAGACTTGAAAACGTCCAATGATTGAAACTTTACATAAAGAAAATAATGTATCCATAACGAGAGTAATCATCCATGAACGTAATGAAATATTTGTTGACCATTCCATGAAGGGTTAATGAATGGTCCACAAATGTCCATATGAATTAGTTCCAAGACGTTTGATACTCTCAAAATTCTATTTTCTTTAATGTTTGTAAATTTATTCTTTAAAACACTTAAGACAAAAGTTTTATCCGGAGTATCAAGTTGTTTTTAGGATTCCCTCCGACATAAGCTTTATCAATTCTCCCTTTGGAGATATGACCCAAACGCCTATGTCATAGAATACAAGAATTTTCACTTGATAATTTTTGCTTAGTGCCTTTAGTTTTGGTTTCATTATTATGGGACTCATTAATATTATTTACTGTTTGAAGTAAATAAAATTGTCATTGTTAAGATAAAGTACTAATACCGACAACTTCGGAATTGAAAATAAGATCACATTTATTATTACCAAATAAACGGGAATAACCTTCCCGATCTAATACTGTGACTGATATCAAATTCCGCCTAAATGACGGTACAATAAATGTATTATTTAATACAAAATAATAGTCAGTACCTAACAAAAATCCCTATGCCTATAACTTCAACCGGATTTCCAGCTTCCATATAGATGTATTTCTCATCTTCACCGGGAATTCGGAAATTCAGGCAACCCTGCATACATGAACTAATGTGAGTTGTTGCACCAAATACAACCACTATGTATATTAAGGAATTGAAACCAAATTTGCCTTAGTACAAACAAGACCAAATGACATACCATCCTGAATTCGCCATTTGCGATACTTATGATAGTCGTTCTTCATGCGAGTAAGGTCCTTGCAAAAGAAGCATTTCTTGACTTTATGATCTTTAAATGATCCCTTATGCTTCTTACTTGCAACCACAATTTTCTTCCCTCTTCTCTTAATCCCACGAGAAGAAGTAAATGCTGAGTGAGTACTTTCTAATTTGAGATATTTCATCCTATCTTCCTCTAATGTCATATGTGAAAGTAATCCATTAATATTCCACTTTTTCTTTTGACATTTATAGGTCACTTCAAAAGGACCAAATTGAGGAGGAAGATAGATCAAAACTAAGTGCACGAGCAAATTTTCCGAAATCTCTAACTTAAGTGTTTTTAGTTTGATCGAAAGATGAAATAATTCGATAATGTACTCCCGAAGATTTTCGTCACCCTTGTACCGAATGGAAACAAGTTTCCACAAGAATTCAAGAAAAAACTCAGCATTTTCGATTTCAGAGACATTGTCCAAAAATGTCTCTGAAACTGCATTTTCCATGATCATTAGACTCACGCGGTTGGACCGTTCCCATTGCTCAAAATTTTTCCGTTCTATAACGGTATTTCCTTTAGTGAGAGGAGCGGGACTTGATTCCCCAAATGCGTGATCGATGTCCATATTGCCTAAGATCATCGTTATATTATTTTTCCAAGTTTTAAGTTTAGTCCCAGTAATCAAAGGTACATCATTTATAGCAGTAGTTACGGATGAAGCATTAATCAAATCTGAAGGAGAAGAACAAGAATGAAACAAAACATATATAAGAATCCACACAATGATTAATTATATCAAATGAATTTCATCAAAATAAAAGATAATCAATATGACATCAAGACTAATCTTTGGATTGCGAATTGACTCACAGTTTGATTTATCTTAGGGTAAACAAATAGCTTAAACAATACATTTTAAATACTTGCCTTCCTTTGGGCCGGTTCAAGTATAAAAAATGTCCTAAAGTTTAAGGTACTTGTTACCCGGCAATAAAGAATATAAACAATTCACTTTAAATACCCGCCTTCCTTTGGGATGGTTCAAAGTATTTAAAATGACCAAAAGTTTAATTTAATTATTACCCATGAATGCAAATATTTAGTCAACAACAAGGTCTCCTTTGGGAAACAAGCATGTTATCACATATCAATAAGAACATTCATCACTTTAACAAATTTGTATTTAAATAACGTAAATTACTTTGGTAACAATATTATTTAAACAATGAATAAATTTGTTTAAGCATATAATTAATCATACTTTAAGGATGAAACATATATGTGTTACTCAAAAAATGAAGTGACCTTTGAATGTGTAAAATAATTTCAAAAGAAAAAGAAATCTAGAAATGAGAATGGTGAACAAATGGTCCGATCGGACCATGAATAACAATGGCAAAAAAGAAACACGTTCAATGCAAAAGGGCCAAAATCATAATTAAAGCATAGGTCCGGTCGGACCGAATGATTTCCTTAATATCCAATTCGTTGAACTGTAGCCAAAAGGGATGGCAGTGACCAAAAGGCATGATTGTTCATGAAATGGTGCCTCTTCATGAATGATAGTAATTTCATAAGACCATATGCAATGATATACGGTATATATAAATCCATATCATTCGATAATTATGAGATGTCAAACTTTTTCCAGAAAATAAATTTTAACACAAACAAGTATTAATAAGGTCAAGCAAGTAGATCTAGATTTGCACACTCCATACATCATACAATGTTGGCTATGCAAATGGGATAATCTTGTTTGAACCATCATGTCTCTTAAGTTTGATTTTACCATTATTTTCAGAAATTGAATGAAGTTCTTAATTTAATGGTGACTCAATTTTCAACCAAAGTAAGTAGATCCGCATACTCACAACACATTTAAAAAATGCGTGGCTATGCATATGAACAAACTCACAACGCATCCAAGGATGGTGGCTATGTTCAAAAAATGGGATAATCTTACATTAAGGGTTGAAATCCTTTTGAGTAAAACCAAAAAAAACAGAAATATAATGAAGTTATGAATATGATACTCTTAGACAAGATGAGTATCATGAACAAGAATAAAATCAAATGAAAACACACAGGAATTACAAATATGAAATAAATTAAAGCACAAGGCTTTACTAGAACTCAAACTCAATCTAGTATATGACCAGGCTCTGATACCAATTGTTGGAACATTAACGATCCATTAACCATGAACCATCTCATAACTAGATTAAGAAGAGAAGGAGAAGAAGAAGAAGAATAATACGGAAGCGTGTACCTTGTGATTCCATGATTGTGTTCTTGATCTTGTCCTTGAATGAAAGAAGAGAGTAGGGAGATAGTACTTCTATGTAGGGAAGAGTAGATCTTCTAAATGATGAGTGCCCTTATTCTCTTTAATCTTCAAGTACTTAGGAAGAGTTTTGGACTGAATGAGAATGTAAAATTAGTGAATTCATAGGCTTGATGGATAGGCCTTTATATAGGAATCCAAGGGGCACTTCATTTAGGGACTACACCTATTGATATATAAGACATTACCATTATGCCCATCATTTAATGATATACTTATATTATGGAATTCTACATATTATATTATATCCTATACTTTATATTAATCATTATAATATTGATCACTACTTTATTAAGTACTTTCACTAATAATATATGTTTATATAATCCATGTTCTAACAGAATTCAGTTGTCATACTCACAAAAATAACTTATTTACTTCATTTTCTATTGCCAAAAACTCACAAAAAACGCGTTTTTTGTTAACTTAACAAAAAACGTGTTTTACCGCTCACATAATCCACGCACAGTGACACACAACGCAGACCCTCTCTCTCTCTATCCTCTCTCTCTAGACGCAATTGCGTCGACTTCTTCCTCAATCCGTCTCCTTCTCCGGCCAAACCTTCTCCCTCACACCCAAATCTTCACCGGCGACCCTCTCTATCCAAACCCAAAACAACGACCCAATTCCGAATTAGGGCCAACACCGATGGAAATTCCGAGCTAATGCAATAAACAAAGAAGAAATTGATACCGGAGCCCTAATTGAATTGGGCGGAAACAGAATGGAAGATGAAGACGATGCTTACCGAGATGATTTGGTTTTTGAAACAGGTGAGACGGCGTTGGCAAATTCAATTACGAGGCCGGAGGACGTCGCCGAACTCATCGTCGTCTTCCATGATGAGAGAGAAAACGAACAGAGACCTTAACAATTCTCTCTTTCTACCACCAATGGCCAATCAGTGTATAAGTATTAATTTGAGGATCAGTTTGGGAATGCCAGTTTATTTTAATTTGAGTGCCGAGTTCAATAGTTTTGGAATGCCGGTTATGTATTGTGGAATGCCGGTTTATTTTGGAATTTTGAGGATTGTTTTTTGAATGCCGATCTATGTTTTTCGAGTGCCGGTACATGTTAATTTAAGTACCGGTTTGAGAATTTGATGCATTGGTGGACTCGGGTAATTAGATGCCGATGTATGTGTTTTGGAGTGCCGATCCATGTATTTTGGAGTGCCGGTTAGTGTATAATAGAGTGCCAGTCCATATTTTTGAATGCCAAGAAAATGATTATCGGTGTTTTTGAGTGCCGGTGTACGTGTATTTGAGTGCCGGTGTACGTGATTTTGAATGCCGCTCATGGTTTTTTGAATGCCGGTGCTTGTGTTTTTGAGAGCCGGCAAAAATATTAGTGTAACAAAGTGCCGCTTTAGTTGAGAACAGAGTGCCGGTGTGAAGAGTGTCGGTTCATGTTTATAAAAGTGCCGTGTAAAAGTGCCGGTGCCGGTTAAACAAATTGCCGGTGTCGGTTTACACCGGCACTTTGTTAAATTGGTATCGGCACTTTTTTCACCGGCAATTTGTGATACATGAACCGGCACTTTATCACACCGGCGCTTGTTAAATGACACCGGCATAAACGGGGAAACCAGTAATTACAAAAATGCCACCGTTTATTTTGAACATGGTTGCCAGTATTTACAAAATTGCCACCGCTTAATTTGAAAACACGTTTTTTCATATCTTAAGAAAAAACTAGTTTTTCATAAGACCAACTCTTTTCTATCTGCTATTCAACTGATAAATACTAAATACCGAGAACCTAATGTACAGGAAATAAGTAAATTACCAAAATACCCATTTATAAACCTAATTTTTTCCCTCTTCTCTCTCTAATCGCTCAAACTTCACCGTCTCCCTCAGTACTTCACATCAATTTTTGCCGTCTCTGGCGTCTCACTTGCTTCAACCACGCCATCAACAGATTTCCCCTCCGTCTTGGAGGCTTTATGAAGTTCACAATTACAATAACTTGTTCCAGCACCGTTAACCACTATCGGAATGCCGAGCTGGGTAAATTGGGGCTTCAAAGATCGAGTTCGAACCAACAAGAATGACCACCCAATAAGATAGGAATCAGGAAGCTAAATATTTGATTAATCCTGACGAATCTAGGTTAAAATTAACAGAAATAGGCTAAATAACATAGTCGATTTAGATTTAGGATTCGTATTTTCCTCTGAGGTGGAATTTTTGATGATCTCCGTCAAAGCTAACCCTAGATTTTCTAGATAGAGAAAAAAAATTTATATAAATGGGTATTTTGGTAATTTTATTGATTTCCTGTATTTTTTGGTCCCTGTATTTAACCATATCCTATTCAACCGTCTACAATTACAATATATAATATTTTTCTTGATTTGTGTGTCTAAACCAAAGGACGAACTTATAAATGGAACGAAGGGAGCATTGCACTCCGAAAAAAGAAAAAGAAAAAGAAAGGGTCTAAATTTTGGGGGTCGTTTGTATGTAAAAATGACTGATATTTCAAAACTCGTACTTAAGGGTTTAAAGTGGATAAATAATAGTAGCAATTAAAAATTTATTTGACGGAACTTCATAATTCTTTGTTATATAAGGGTTTTAAGTTACTAATTTATTAGCAAATAAGGTTTGCAACGGTTCTCCAGTTAGCACGAACTTCAAGACGCTTACTCTCCGGTTGATCATAGATCAGCAAGAAGACATATGGCTTCATATTGTGGACCAGCTCGATAGCGTCTCGCTGCAGATCTACGGCATCGTCAACCTGCGTGAGGCAGCATCTTGGAGTTACTAATTTATAGCCAAATAAGGATCTGATTTAACATAGATTTTTAACGGTTCTATCACAAATCTTGCTAATTTATCATTTTTAGAACCTAATTTGCGAATATTAAAATATTAGACATTTTTCTACGAATAACCCTCCAACTTTAGACCATTATTTGTCATTTACACAAAATTAAAACATTATCGTTGAAAATTTTGACGAGTCTTTCAAAAAAAATTTAAAAAAAAATTGACAAGTTAGAATGCAATAATTTTCTTGCAATATATTAGAGAGTAACGATGCTAATAAAATTTACATTTGATAGGTGAAAAAAAAACATTGTCACATTTAGCAAGTTAATTATTTTAATATGATGATAAAATTTGAACCGGAAATGCCACCTCCCGGGAACAATTTGTTGCATATAATTCTTTTACTTCTTTATGTACTCAATTCATAAACATATTATAAGGCATTTTCATAATAGAACAACAATAACAACATTATTGCAAAGGCTCCCACGGGAGTAAAAAAAGGGGCCAAAAGTACGCGGTTTACCCTTTATTAAAGCATAGAAAGGTTATTTTCGAATAACCCAAGATGAAAATTACGTCGAAAATTGCATTAACTGATTACTGTTTCATAATAATAGAGAAGCACAGACAGTTTAGTGAGTCATTTTACTTTATTAAATCATATTTTCAATATTTTCAAGACAAAAAAATAATAAATTCTCGGAAACTTATAATTATTCGTGACAAATTAAAAAGGTAAACCCCTTATCTATCAACACAAGGACTGTAACATCACATTCTAAACAAGGGGCACAAGGACCGTAACATCACATTCTAATTCCTAAACAAATCCAAGTGCGAATCAGGCATTTCAAATCGCACAGAAATTGTTATTTAAAAAATATTATAAATGATAATAACAGTGAAAAATAATTTCATATATATATATAAAAGAAATTACATATAGTCGGTGACTTAGGTAAAAAAATCAAAATTCTGAGGTGGACGAAACCCACGTCAATTAGGTCTAGATCCGCCCCTGATTCTAACATCATAAATTGCAAGAAATTTGCAAAACCTATCCAGTTATTTCAATTCTATTTTGATCTGTTCCCACCCTCTTGTTAAAAAGGGGATGTGATTGTCATTACAGATAAATATTCAAAAGCATTCATTGTTTGGCTCTCAACAATGAATAGAACACACTAAACCATCCATCAGGAAATTTTACCGACAGAAAATTCGGTTAAGATATTCACAAACTGCCCGATAACGAGCAAAAAAGAAACTTGCGGACAAAAATAGGTAACCCGAGTTTCAACCTTTGCAAGAGAGGGGTGATGGGTCACGATGCATATGTGAATGCTTTCTTTCCAGCACGTGGTTCATAAATTGTGTCTGTAATTTTGGAAGGGGGCCAATAACGAAGAACTGATCTCCCAACAATACTTTCGATTGGAAGAGGACCCCTGGCAAATAAGGTACAGAGACAAATCAGAAAGGAATATACTTCCAACATGTATAGGATGGCAGTCATAGCTGGTTCGGCCAGATGATTCTATAGCATCGTGAACAATTGCAAAAGGAGTCCAGATCTTCTGTACCCCTTCCTGTACCACACCCTGTATGTGTCACTATTGATCCAATAGGTTACATGTTTGGATTACCTCACTATGATGTCAGCCCTAATAATTGTGAGTCATTGAATCACTAGTGGTAAAAAGTGTGGTACACGACGTGGTATAGAAGATCTCATCTCTCGGGGAGTAAAAATGCATCAACATTAGATTTACACAAACTAGATCACATACCAGTTGTGTGAGTCAAAACTATTGTTACGATTGTCTCCCATAACAAAAACGTATCCTTCAGGAATAAGCTGTAGAATAACACAACATAGCAACTCGAGTGTGAGACAAGATTAAAAATCAATATAGACACAAGCAATCAAAAAATTAGAAAGAGAATGTACCATGGGCTCCATTTCATAAGCAAGTGGCTCTAAAATGAAGTCCTCATCTTGCACAACACCATTTACAAACAATTTACCATCACGCACCTACCAGAGAGATGTATAAACAGCAGGTTAGAAATATTGAGGCAAGCACTTCAAATCCCTTTTTTCAAATAGGTGACTATCTTACTTCTATGTAGTCACCAGCTTTCGCAACTATTCTTTTTATGAAGACATCGCCAGAGCTGTAACCAACTTCCTGCACAAAGGATTCAGAAATTCAGTTAACATTAGTTTATTAAATTACTCTGCATAGTATGTTTAGAGCTTTAATTATTTGTTCTCAAAGTAACAACTCAAGAATGAAATCAAACCTGAAGAATTGGAGGTGCCGTAAATATCACAATATCTGAAACTTCTGGTTGTCTAAAGATATATGAAACCTGGATCAAAATATGAAAAGCAGAAATTATCAGAATCTCGCTTACAAACTCTATGCCTATAGCCTGCAAAACATATAGTGTACACTCTTACAAAACCTTTTGACCATAGCAATGCATTGCAAGAGAATAGAAATACAACTTATCATTTTGATCAAGAGTTTTAAACCCAACCAAGCTTCTTCGTACACACACACGCATAAACCAAAAATTTACTCCGTATATAGTGTCGTATATAGTGTCGAGTTGATGACGTATCGAACAAACATGAACATGCTATCAAGAATTAGAATTGGATTGCAAGCCTAGAGAAATACATCTGATCAGATCAGGAGTTTATAAACCCAATCAAACTTCATGTTACACCACAAATCACAAATCAATCAATTAAACTCGAGTCTGTAAGGTGGCTGCTCAAGGGAAGCACTATTATTCTTCTTCACAGTTTTTGACTTGTTAATCCCACTTGAGAACATCATTTTTTAGCATTGTTTAATTGATAAGACGTAGGCAACTTGATCTAATTCAAAGAAACAAACTGAGGAGAGTTGAACATAGCCCTGGGCAAAATTCAATCAGAACTAATTGTTATGTGAAACATAGATATTTTCACTTTCCACATTTCTTCAAACGGTATAATTATTCATAGAAATTTAGGAACACACACCATAACAAAATTCCAGTTTATGCCATGTTGAAACCTAAACCATAAGTACGTAGTCAAAATTTACTATAATTTCTACACAGAAACAAGGCAACTTCAAATCTTTCATACTTGTTATCAGGGACGGAGGCAGGGGGTGGCAAGGGGGTACTTGACCCCCTGGACTTTCTAACAATTACACATACTACCTTTGAATATATTTCTATAGAGATATATCTAATTTTGAACCCCAGGTTTTTTAGAAAACTACAACTTTTGCCCTTCAACTAAAAAGAAAAAAAGTCAGACTCGACTTCATAAAATTCACATACAACTTACCCCTTAAACTAAAAAGAAATAAAAATTATAATTCCTGGTCCCAAAATAAATATCAATTTTCTAGAAAATTTTGTTTAAAAAAGAATATATATTCTGTATAAAACTGTCTCTAGATGATCTTTTACCAATTATTTTCACTAATCATTATATAGTTGCAAAACTAAAAGCTTAGAAAGTGAATACCAATAACATTTATGTATCTTTAACATTAAATTTTATAAAAAATAAATAAATGACCCTTGAATAACAATTCGACTTTCATTTTGAGACTAAAGGAGTAAAAAGAAGTAATTAAAATTTGAGATTGAGGGAGTATAAAGTAATTAACATTTTCAAAATGATCCTTAAAATTTTAGCCTTTCAGAATCGGAATTAGTTTTTTAGGACAAACTAAGATTTAAAATGAAATTATTTATTTGGATGGTAGGAAGTATAAATTACAGACATGTTTGAAGTTATTTTATTTCAATTTTTTTCTTCATGAGTGTTGTTACATCAGAGGGCGAGCCTTGGCGCAACGGTTAAGTTGCTCCTTTGGTGACCACAAGGTCACGGGTTCGAACCTTGGCGAACAGCCTCTTGGCAATTGTCAGGGGAAGGCTCTAGCAGATGGTTCCCTCTCCCAACCCCCGCTTGGCGCACCGGGGTTTGCCCTTATTAGTGTTGTTACATCTCCTGCCTTGCTTGACCCCCTCGATTCAAATCCTGGCTACGTCCCTGCTTGTTATAATGCAAGCAAACATTGGCAACACAACATATCCTTAGCCTACCCTTCTTGCCCACAACAACTGTTACTGTCAAAAGTACCATATTATCCAATCATACCATATGACATTCTCAATTTAGTCTTGAATTCAATCTTCCCCAAAAGAATGCTTAAAATGCTGGTATGACCAATTAATCCTTGACAACTATGTTTGACCAAGATTTAGTCAAATGATTTTGTGCCCCCTAGCATTGCTCTTATGCTAATAATCAGAAAACAAGTAACAAACTACCAAGCAATCAAAGACCAATTAAGTGATTGTACAAATTTAATGACTAAGGTTATCTTGAATTTTATCAGAATCTTGTGACATGTCTTTTCAGCTAAAATGCGGTCACAAACCTCTAAGGTAGGGTACATAGAAGAAGAAGGAATGGACCTAGGCTCAGCCAAAGATGATCGGAAAAGTATGCTAACACTCAAAGTCGTAATGCGGCCTTGGCGTCATCCGAACAGCAATTCAAACTTCGACAACCAAATGACCAATTGCTCCTCTCAAACTCAGCTTTCACACTAAACCCTTTTGACATATAAATACTAGGGTTTAGAAGTCTTAGACTATAAATGCTTCATCTTTCCTAATTAGGGTTTTATTATTTTCTAGTTACTAGGATTTAGGAGTCTTAGACTATAAATAATTTGCTAGGGATTTGTTTTACATAGCTTTTGATAAATTTATATAATTGCAATTTTGCATTATTGGGCAAATTTATCAAAAGTTATATAAAACAAATCCCTAGCAAAGTATTTATAGTCTACGACTCTTAAACCCTAGTAACTACTCCCTCCGTCCCAATCTAAATGTCCTAAAATGGGCTCGGCGCGGGAATTAAGGAAAGTGAGGTAGGAAAGAGAAAAAGTTTAAATGTTGTGAGTATGAAAAATTAAATAGGAGAGAGAATGAGTGGGAGGAATAGTTAGGAGAGAGAATGTTGTGAGTGTAAAAGTAAAGTAAGAGAGAGAATGAGTGGGTGGAATAGTAATAAAAACTTTCCTTTTTTGGGTTGAGACATTTTAAATGGGATGCCCAAAATGGAAAGTTGAGACATTTAGATTGGGACGGAGGGAGTAGAAAATAATAAAACCCTAATTAGGAAAGGTGAAGTTTGTAATGGGACAAGTGGGCCCCACAATTAAGTGTGTTAGTATGATAAGTGAGTGTGATTGATAACTGGGGACCACATTTTTTCCATTTTGGAAAATGTGAAGTTTGTAATGGGACACTCTTTTGGGTAAAAGGTGAAGCTTAAACCGGGACAGATTCCCACAATTCTCCACCATCCGCCCCATAAATATGTTCCTATTTGCCATATTTGTATGTCCCAAAAAGATAGTCCCATTTCCAAAGTAGTTAGGTTAAGATCATTTAACTTCCAAAATTGCCAACCAAGGAAGATGAGTAGAGAGAGGAGATAATGAAAACCAACCAATAAAGTAGAGGGAGTCGTAATTTAGGAGCACACCATTACAAAATTTCAGTTGGCCATGTTGAAACCTAAACCATAATTAAGCTGTCAAAATTTACTCTGGTTTCTACATAGGAACAAGGAAACTTCAACGCTTTCATACTTGATATTATGCAACCAAACACATATTGGCAACACAACATATCCTTATTCTACCCCTCATGCCCACAACAACTGATACTGTTGAAAGTACCATATTGTTCATATCCACCACCACCACCACCACCACAACAACAACAAATTAGTCCCTAAATAATTGTTCATGTACACCAAATGACAAATTTAATCTTGAATTCAATCTTCCACAAAATAATGCCTCAAATGTTTTTATGCTAATTATAATCAGCGAACAAGTAACAAACAATCAAAGACCTATATAGTGATTGTAAAAATATAATGATTCTAAGGTTATCTTGCATTCCACAAAGCATAAAATAATGTAACAAGCAATCTGGAATTTCATCAGAATCTCGGGAGATACCTTTTCAGCTAAAATCCGGTCACCTACGTCGAGGGTAGGGTACATAGAAGAAGAAGGAATGGATCTAGCCTCAGCCAAAGATGATCGGAAAAGTATGCTAACGCTCAAAGCCGTAAATGCGGCCTTGACGTCCTCCGAACAGCAATTCAACAACTTCGACAACCAATTGCTCCTCTCAAACTCAGCTTTCACACTAAACCCCTTTGACATATCCTCCACATTACTAACACTAACAACACTAACACTACCAGTTTTCACACATTGATTCGTCGCCTGAGCTTGTGTAGTACTACCAATCTCATTACAAGGGAGCCACTTCGATAATTTTAAAAAGGGAAGGACCGACGATGGCTTAATAGGCGAAATCCCCATAACACCCATAGATGAAACCCCTGACACGCCGACCGTTGACTTCATGAGCGAGATTAATCCAAGAACAAGAGGAGAGTTAGAATTCCCACCGAATAACTCAGCGGCGATGGACGCACAGGCAGAGGTTGACCGGGGAATCGGGTCAGCATGGGCAGCGTGGTGGAAGTGCCTGGCCTGGGCGGGTTCGATATCAGGCGGCGGTATATGACCGGGGGAGAAGAAGCGAGGGCGGGACAAGCACTCTTGAAACAACCGGGAGCTGCCGACCTTACCGGTGGAGGCTAGGTTTTGGGCAACGTAGCCGGAGTAGGAAACGGTGAATCGGATCGCCATAACTGCAATTTTGAAAAAGTAGAAGAAGATTGGTAAAATAGTATCGACGTTAACTGGCTGGGATACTAAGAAGAAAGCTACAATGGAATAAATGCCATTGAAATCGAAATAATCAGTGAATTGGGGACTGTAGGGTTGAATTTGAAAAGTTAAATTGAGCTAATTGGACGATCGGAGGTCAAAATTTTGGGGGAAATGGAAGAAGAAGAGCGGACGGAATGAGATCAAAAACCTAGAGGAGGTCCCTGAGACGGATCTCAGGGGAGAAGGGGATTGAAAAGCGTCTCAAAGGACGAAACGGAAAGAAGTAGTAATTGGGTGGGAGTTTGGTGTTGTTTTAGTACTGGCGGCCTACCGTTCGAATCACTAAACATCCTCATTCTTTGCCATATTCACAAAATTGCCATTTTGTAAATAACTATTTTTAATTTTTTTTCTATTATTAAGAGCCAAAACACGACGTAGTTTTGAGCTAAACATACTTAATAAATTTCATTTCACCTAGACAATTATTTTCCACATAGCATATTTCACATGCAAGACGCTCAGTCAGCAATTCCGTTACAATTTGAACGGAAAGATGACGGTGTCCAAATATCCACACATTTTTCATAAGTACGAAGCTAATATGACAATTAACTTGTATATGGACATATCTGCATTCTTTACCTAATTATAGGGACATATTTTTATATTTTCCCTTTCATCGTAGCAATGTGCTTGTTCCCATGTTTCTATTGGAGGCTTTTAGGCTTAAAAATTAACAACTTTAACGGTTTAATCCTCAACTTTTAATAGGCCATCTCCCGTGGGGTTCCCCTTCTTACTTGTACTCCCTCCCATCCAAAATAAATATCACATTTGAATTATCAACATTTTAAAAAAATATGCTTTACTGATTTGTACATTATTACTTGTAAAGTGATAAAATTGTCCTATACTTCCTCCGTCACAATCAACTTAGGATAATTTTTCATTTTGGGCGTTGCACTAGACATATGGCATTCCAAAATAGCAAGCTTATATTATTTTATATTCAATGAGACTCATTTGTCATAATCACAACAACAATCCCCTTACTATTGTTGAAGATATTATCCCATATCGAAAATTGACAAACCTCAAGCGTATAATATGTAAAGATATCGCGTGTCACTCCCTAGTACCAATTGATACTAAGTATCAATTGGGCTGACATCTTTATCAAGGCCTTAGATCACGAGAGATTTTCTAGTTTGAAAAGATCTCTTGGTCTTTGTAATCTCTGAGTCTGTTTGTCAGTGCTACCTCAGGTGATGTTATCACTTAGGGTAACACTTGTATATTACTGTATTTCTTTTATGTTTATTTAAAATTAAAAAAAATGCTTTTATATTCTTTTATTCTGGTAAGCTTTGCTCTTACCGTGACACATGCTGACCTTTTTGTTATGGTAGGTTAACATGTTTGATATCATTCCCTTTCATGTGCTTAAAGTGACGAAGTCACTAATGATGTTATATGATAAATAAAAGGCAAATAGGCTAATTTTTCCTTCCATTACTAGATAATGTTGATGATGGATATAAAGAGTGTAGTAGTGATTGTGATATAGATTTGAGCGATGGTGATGATGGTCCGATTGATGATGACTTGAAAACACATTTGGTTCATTATAAAGCATCAGAAAATCGGAGGTATGAGAGAGTAGATTATTCTTTTTACAGTGATATTGGTGATATTACTCGACAAGAAGAGGGCTTGATTGATTCTCATAATCAACTCAGTTTTCCAGTTTGGGATACAGAGAAAGACGAAATCGCTAAATGGAAACGCTTTTCTGACAAAAACGAGGCTCAAGTTGACATAAAAAGGTACCATATTAGAACTAATCAGAGGTTCAGGGTAAGAAAGAGCACACATCATTCATGTGCAATAGTATGTCTACTCAAACAGTATCCATGCAATTTTTAAATTCGTGTGAGTAGGAAGAAACATGGTTATTGGGAAGTGACCAAGTAAAAGGGTCCTCATTGTTACTTGTTTTCTGGAGAAAACCAAAATCACTACAAGAAAGTAGGCTTTTTACGGCGCCCATATACGGCGGCAAACACGCGTCCGCCGTATATATATTATATATACGGCGGTATGAACCGCCGCCGTAAATATCTAATATATACGGCGGACGCGTCCGCCGTAAATAAGCAATGTACGTATATTGAACGTGTACGTATACGGGATCGAGGTTATATACGGCGGTATATCAGCAGCCGCCGTATATAGTTACTTATTATCGGCGGTTGATACGCGTCCGCCGTAAATAATACCATTATTTACGGCGGTGTACAATATCCGCCGTAAATGTTATTAAATATCGGGAAACCCAAATTTCCCTGTTCAGTTTCGCGGTATCTCCTCCCTTTCTTTCCTACAGATCGACAGAGCTTCAATCCTCCATAGCTAGGGCTTGAAAATCCGACGCCGGTGACCAAAATCAGGTAGGTATAGCGTATTTTATTACTTTTAATTTTTGGTTTTTGTTGATTTCTTCGATCTGTATCTCATTCTCTCTTTGATTGACTGAATATTTATGTTTGTGTTGTGATTTTTTCATTGATGTGTTTTGCTGTGCTAGGTTTTGTCTGTAATACTAGCATTTCAATTCAATTATCAAATGTAATCTTCTTCAAATTGAGCTCATATCCTGGTAGTAGATTTTCAATTGGATTATCAAATCTAAAAACAAGGTTATAACCTGTAGTAGGTTATAGTAGGGTTGACTGAATGTTCATCATGTTAGTAATGTAATTTTCTTCATTAATGTTTGTTTTGTTGTGTTAGGTTTTGTATGTAATGGTAGCTTTTATATTCTACAACCACATATTTTTCTGTAAAATGAGGTTAGATCCTAGTGTAGCTTCTCCATTAAACTATGAAATATTATGTTTCTTTGAAATGAAGTGATATCCTGGTAGTAGCTTTTCAAGAGGATCAATTGAATGTCTAGTTATGCTTGTGTTGTATTTTGTTTTGTTATGCTTTGTCTGTAATAGCAAACCAATCGTAAGGTGTATTTTGTTTTGTTATGCTTTATTCTGTAATAGTTCAAAGATAAGTTGGTGCTTATTTCATATTTATCTGCTCAAAGAAATTGGTTGTTAATATGGGCCATTAGGGAGGTGGGGCTTCTAGTTTCAAAATGCCTCTACTCTATTACACCCATTTGCTACCAAAAGCAAAAGAGACTCGATTTTCATTCAATGCAAACTTCTCTCTAAAAGTCCAACACTTGAGCTCTTTCACAACGCGAAATTTTAAAGCACCCGACACATTTGCAAAATCTTATAATCCTTCTTATCTCCAATATGTTCTCCCATTATTTGAACCCACAACCCTATAAATATAACCACATAAGGCACCATATATCATATATGAGGCCTACACATTCAATACCCAAGGTATAATTTAGTAACAGTGGTATTGCCACTTATGTATCAATCAATAAAGTAATGAACCATACCTTTTATGCACCATTTAACCCAATAACCACATACATATAACCACGTAGAGGTATAACAACATACAAGTAACCCTACGCGTTCATAATATAACCTTGTACACCTTCTATAAAGGTTCCAAGTTCAATTACCATGTTTTATCCACTTTGGTTCAAGTTTCATAATTGCCTCTCAACCCTTTTTAAGACAATATTTAACACATTTCCCATTATCCATTTGAACCAATTCAAGTTCCACATTATTGTACTAAAGTTGTACTTGAATCCTAGTTAAAGAGTGACTTCAACCTAGTTCCTAAAAATAGTTCCAAATCTTTTGTTGCATGTGCATATTCTTTTGCACATCAACCTAGTTCCTTAAATTAGCTTCTCAATTAGTGGGGGGTCAGAGAGAGAACGAATGAATGTTGTCATAGGGTTATACTATATCATGGGCCCAAGTTCGACTAATAGGCTAGGCTCCAACAATGTATATTATCTATATCGAGCCAAAAGTTGTACATATTTAGACTATATTTGTTTATGAGTTTATTTTTATTCTAAAATTTGTGTCTTTCGGTCTTATATATAGGTTGTATTTTAACGTTAAAAATATCAAGTCAAGTCATATATGGACAAAAGTTGGATTGATTTGGATAATCGAATTTCAAATGAGTATTTGTCTGGGGTTGACAACTTTCTCGATTTTGCATTCTCAAAAAGTCTCTGTTGGTGTTAAAGAAATATATTGTCCTTGTAAAAATGCGCAAATCGTTACCAAAAAGACCGTGCAACCGTGAGATCACATTGTATTGAAGTGGGATTTCAAAAAGATTACAAGAATTGGATTAGGCACGGGAAGAGTACATTTCGGCGCGTAAGAATGATAGGACAACCGAAGATGGCATTGAAATTGAATTGGGCGTGCAAGATTGTATGAGGCGAATGGTACATGAAGGGACGGGTATGCCTGATAGTAACCAAACAGAATTGAAGATATCGTACAATCGATGCATCCACCGCAAAGTTTCTTAGACTTTTGAGAGATGCCGATCAAGCCTTGTGGGAAGGGTGTGATAAGTTTACAAGTACTCTCATTTATTGTAGAACTTATGCACTCGGAAGGCTAATTATCGAGTGACCGATAAGGGATTTACTTCTTTATTAAAAATTCATTAGGGCATTGCCTCAATCGAAAGTGCCAAGTTCCTATCGTGAGGCGTACAAGATGATCAAGGATTTGGGTTTTAGTTATAAAACGTGGGACGCGTGCATTAATCATTGTATGTTGTTTCGAAATGAAACCGAAAACTTACTAAATGTGATATTTGTGGAGCCTCTAGATATAAGCAACAAGAAGAAGGGGGTAGCGGTGAAGGTGAGGAAACAAGTGGCAAGAATAAACTTCCCAAGGTGTAGCGATGAAGAAAGTATGGTATTTTACCTTAAAGCCAAGGTTGCAAAGGTTGTATTGGTCATCTAAGACCGCGACACTCATGAGATGGCATGCCGAGAAAAGAATAGACGATGGTGTGGCCGAGGCATCCCGCACTCGTGCGTGGAAGGAATTCGATGAACGTTATCCATTATTTTCAAGTGAAATTCGAAATGTTAGATTGGGATTAGCATCCGACGGATTTAATCCTTTCGTAACAATGACTATATCTCACAAGATTTCTTGGCCAGGCTTATGCCATACAATCTTCCACCTTGGTTATGCATGAACCATATTTCTTCTTGTCGGTGCTTACTCAAGGCCCAAAAGGGCCGGGCAACAAGATAGATGTGTATCTCCAACCGTTAATTGATGAGTTGAAGGAATTGTGGGAAGATGGTATATCAACTTATGATGCATCAAGGAACGAGTTGTTTACTTTACGAGCTTCACTATTATGGACAATAAATGACTTTCCTGCATATGGAATGTTGTCTGGATGGAGCACTAAAGGTGAATATGCTTGCCCTTGTTGCAATGTGAGACCTCAAGCACGATGGTTGGATCATGGTCGCAAGTATTGTTATATTGGTCATCGACGCTTCTTGCCTAGGAGTCATGCTTTTCGTAAGGATAAAGGATCTTTTGATGGTACTCATGAAGTGAGAGATAAGCCCAAGTTATTGTTTGGAACAAAATTGCTTAAACAAGTTGAAAATATGGAAACAGAGTATAAAATAGAAGATGTTATTAAAAAGAGGAAAAGAGAAGAGGGTGAGAAGCAACAAGCCAAGTTGGAGAAAAGAAAGGTTCCTAAGTTGTGTCACAATTGGAAAAAGAGGAGTATCTTCTTTGAGTTGCCATATTGGGCAAATAATCATGTTCGTCATAATCTTGATGTTATGCACATTGAAATAATGTGTGTGATAATGTTCTACATACTGCTAGGTACCGCGGGAAATCAAAAGATAATGATAAAGCAAGAAAAGACCTAAAAGAGATGAACATTCGGAAACCATTGCATCTACAAAAGCTTCCATCCGGCAAAGATATTATGCCTCCGCCGCCTTTACAATGAGTAAGAAGCATAAAGACACATTCTTGAAAGTTCTAAAGGGAGTCAAAGTCCCCGATGGCTACTCGTCAAACATATCTCGTTGTGTACATCTAGAGGAAAGAGCTATTTGGGGTCTTAAGAGCCATGATAGTCATATTTTGCTCCAACAACTACTCCCTTTAGCGTTCGAAAAGCGTTGCCTACTTCGTTGTAAAAGCCATCATTGAGTTGGCAAATTTCTTTAGGCAATTATCCTCAAAGGTGAATACACTTGCCGATCTCGAAAAGATACAAGATCGGATGGTCATTGCCACACTACGCGCTCTCGAAAAATATTCCCACCAAATTTTCTTTGATGTTATGGAGCACTTGCCGGTGCATTTAGCCGAGGAGGCCTTGCTAGCAGCGTGCCCAATACAATTTCGTTGGATGTATCCAGAGAGGTACATCCATATTAAATTTACTTTGAAAAAGTTAAATTCCTTTTTACATCTCGCTTTAGCATAAGTAAATGTTTTTGTAGGTTTCTACTTACATTAAAATTATATGTTCGAAATCGAGCCCATCCCGAGGCCTCCATAGCTAAGGCAATTGTGGTCAAGAATGCATGACTTTTTGTACGCAATATTTGGATGACATTGAGACAAAGTCCAATCGTCCTAGAAGAAATGATGATGAAGGTGATGAGTTAGGCCGCTTTGTAGGAAAAGAAGAGGTAATTACCCTTGATTACATCACACGAGTACAAGCGCATAGATATGTGCTTTTCAATACCGAAGATGTTGAACAATACCTAGAGTAAGTGATTCCTTACATGAGGCTTACATTCCTTATATCTTTTATATTTCAAATTAATACTTAATTCATATTTTCAATCCGCTCGTAATGCATCGTGTACATTTGAGGGAGACACTACCTCGTAATCAACGACATCTTATAGAGAAAGAACATAATGATAAGTTTGTTAGCCGGTTTAAGGATTATGTAAGTATGAAACCACCTTCATATAATAGTTTCAATTTATCGTTTTAAATATTTTCTTATTAAATTTTGTTTTTTATAAAAGGTATGCACGACGAAAGATGTAGTGCCCGAAAGAATTACGAGTCTTGCATTGGGTCCTCATATGGATGCGAGGCGGTATAAGTCTTACATAATAAATGGTTTTCGATTTCGAGTGAAGGATGTCGATAGACTGAGGAAAACTCAAAATAGTGGAGTCATGCCGAATGCAAGTGTGACAAGTTTTGCAAGCCGAAAGGATAATAATCCCATTGTAGGGATGTTAACTTCTACGGGAGTTGATTGAGATCCTTGAAATTCGTTATAGCAACTCAATAAGATTTGTATTGTTTAAATGTGATTGGGTTGATAACCGGACAGCAAGATGGAAGATGAGCAAAAATTTACTCTTGTAAACTTCAATCACAAGTTGTATAAGGATAATCGAGTTGGTGATGAACCATTCATATTAGCATCTCAAGCTGAGCAAGTTTGGTATGTTAAAGATCCTATAGAAAGTGATTGGAAAGTTGTGATGAGGATTACACCAATAGATAGTTTTGACATATATTCAAATGATGATAAACAAGTTTCAGATTCGATTCCACAATTGGTACCATTTTGCTCACAAAATCTGGATGAAAATGTTGCTAACGAAGAAGCATCGTGGGTGCGAGAGGGAGTTGATGGGGTCGAGATTGAAACTACTAATATCAATGACCTAGATGTTGATATGACCGATAATGATGATGTTGATATGGCCGATAATGATGATGATTAGTTTGAGTAGTATTTGTTTAGATCTTATTTGCTTACTAATTACTAAGACAATGTTATTACTTAAGTTTCATGTTTCAATCAAACTTGTTATTTTTGTATGGTTGAATATTAATATTGTTACTTCTATATAATATGTATTTGTTTAGGTCTTATGTGCTTACTATTTACTAAGACAATGTTATTACTAAAATTTGTGTCTCTCCGTCTTATATATAGGTGGTTTTTGTGTTGAAAATATGCCTCCTAAGGAGAGAGTAATTGGAGGGGGTAGCAACAAGAGGGGTAGACAAAACCCGCCGCCCGTAGTCCTAAATGATCCCACTTCCCTAATGCATCATTGACGCAGCTTATGGGATTGACCCACCGACCGCCGCTCAAAAGAAAAATGGCGGAATTTGGAGGGTAGGAAATTTCAAGTCACCACTTTCCTTCATTTGCCGGTGTTGAGCGATTTGGGTTTAGAGACGTTAGTAACAGAATTGATGACGCAAGCCGGGTTAGGTAATTTCCTGGGGAAGACTCCATCTACGTATTTGAGATATTCACTTGAGTTCCTTTCAACTTTGGAGGTAGGCACGGGTCACAAGAAAATACTATTCGGTTTCATATGAATGATGAAGCCTATCGAGTGACTTATGATGAGTTGAGGGAAATCTTTGGGGTTGATCACCGAGAGGAAACCGGGTCGAGGCCGATGGGGGACTTGTCATTTCTTTTCTGAGCTAACAGATTGCCCCGCAAAAAATATCTTAGGGCTTCCTCTCTTTCTCACCCGCTTGGAAATTATTTTACGTAGGTCTATCTATGTCTTGGTTGGCAAACGGAGAGCCCGCTCAATTGAATGTGGCTATGGTAAACCTTTGCGAACGGGGTTGAGGAGTTTTCAGTGATTCCCGATTGGGTTGATATTTTTGTTCTGAGATGTGAGGCATTTGCCCTTACCAAAAAGGGAAACATATCAATTGGGGATGATCACATTGATTGCTCAAGCTTGTGTGGGTGAACCAAACCCGAGGCGATGAGATTGATGGGGGCACGAGTTTTATTCTCGAGACCGGCTAGTGCGGTATGACAAGTTTGTGAGGGACCTGAGGGCGACGGATAATGTGTCTTTATTGTTTGAATATGGTACTCCTGTGAGGACGGTCCGTTGCAGGTGGTAGGGGCCACGTTTCCGAGTGGTGAACAGCCAGCATTGGCGTATGCCGGTGTTGATGATCAAATGGATCCCGTTGATGAGGAGGATGATGAGGAGCAGGAAGAGGAGGATCGTGAGAGACAGGGTGGTCGTGGAGGAGAGCGTAACCGTAACCACAGCAGGTTCTTTTGATCGTGGGATACCATGAGGGCATTTTTGGAGGAGCATGAGCGATCGAGGATCGCTCGGGAGCAGAGCCGACATGCTTTGGAGGATGCTAGATGGGGGAGGTTATCGCCGGGAACAGAGTCGGTACTTTAGAGGATGCTAGATGGGGGAGGTGCGCAGGATCGTTTTGAGGGGTTGGAAGATGAAACCGCCATTTTGGGAGCCCGATATACGCACCGGGAGGCTTGGGCGATGCAGACATGCAGCCCCGGAGTTACGAGCCGTATTCGAGAGGATTATTTGACTACGATGCATTCGAGAGCCACCGCTCGTGCACGCAGGCGTTCTTCCCGTCGACCTACTATCGTGACAAACCTCCGCCTCTCATCGTTGATGTTATTATTGTGATGTTATTATTAATGTTTCATGTTTCAATCAAACTTGTTATTTTGTATGGTTGAATATTAATATTGTTAATTGTAATATGTATTTGTTTAGATCTTATTTGCTTACTATTACTAAGACAATGTTATTACTTATGTTTCATATTTCAATCAAACTTGTTATTTTGTATGGTTGAATTGAATATTAATATTGTTAATTGTAATATGTATTTGTTCTGCTTCTTTTGATCAAACTCTTATTTCCTACAGATCTTGTCAGCAGCAGCCTCTTACTTTCTACCTCCGTCATCTCGCTTTTTCGTGTACTCCTTTGATGCCTGTAGAAATTTGAATATATTAAATGAATATCCAATTTTTACTTTGGGATGTCCCCGCCTCGCTTCCCCACCGATTTGGTATCCGCGGGAGCCCCAGCCCCCCCCGTACTATTTTATACTTTTTCTGTATCAAGCAAGGCTTGCCCTATAGTGTTGTTGTTCCTTGTGGTTGTTGTTGTTGTTCCCCCGCCCGCTTCCCCACCGATTTGGTATTTGTTTTTGTTAAATGTGACATATAACAAATGTGTCCACAACCCGCGGAGCCCCCCGTAATGTCATGTTTGTTGTTCCCCCGCCCGCTTCCCCCGCCAATTTTTTGTTTTTTGGTTGATTAGTTGGAAATGTTAGTGTAATGTCATGGTTTATGGTATTTGTTAAATGTGACATATAACAAATGTGTCCACAACCCAGAGCCCCCGTAATGTCATGTTTGTTGTTCCCCTAAAACTTAAGAGGTACTCCCTAAGACAAAAAAAAGTTGGTAGTTAGCTTTTATATTTTGTCATGTAATGCTTCAACATAGCAAAAGATTGTAGTTAAGTTAACTGTTTATAAAATATACATGCATAATATTGGCACTAAAAGATTGTAGCTAAAATGGATATGGTAGTCTGCTCTTCTATTGGGCATTGTACCTGTTTTAGCACCAACTCATTTTTATTAGGTAACATATCTTGATGTACACTTGCAATGGTATATTTGCTACTAAAAGTCCTTTAGAGCCAACTATCTTATTTTCCTTCAAACTGAAGAGTGACAAATCGTTAGTAGGGAACAGTGTTCCAATCTACTTTGCTATTTGTCGTGTGCCACATTGGTTGTATTTTGATACTTTATCTATTTATCTTAAACTAGGCATTAAATTGAGGCCTAGATGGTGAACTTAGTTTGTTAATGTTTCTAACTGTAACATCGCCTACTCGGTCCCAAAAGGATACTCCTACTTTCCCTTATGGTTCTAAAAGAAATAGTCCCATTTCTAAAAAGCACAGTAATTATACTGAATTATAAGAAGGTTGAAGAAGTAATGCATGATCCATAAATATGTTGACTTCTCTAATTGGAGTGTTTTGGGACAAATGAGTATCTCGTTATTATCTTGAAGTACTAGTGTTGAGTCAATGGGGATTTATTTAAATTAATCCTTATGATTTCCTATGTTTTAGAAACATGTTTATCTATCTACTCAAGATATTTTATAGATTTTCATTTAAGAAAAGAAATAAAGCGTTTATTTTGGAGGTGATTATCTATTTGTCTGCAAATTTCAGATTACCCATCTAGAGGAGATTGCATTGAAATTGTTTCTCCAGCTGTTTGCTAGGAAACCAAAGCTAGAAATGATAAGGGAAACTATTTTGCTGAACTATTTTTTTGTGTGTGTGTGTGGGGGGGGGGGGGAGGGTACTAGATTTTTTGTGGAGGCAAGATGAAAAATTTGGAAACTGCAGCATTGTATATAAACGCACTTAATGGTACTCTTATTTATATTCTTCTTCAAAGCAACTAGAAATGCAATGCTGAAAACAAGCAAAATACATGCATCCCCCCTCCCCCCCCCCCTCAACTAGAAATGCAATGCTGAAAACAAACAAAATACATGCAATACTGTAGGGTTTTCCATGAACGGAAGCATTTATGATGCTTCTTATGCCATTGAATTTGCTTTTCCTAGAGCCCTTTGCGTCTCTCATCAAGATGACTTCTTGAATGTGGAGAACCCTTTTTATTTTTGAGATGAGATTTTAATGGTCACTAGCTCCCAAATAAGTGTTTCACTTGCTCTTTTCTGATCTGCAGACATACGTGAAGAGTTCTTTGTACCCACACAGTCCGTCATCTTGTCTCAAGTAAATCTTCTTGCTTTTCAAATCAGTCTTTGGTATTGCATGTTATTATCAATTTACTTCCAATTATTTTCATTCCTTGTTCTGAGTGAATTAAAAGTGACTGATTGTACAGAAGCTTTGGTGTATGTATAGCATAGTTCCAAGATAAGTTGGTGCTTATTTCATATTTATCTGTTCAGCAAATTGGTTGTTAATATGTGATTATGCCTATGGCCGTTGTTGTTGTTTCTGGCCGCCGTTGTTTCTGTTGCTGCTGTTGTTTCTGTTGCTGTTGTTGTTGTTGTTGTTCCAAAATACTTGTTGTTTTATTATTATCTAGGCATTTTATAGGTCTTATACATGATACATAAGACCTATAATAAATTTATAGGTCTTATACATATATTATAAGACTGTTTTTTTTTGTCCTTTACTTGGTTTATCCAATTTTTGTGCTATAATTGAATTGTCATATGACAGATATGCCGCCAAAGAAAAATTTATTACTGTGTCGTGGCTCGAACCCTAAAGGAAGAGGGTCGGCAAAACCAACCCCCAAATGGGGTAAAGAGAGATTGAACATAATATGAAATAATTATGGTCAACCGGCCGGTGGGGAAATGGCCAAATTAGCTACTCGTATAGGAATTTTTGCTAAAAATGGGGAACATTTCCCATTAACTAGAGAGTGGTCTCGTATGGACCATGAGTGCATAAATAACGTATGGAATGACGTTCGGTAAGTTGTAATCCATATTTCTTACATAAATCTCTAGTACGTAGTCAAAAGTCTTATGATTCTCTAACAATTGTTTTTTTTCTTTGTTGAATTGTGTATATAGGAAAATACAAATGCTCCTCCTGAGTATTACCCGATTATGGTTCTTTCTCTCGGTAAAGCGTGGCGTGACTGGAAATACCAGGTGAGACAAGCATATAATAAGTATTACTCGCCATGAATATTACTCGCTATGACTTTGTTATGAATATTGACTCGCTTATGAATATTACTCATTGAAATCTCATTATAAGATGTATGAATCCGACCAAGACGCATTGGCTAACCCACCCCGTGGGTGCATTGCGGATCAACGGGCCGCACTTGTTGCGATGTGGGGTACGAACAAGGCTCGGGTATATTTCAAATTAATCTCAATCTATTATCGTGAATGTCTTATATAAGTAGTCAAATTAATACTAATATTATCTTTTTTTTTTTTCCAGAAATATCGAAACAAATAAATTGAATCGAGAAAAGCAATCGTGCCCGAATAGGACCGGAAAAACGTCCCATCCCAAAGTCATCAAAGAGGTTTGTCATCGTTCAATTTAGTTCTCGCTGTCAATTCAATTAATGTTTCTTTTTGTATCGTATATAAATATATTTTTTTTGGTCAAATAATTCTATTATAAATTGTAGAGAGACGAAAAGGGTTTACCAACCGATCGCTTAAGCATTTTCATACATACGCGCACGGCAAAACACCCGCAGATCAAGAAACCACTCAAATGATTGTAAGTTAAAGTTTCAACCTTTTCTCGTTTCGCTTTGTTATTCTATAGAATACTTTTTTTCATTTCTAACTTCATTTTCATAATATTAATTAAAGTTAAAACATTTATATTGAACATGTTGTTTTTGTTACAAAGAAACGCTTAATGATGCAATTGAGGAGTCACAGAGGAGCAACAAAACTCTCCCACGGCGCGTGAAAATATTTTTGTTGGTATGATGGGCCCTGATGACCACGAGAGAGTGCGATGTATGGGAGGCGGTCTTAATAAAACTAAGGTGTTTGGTAAATCCCCAACTTCTCAGACAGCTGTATTGGAGGCGGTGGCGGGGTCGAGCGCATTTTGAAAGGCAACTTCAGAGGAACGCCGACAAAATGAGGAGGAACGCCGACGCTACAACAACAACTTCAGAGCAATTACAACAACAACTTCGGGAGGAACGCCGACGCTACAACAACAAATTGATGAATTGAAACGTTGTTGGATGGAACGACGTGGAAATGACGGTAATGAATAGGTGTTGTGGATTTTAGACATTGTGTATTTTGGATACATTCAACAACTAATAACTTTTTTGTATAATGGTTATTATGTCTGGATACATTCAACATTAATTGTGTTAATATGTAGATTGTAAATATTGATTGCATTTGTGTATTTTTGGTTATATACAGGTTTTATTTATGTGTGTACAGGTTGAATTTGGTTTTTGTGAATGTATTTTTGGGGAAAATTAATTATACAAAGCTGGGAAAAAAAATAGGCTTATTTACGGCGGTGACAAAATCCGTCGTATAAAACTAGGGACGACTCGTGCCCAAAGGGGGGACGAGGGAACCAGTAGGGGGTGTAAATGGTACGACTCGTGCCACGGTGGACGAGTCGTCCCTATTAAGTTATTTACGGCGGATATAGTCACCGCCGTATAAAATGGCCTTGGACGACTCGTCTGGACGAGGGAACCTGGTGGGGGTGCAACTGGGACGACTCGTTAAAGAGCGGACGACTCGTCTCTTATTTACGGCGGTTACACATACCGCCGTATAAAGATCACTCAAATACAAATATACGTATGTATTTCATTTATATACTATGGTATATCCGCCGTATATAGTATTTACTACGGTGGTGTATCCGCCGTATATAGTATTTATTTACATGTCACCGCCGTATATAGTATATACGGCGATGATTTATACGGGGGTCTATTTACGGCGGCTAGTCCGCCGTAAATACTATATACGGCGGGGCGCGTGGTATTTACGGCGGATTTTAACCGCCGTAAATAAGCCTGTTTCTTGTAGTGAATCACCCTAACCTATATGCGAAGTTTATTGGTCGGCAAGTGTTTAGTCTTATTAAGGCCGATTAAGATGTAAAGTTTGGAGTATTATTGCACATATTAGTGAAATATTTGGTAAGAAAATTACCTATAAGAAGGTATGGTGTGGAAAGCAAAAGGGAATTGCAGAGGTTTTTGGAGATTGGGAAGAATCTTATATAAGGTTAGCCCGCGTTCTATCAGCCATACAAAAATACAACCCCGGAACAATTGTTGAGTATAATCATCCTCCTCATCCTGCCGGTGAATTACACATGTTTCAACCGACATTCTGGGCATTTGGGCCTTGCATTGAAGTTTTCTCTCATTGTCGGCCTGTCATTTCTGTTGATGGAACATTCCTTCATGGTATATATAAAGGGGTAATACTGATTGCCATGTGTGCAGTATACTTTCTCTTGTATTTGCTGTTGTTGAAAAAGAGGACAGGGTGAATTGGCGTTGATTCTTATATCTTGTTTGCAGACATATTATCAAGAGTCGTGAGGTATGCTTGATATCTAACCGTAATCACGACATTTTTAAGACTATATCGAAATTTACATGATGGCCAAATGTGCATCATAGATATTGCTTGAGGCATATGCGAGCAAATTTCTTGGAGAATCACAGAGGTGTTGGTTTGAAGTATTTTTTTTGGAGAGCTGGTAAAGCAAGTTAAGATAGGAAATTGAAAAATACTTTAAAGAGTATCCGTTTAATTGCCCCTGATGCAATTAAATGGTTTGTAAATTTTAATGCAAGAAAGTGGACATTGGTGCATGATGGTGATTATAGATATGACATTATGACTACTTACATGTCTGAGGTTTTTAATGGTGTCATAAAGGAGCTCGCGGGATGTCAATAACATCAATTCCTGAGACTGCCTTTTATCGTTTTGTAGAGTATTTTCAGGTAATACATGAGTTTTCATTGAATGCTTTAGGAGGTAATACCGATAACCCAAATACCAATCCCATACACCAATTAAGTCAGAAAGTTCATTATCGATTTAGGAAGAATAGCGAGAAGGCAACGCAACATCATGTTAGGAGGTTCAACACTCACGAGATGGGGGTGTATGGGTTTTCGGATGCCGTCTCTCAATCAACACCAACAGGGAAGTGGAATATATGGGTTTTCAGACGCCATCTCTCAATCAACGCCCCAAATAAAGCCCAGTCATACTTCACTCTCCCGATTAAATGAACTCTCAAAAACCCAGCCACTATATATGTTATATAACGAATCCGATAATCCGTTAAATATATAGTTCCGACAAAGGAAATTCACATCCTTCAACAACACTCACGACTTGAATATTCTTCTCATTTTCACCAAAGTTTGTAGAATATTTCTTAAAAAAAACTCACTAAGTTTAAGGTGGTCAAGCCGAACATCTTTTGTTGCCATCACTTAAAGTCGAGGCCAAGAAAATTTTCTAACTTTCAATATGGTGATCCGAAATATTTGGAACAACCACATTTCATTAGAGATTTATCTCCACACAAAGAGCATTTACCAAACATTGGCTTTATTTTTTTTAACAATTATGACTTTATTGTACAAATATAACTCTTTAACTTAATTAGAGAATTCACCAAGAATACATTGTTAATTCAATAGGAGAATTAACACAATTTATTTCTTATAACCACCCATATTTATAAAACTCTAAATTCATTAATGAAATTATAATTGAATGTTAATTATTCCAAAATATTAAATGTCTCATATTGGAGTACCTCTAAATTAGACAAAGTGACATTTTCATTTACATAATACACAATTTATTTTAGAAACCATCCTTCTAAATATTATGTCATTTGTTATCATTTACAACAACAGGATTTAACAACTTCCTTTAATAAGTAACTAGTCTAACACCCGTGCGTTAAACGCACGGCCATAAAATTTAGACAAATAACAGAAACTAAATTAAAAGAGTTACTATTTGTTTAAAGGTTAATTTAGAAAAATATTTTTTAAATAAAAGGTATTCAACAAAAATATATAATGACATTGAAGCTTTTTCCATTCTATTAATTGGTTTATTGTTGAAAGGAGAAATAATAAATAATGAGAATATTAGTATTTTAATCATGAAGTTGATATAATAACTATGTTTCTTACAACTTGTGAAAAAAGTGACAAATATGGAGTTCTGCACAAACATGCACGTTATGCTCTGAAACCATATCATATATGAATCAGTGTAATTCATAACGTAAAAGTCTGGGACCCCCACAGCCAGTAAGTTCCGCCGCAATCCCCAAAGTGCAATGTATTGTTGATGGCGGTCTCGCCAACTCACAAGATTATTTCCACGCCGATCAACTCTATGCAAGTCCCTCCCCGTGTCGAAAGGTTTCGGACCCCCTGCAGCATGCCAAACTGCCTCAGAACACGATCCGGCAAATGGCACTTTATCCTCTCAAAACATATCACAGGGACCCGCGACATCCATACGACATGTCCCTGATAGCAGTAGGTCAGAGCTTGTCGATCTCTATAAAGCTGCCACACAACCTGATCATTTGTTAGCTTGGCCAGCTAACCACGATAGCCTCGCAGGTTATGGGCAGTAACCTCCTTAAGATACAATGATGATCTGGTCCACTTGAAATTCTAAAAAGAATAATTATAAGAAACAGTAAAAAAAAACTATAATGACGAGAAAATAAAGTATGATATATTGAAATTACCCGATCATTTATGGCTTTTCAAGAGGTTTTTGGATTGATGAATTTCCTTGAAAACAGATTCGCCACGCTATTTTGATTATGCCCAAAACATTAAAAAAAGGCTTTTTGTTGTGTGATGAGATTTTTGATTTCGGAGGTCAGGCTACGCCTCGGGAATAGATTTTTTAGTGCTCACCCGAAACGCCTCATATACATGAGTCTTTCTAAACCCTTCTTTGAAAGTTGTGAGTGTGTGTGTGTTTGTGTGTTTTAATAAAACGCATTTGAATAAAAGGTACCGGAACAAACCACTATCTCCGTCAGACCTCAATTTTTGTGCACATTGTGCATGGAAGATCTTTTAGGATCATTTAGATTGTTTGGGTCTTACGTGTAGTAAATAAAGACTACATTATAAATGACGTGTTTAAACAGTAATATTTAAAGATTCAAAAATTAAAGCAGTTATTTAGGGTTCGAAAGGAGATCTTACCAATGTTGGTTTCTTTCTTTCTTCCTCGGGGGAATGTGGTTGATTTATGGTGGTTTAAAGAGGAGAGAAATTATGCTCTCACTTGGGCAGGACCTCCCCTAATTAAATCTCTTTTACACTCACTAAACTCGCGGATTTTGACCTCTTTTGAGTCGTTTTTTGGGTGTTTGGAGTTTTGTGAGTGAGTGTGGGTTGATGAAGGTTGATTGAGGATGAGTGGGGTTTATTTTGCGTCGGGGGTTTGATCGGGATGGACCGGGATGGATTGGGATGCCTCGGGATGGACCGGAATGGCTTGGAATGAGAGGGAATGAAAGGGGGATGATAGGAGGGGGTTTTGGTGTGTGTTTCGAAGCTGCTGGAGGGCTGTATTTATAGCCTCTGGAGGGTGACAAAGAGGTCCATACGGCTCAACAAAGAGGTTCGTACGGCTCTGCCAGGTTTTCTTGACTTTTGTGTCATTCCTGTAAGGTTCTTTTCTTAACGTGCAATCTTTTGCAAGGAGGTTCGTGTGGACCACTGTGCAGAGTCAGTATTTTTTGAATTTCTGGTCATTCCTGCGAAGTCCTTTTGGTGTTTTAATGCACGAAAGGTCCTTCCTTGGTTTGCGTTGACCAGTTTTATCTTTGGGATGTTAGGGGTCTTCATAATCGCGGGGAGGTGAACCCTTAGGGCTCGTTTGGTAGGCCGATAGGATTAGCCTGTATTAATAGTGAGGGGATTATTAATCAGGGAATTAATAATACCACTCTTTTTTTGGAATTAATAAGAAGGGGATAAGAGGTTACTATCCAGGTTGTCAAAAATAATACAGTGGTTGCATTTAATGTACCAAACACCAAACTTATTGGATTAATAATCTTATCCAGCCTAAGAAGGCCTACCAAACGGCCCCTTAGTGTTTTCCATATGCTCGGATGGAGAGTGGTCCGAGTTGGGGTACTCACATATATGTATGCCTGCATCCCAGTGGTATATGATCTTGTGCTGGATCAGTATTTCGCCTTCGAATTTCAGGTCGCACACATAGCAACCGCTCCCAAGCCTAAATATATATCAATAAAATATATATCAAATACTATAAATAATGCCGATAATTTGAAATCAATCTTAAATCCAACAACATAATTCACATTAAAATGAGATAACCATACCTGTAAAATGTTGAGAAATCCACCGCACTAGCTCGTCTGAGGGTTAGTCGCACTACACAACTATTGATATAAAAAACCCAGCGAAGCACTATCCCAAGTGTACATCCAGATTCTCGAAATCTCTCGAATTAGTGGCAGATAATACAACTTAACTTTTTTGTTCGTTCGATCAGGCATCACCATAGAACCCAGGGCTAGCATGATATATGCACGTGTATACATATCAACAATGTCTTCGAGGGTATCATCAGCGAGGTCATGGAAATGTGGAAACTCGCTCGTAATCCAGCTTAGCTTAAGACTACTCCCATCCATTTCTCCGGGAGATGGGACAGCCCCTAAAAGATCGGGACATAATACCCGCCAATTTGGAAGTGGTGGTATGTCAGCATCAGTAACAACAACCTCATCAATCAGCAACCCGAAAATCATGCCGATATCCTCTAGGGTAATAGTCATTTCACCAACTGGGAGGTCGAATAAATGGGTCTCCGGACGCCATCTCTCAATCAATGCCTCCAGCAACCCATAATCATACTGAATTCTCCCTATATAATGAACCCCCCATAAAGCCACTCTCGGCTAATCTCGACAATATCATCGGAGCTAGTCTATCCGACAAGGAGGCACCACGACAAAAAGCGAACTAGCAACCTTCTGTCCAACCAAAATATAACGAGCTATGTGACCCTTATGTGAAATCAAAACAGAGTTATCGATAGGCCCAATATCAATGAAGGTATACATTTGTTTCAACAAAAAAACCCCATTTCAATATCAAATAAATACATATATAAACATAGAGTTATTCTGAATTTAGTAAAGTAATTTTTTATGTGTACAGGATACTCTCTCCGTCCCAAAATTATCGTGTCAATTTTTTTATTGTTGGATATAAACCTAACATATTGTTTTCGTTTATTTAAATGAAATTATAGATTATTATGGCAACAAGTAATAATAAGCCTAACTATGTCCGTCAAATTTCGACGGGTTACTCACTAGTTACGATTAAAATGCCAATTTTCTAATCCTCGTTTTTACTAAACTCGATACATGGTATAGCGAGTTTCAACGGTAAAATTTTAAAGTCGATGTAACATCTAGCGAGTTCAAAAAAATTGGTCATTTTAAAAAATAGTTTCAAAGATGAATTATTTTGAGAATTATTATTTAAAAAAAAAATTATTTCAGAAAAAAATCAATATTCAAGGTATAGCAATGACAGCTTCAAAAGAATAACTCAACAGCATCATTAACCTTTTCTACACCACCTGCTTTACCAAATTTCAAATATATTACTCCTTTCGTCTATTATATCTACACCACCTGTGAACCACAGAGTTTCCAATATATTACTCCCTTCGTCGACGTATAATAAATGTCGCACTTTTCCACTTATTGAACATTCAATCGAGAGAAAACGTAAAATTCATCCATTGATGAAATAAAGATTTTACAAACAAACTTATTGAACATTCGATCGAGAGAAGTCAACGATTCACTCATTATAATGTCATCAAATGCAAAAGTTAGAAAGGAAATAGCTACTAATAAGCAAGGAGGAGGATGCTCCCAAAGTCCACAACAGCAACAGCCGAGGATCCGCAAGCTAACACAGATGGTTGGAACCCAACGCCGCTTCCAATGCTTCAAATGGCTTGAAAATTAAGACCAGACATGACGATTGGTAACTAACTCTGTAACAACGATGAAAATAGTTTTATTATCAAGCAATTATATTAATCTTGTATTCAATCATTGTTCCTCCAAATTCAAAAATTTATCCGGAATAATGTGCTCCTCTTTGCTAAGTAAGCAAAGTAAACTCATTTGGATAGGAATAAACACAGTAAAGCAAACCCAGAGAGAGAGTGAGAGAGAGAGAGAGAGAGAGCCTTAAAAGGATACCTTTGCCTTGTTCATTCTTCTTGAATCTCTGAAGAAGCCAACTCCACTCTGTAAATGTTTTTGAACCAAAAATAGTGTGTATCTTTTAGTTTTAGCTCAATGTAGAAATAGGGAAGACAAGTCGGAAAGTAGAAGAAGGTGTTTAGTTTGTCTTGAACAATTGACTAAGAATAATACTCCTCAGTCCCGTAAAGATGTTCCTATTCGACTTTTAAACATTTGAGCGGTATATTTTACTTTCCATCATTATCTCCAATGAAAGAATCACCTTAATGTAATTAAGAATTATGCTTATAGCAAATGACCATTTAAACATTAGGGCTCGTCTGGTGCACGGGTTTGTAAACAGAGGATCATTTTTTTTATTAATGTGTTTGGTGAATCATTTTAAAACGCTAATTTAAAATTTTAATATTTGTTTACAATGAAATTTGTACCCTCTTAGAAATAACATGATTTATTTTATACTATACTCATTTTGAACTCCAAGTATTGTTCATATAAAAAATAAGCTCAGTAATCATAAACAATAAATAAGTATTGTATTATTTTCAAAATAAATAGGGAATTTGACCCGAAAGTTCCTTTTGGAACAAATCCACTTTCCCTCAAGTTCTTCATTAAATCGAAATGACCTGAAAGTTCTTATGCAATAATATATAATACTGCATGCAATATTATTATATTCACTCATATGTGAATATAATACTGCATCTATAATACAACATGGTGAAGGAACTTCTCGGGTATTATGATACTTTTTTAGAACTTCCCGATTACTCTCCCAAATAAAAATATCAAAACATGATTATTTATTAAAATTGGAAAAAAATGGCATACATAGTTCTTTTTTTGTCCAACACAAAAACCAACAAAACAATCATAAAGATATATCCTAACTATAAAAGAGCAAACCCCGGTGCGCCAAGCGCTCCACGCCAAGTGGGGGTTGGGAGAGGGAACCATTTGCTAGAACCTTCCCCTGACAATTGCCAAGAGGCTGGTCGCCAAGGTTCGAACCCGTATACAAAGATTAATTCTAAAATATGCACTACACCATATTTCCACCATATTCATCCAAAATATAAAAAGTCTGGTGTTTGCCTTGTACTGCTTAGAAGAAGAGTTTTAGAGAAAAAGGGTTATGTGGGTTTAGGGGTATTAGGGAGAAAACAAATTTTTATAGCGTTCTTTTTTATAACTTCTTTCTCGACTCTTTAATTTTGAGCGGCCAAAAAGACCCAACTTTTTAAAACGCAGTGCTCTAAAACTCTCGATTAACACGCATAATAATAAAAAAGCTGAGTTTTTTAATCTCTGTTTTAGCCAAAGTGCTTGACAAGACAGGGCCTTAGTGATAATGTTTAGGAAGTTCACTTATTTTTACCACTTAAATTTGGAAATGAGACATTCTTTTGGGACAAACAAAAGTAGAAAATGAGAACATCTTTATGAGACGGAGACGGAGGGAGTATGCTTTAGCAATTAAAGCTGGATAACTACAAGTTTTGAAACCAGAATTTCTACATTTACTATAACTCAATGTAAAGTAGCCTGAGACTACATGCTCTCAAAGTAATAGGCATTAAGTTGTGATAATAAAAACATACCTGTCACCGTTTAGTTGCCGTATGGTTGTATTAAGACCACCCTTAATTGATACCCGCTGATCACGATGTTCACCCACCCTTACTTGATCCAATTTTCTAGCTGTAACTTGCCCCCTGCAAAATTTGTCCATTCTGGGACATTCTCGGATGAGCAGATCTTGCAGTTGTGGGAATTCAAAATCATGGTTCCCAGAGGAAAATGATGTCACGCGATCTAAATTCTCAAGTTGCAGAATCCGTAAATGAGCAAATTGAATGGTATCCGTCTTTTCTCTGAATTCTCTGTCAATTTCAATGATTTCTTCCACCATATTAGAGCCTTTGATTTTCAAGTCTTGAAGATTCCCAAGCATTTTAGCAGCAGAAACTGAGAATATATAATTTAAGCTGCCACAACGGGAGATCTCTAAAGACTTGAGGTTTTTAAAGCAAGGAATTCCTTCAGGAACCATCAGGAATACATGCTTCAAGTTATTCAGATTCAGCAGGATGACAGTTTCAAGCTTATTGAGCATGGGAGCTGCACTTGGGTTCTGAACATTAACCGTCCCAAAGTCAAACATTGCTTGCATTGATTCACACTCCTTTACATGGACTTGTTCAAGATTATGCAAGCTGCTTATGGAATCTTGAGATGCTGCAAGACTCAACAGCTTTTCGCATCCAACCACATACATGATTCTAATTTTCGAAACAGACACCTTGGATGTTTGGTCATTCACTATATGCTCAAGGTTGTTCACAGAACCAACCATCAGTTTGTTCATGCTAGGCAATTCGACCTGCCTCAAAACATAGTTGCATTAGTAATCCAGAAGGGGATTTTTGAAGCCATATCTTTAGGAGCGAAAGCTCCATTCAATAAAAAACAACGACGAGCTTGAAGACTTAAAAAGTTAAAAGTATAATCTGTACGTATGTAGACTACCATAAGAAATAAATGTCACTGGATGAGTATATATATGTACTACAAAAAAAAAAATGCTTAAACATCAGCGTCCTTGATGTTCTAGAAAATCCAAAAAAAATAGAGTAACTCAATTGGAGAAAGAAAATACAAAATAGGAACCACTTCTTTTTACCACACATAATACTCCCTTAAATGGATTTCAGCAAGTGTTCACAGTCATATAAGGCCAACTTTAATTACATAGAGTTGATTTTGGAAAAATAATAATAATAATAATAATAATTATAATGATTAATTATCATTATCATTATTATGGTTATTACTATAAATAATAATAACACCGGTTGCAAGGACTAAAAAATATCACTAAATAGTGTTAGACATTATATCTCACATCTACTAAAGAAACAAAGATGAACCAGCATAACCAACTGACACCAATTGGTTTTGAGTTGAACCTCCAACCAGTACAGCCTCTCTCTACTTCTTACTCAATTCTAATTCTTGGTTTTAAGTTGGAACCTCCAACCAGTACAACCTCTCTCTACTTCTTACCCAAAAATATTTCTTAGATCGATAAAATCGATATAGTCTGGGGTTCGATCTCAAAGACTTTGGGTTTACGCGGGGACATAGACTTGGGTGGGGCGAAGCTAAAACATAGCGGACCTCTTTTGGGCTCTAATACAATGATAAAGTCTGGGGTTCCTTCTCAAAACCAGATGGCAATGAGAGGAGTAGCCCAGGATATTATCTATTGAAGACAAAACTAGTTAATTCCTGATGTGGGATAATTGCTTCAACAATAAAAGGAAAATGCACAACAGAGTTATATACTTTTTATAATTGAACAGTGAATACACATACTAAAGTAAAGTTTCCAATGATATTCTCGAGATTATTATATGTTTGTAAGTGTAAAGATAAACATACCAGATGGTTAAAGAGAGGCTCTGTAGTATTTTCGAAATTGTCTTCCGAATGCACTGGATCTTCGTGCTTGAAGTCATTATAGGTGGAAGGAAGGTCTTTGTTCGCAGGGTGCTTTATGGTGGCAGGAGCTCGCTTTTTTCGAGTGAACAACCCACAACCCTGCATCTTATGGTTTTCTGTGTTTTCACTTTCAAATGGATCCTCTTCCATGGTAGCACTAATCTCGGTCAACATCTTCACACCAGAATCAGGAAAGAAGCTCCTAAACCTTGGCAAATCATCAAGTGAAATGAAATTCAATTTTTGGAGCACAAGCTTTTCAGCAACTCCACCTTCTCCTTTGGAAACAATCCATTCCAACATACCACAGCCCTTTATATCTAGTCTTTCTAGTCTCACCAGGCCTTTAGCCACAGAGAATGGAAACATGCAAGTTATTGCCTCACAATAGCTCATTTCAAGAACTCTGAGGTTGCCTAGGCATTCAGAACCCACAGGAGCCCTCCACAGATGTGTCAGTTCAGGTAAGCTATCTAGCTTTACACTTTCTAAGTTTGTCAAGGATTTTGAAGGCAGATCTCCGTTGCATATAGCCTCGAGATCATCCATAGATTGAATTTTCAAGCACTTCAAATTATTTAAGGCATTAGCAGAATCTCCTTCATTCATTATAAATCTGACTTCATCACCACCATACAGATCAAGAGTCTGCAGGTTTGGACACACGCCGAAGAGATTTTTGAAACTGGTAGTCTTTAATGTGAGGCACTCTGTAGTACTCAGTAACGAGGAAATCTTGGCATACGAGCTCCAATCCATTCCGTCAAATGTAATACTTTTGCCAATCTCATACTCATGAAAACTCAGTATGCTTCGAATGGCAGCTATCTGAAATCTTCTCAGTCCCTCAAACCAGGATTCCTCATTCAACTCCAGAAGAACCCGTGGGTATTTGACCCGAACTTGTAAGACCTTTAGAAGGGACAATGAGGATAGTTCTTTAATGTTGACACCCTGTCCTTGGACACTGTGTTCCGTCCCACTTGACCAAGAGTCATAATTCCCAAGGTACAAATATTCTAGCTTCTTCAAGGATGGAAGCAAGTTGCTTGGAATAATTGGCGGGACACCCGCACACCTTAAATCTAGCAACTTTAGATTAGTAAGTTGCTGAATTTGAAGAGGCAGGTTAACCAGTTTAGAAGAAAAGAAACTTAGAACTTCCAGGCACTTGAGGCTTCCGATCAGGGATAAGTCCCCAGAGCTTAAGTCGCAGAACTCTATACACAATGTGCATAGGTTTGTCAAGAATTGAAGTATTGGGGGCAGTGCATCAATCTGGATAAATTTGCCCCACAGTGTCATCCGCTTAAAATCAAGAACTCTGACGTTTTTCATCCCATTAAAAAAGTCTGCGGGAATATCTAAGGAATCACAATGGAATTGCAGCTGTAAGAGTGCTAGCTCAGGATAAACTAGGCCATCAGGGAGCTGTTGCATCTGATCATCGAATGTAAGTGATATGCCGGTGTATGGTCGCTGTTCCTCTTCGTCTGGCCACTGCATCAACGGGGGATTATGTTTAACCTTAAATCTATTCTTATCTTCTTCCGATGAAATAGACAAGCAGACATCACGAACAACATGGTTCATCTTCCACGGACATCTCTTTTTCACCACGTAAGAGTAAAGAGTGGTTCTTTATATCATTGAGCAATTTGAACACCCTGGTTGATGTATTAACCAGGTTGTCCGAAGATTCAAGCAACTTTAGTCCCTTCACATATCTGACCAATTTTTGATGAGGAATATCAGCTCCCTCTGGAAACAAACAGCACAGCAGAAGTAATGATTGGGCTTCGGGGTCACTTCTTCCTAGAAGATCGTAGCTCAATTTTATGTGTGAGGTTACTAGCTCTTCCATTTTAAAATCCTTTGTGGCAGTCGACTCCCTTAGTGTATCCAGTGCATCCTCCCAAATATTAAGGCTCTTGTTAATTAATGAGCTAGCTACAGCATTAATTGTAAGAGGTAAACCTTCACATTCATCTGCAACATTATTTGCAATATCTTCTTCGTATTTACCAACTATCTTCTTAAAAAGAAGCCGTGCCTCACTATTGGATAGCGGTAGCACCTCAACTTTCTCAGCTTTCATAAGCCAAGACATGTGAGTATTTCGTGATGTAAATACAACTTTGCACCCCTTTTCCTCACCCTGAAAAGGAAGCCCAACTCTATCGAGCGGGACTTGGACCCAGATGTTGTCCAATATAACAAGATTCTTGGAACCATCCGTTAGTCTGCTGAGAATCAAACTCGCTCTTCCATCTTCATCAGTCTCGTTCAGATCCAAATCCAAACTTTGAGCAAGCACGCCTTGAATGTATGGTATGTTTGGAACTTGGGACACATCAACCATCACAGCAGCATCGAACAATTTCTCTTCAATAACTCTCCATTTGACTTCGTTTGCCAACATTGTTTTCCCAACACCCGGCATGCCACAAATACCAATCATGTAAATCTCATCATTGGCTAGAGCCGCCATAACATGCTCAATTAAAATCATCCTGGATTCCAAATCGTCAGAGCCTATAGTTGAGGTTGCAGGCAGCAGCCTTGCAGGAACTGCACCATGCTCCGGCTTAACATGTTTCCGTCCTTCAGCAATAACATTAGCAATATCCGCATTCAGCTGTGCGGCTTTCCTGCTCAGCAAGAGCCGCTGGGGCACATTCAGGCGGCCCTTCAAGAATCCACTATTGACTTTGTCTGCACCCTTACGAACATTATCAGCCTTGAACTTGATCCTAGAGACTTTTACTTCCCACAACTTAATATTGTCTCCAATTTTTATTCCTCCCTTAGCGGCCATATAAATCTCATGCTCAACGTCGCTTTCCACTCTCTCTAGTTCCTTAACTTTAGCTATAACATTCTGAACATTCTTCGGGAAGTTGTAAGCATAGGTACGCTCGCCGTCGAACACACTCGGATTAAGAGCATTTTGAGGTGTGTCGGCCATTTCTGACTTTCTCCTGGCTTCACAAAAGGAAGAAATCTTTTAATACATATTAATTCTTTGGAATATTTAAACCCCTTGCACTTACAACCAAATAAATATTTAACAGGTTTAAAGCAGTGGTTGGATGTCTTTCCAATTCCCAGTTCTTCAACATATTAGAAAACCCAGATTTTGAAAAAGAATTAACAAGATAATCTGCAATCATAGCTTGAAGACAAACAAGATTCAGGCACTTCCATATTTTCAGCCTCCATTTTCCCCTCAACTGCCATCATCAACTTAATTTGAAAAAATGAAACCCAATAACACTCAAAACTGAAACCCGAAGAAACATAAAAACAGATTCTTCAAACAATCTGCAATTCCTAGAGTAATGATTGTAATCTTGAAGATAATCAGAAAAAATAATGGAGCTACTTGGATGGATCTGATGGCAAGATGGAAAGAGGGAGAGGGAGAGGGAGAGGGAGAGGAAGACATTATTGGAAGATAAAGCATAAAATGAAAATACAAAAGCTTTACAAAGATTTAAGAAATAAATACCTGATGAATGAGTGACAAGCTGAGAAGAAACGAAGAAGAAGAAGATCTAGGAGCTAGAACAACAATGGCCTATACTTTGCACCGGATTGATCTGCCTTTTAGACAACTTCCATCATCGGAGACCTAAATCTTGGGTTGGGGCACCTAAAGACAAAAAAGGAAAATGATAAAAAAAGAAAAAAGAAAAAAGAAATGAAAGCAACGACCTTGCTGACCTTGCTGGGTCCAGTCCTGGTCTTGGTCTGTCAATCAGCATTGGGGCGTGGCTTCAATTTGTCATTACATTTATCGCAACAATATGATAATATGATTGGACCAAAAATATTTTTAATTATTTTTTTTTAAATATTCTCTCCGTTTTGATAGAAGGTGCATACTTTTTTCAAATCACGCAAATTAAGAAAATAAGTGGAAAGAAAAAATGTTCCGAGTGTAATTTAAAAATAAGAGAGAAAATTAGTGGAGAAAATAGTAAATTTGAAAAGTGTTGTGAGTGTAATAGTGAATTAGGAGAGAGAATGGATGGAGGAAATAGTAAAGATTCTTTGCCAAAAAAGAAAAAGTGAAAGCTTTTAACGGGACATCCATTTTGACAAAAAAGTGAAGTTTGGACCGAAACGGAAGGAGTATATATCTAAATTAACTATAAATGAATACTCCCTCCGTCCCGGCCGAAAAGCCACAAATTTTCATTTTGAGCGTCCCATTTAAAAAGGCACTTTCCTAAAAAGGAAAGTTTTTATTACTATTTCACCCACTCATTCTCTCTCCTACTTTACTTTTACACTCACAACATTCTCTCTCCTAACTATTTCTCCCACTCATTCTCTCTCCTATTTAATTTTTCATACTCACAACATTTAAACTTTTTCTCTTTCCTACATCACATTTCTTAATTTGCGTGCATGGCTAGTTTTGTGGCTTTTCGACCGGGACGGAGGGAGTATATTTTTTATAAAGAAAAAAAAAACACCAAATTTTTTTATTTTTCATCATCTATAAATAGATAAATAGAGACTAGTTTGGAATTTTTTAGACACAATCTCAAATACTCTCTTTCTCACTCTCTAAATAATCATTTCTTGGTCCAACTTTTAAAAAAAAATCATGAATCCAAATTTTCAGTTGTTTTCAAATTCTGAGGAATATGGCAATTCTCAAAATTATCCAAACACTCAATTTTATTATAACTCTCAGAATTTTGTAAACCCTCAAAAATATTTCAAATTTCGAAAATGATCCAAACTCTCAAATTTCTTCGAACCACAATTTCTTTTCTACATCTGACAATGTCCGAAGCTCCCAGAATATTTCACGAGATTTATTTCAAGATTTTGAACAAACAAACACAAATACTCAAACAGACCTAAAGGCTGTGAGTTAACTTGTAAAAGAAGATGTAGCTCTAATGTCGAGTTGGATTTTTGTAAGTGAAGATAGTATGCGTGAAAATAATCAGAAGACTGTCGTGAATGGGCGCGAAAGTAATATGGGATATTATCTCACAGATGGCATCTATCCAAGCTGGACTGCATTTGTGAAATCAATTGCTTCTCCTGCAATTCAAAAACACAAGATGTTTGCTCAACGTCAAGAGGCTGCTAGAAAAGATGTTGAGCGAGCTTTTGGGGTTCTCCAATCTCGTTTTGCATTTATCAAACGCCCATGTCTTGTCTGGGATCATCATAATATTGGTAGAATTATGATTGCTTGTATCATCATGCACAATATGATTGTAGAGGATGAACGGTACACATACAAAAACTACTATGATCCAACCGAATTTTTAAAGAATACACCTGCTAATCGCCGTAAGAAAAAAAAAGCAATAGATTGGTAGAAGAAATGGAAGAAGAAGTGGAAGAAGAAATGGAAGAAGATGTTGATCAACATTTTCAATACTCTACTCAACGGGTTGCTAGCTTAGCCACATATATGACTAACAGGGAACAACTTCGTAATAGAGAAGCTTATACAATGCTTAGAGATGATTTGATTGAGCACATTTGGCAAAAATTCGGCGAAGATGATTAATTATGTACTAATTTTCTTTTTATTTCATGTATTGTAATTTTATTTTTGTCATTTATTTGTAATATTTTAAGTTGAATTTCAAGTTGAATTTTAATTTTGTTTGATAATTTTTATTAAGTGATTTTTTTTGCAATTATTATAAATTTAATAGTTAAATATATTTTTATTGATTTATTATAAGATTAAAAAAATAATATAAATTGAGTATTGATAATATATGTTAAATAAAATAAAAGATAATTTAAAGAGATGTTATGAGTTAGGTTGGGTTGGGTTGCTAATGGAGGATAAAAAGAAAAAAATTGAATTGTAGATGTAAGTTGGATAGACGGAAGAAAGCGAAATAATATTTAATTGTTGGATTGGGTTGGGAAGGGTTGCTGAAGGCCATAGTCTTAACTTCATAGCCGTCAGGTCAACTGTGTCGGTCTTGCTCCACATACTTATATTATTATTATTATTCAATATAAAATTACCACTTGCAAGTATTCCCATCGTTTCATTTTAAATAGGTTTCATTTTAAATAGGGCTAATGACATTTTGAACCCCAAATTTAGAGGGTGTTTATAATATGTGCTTCATTCTATCACTAATTACAATATAGAGTCTAAATTTCATATTCTGTTAACATTTTAGGATTTTTTTACCAATTTCGCTATAAAACCCCGTTAAATAATCACGTGCAAGTCACGTGTCATTTAACCTATAATGTTTTTAAACACAAATTATTTCATTGTTGTTTTAATACAAATCAACCATATGGTCTCTCAACTGATTTATAACCTTATAAAATTTCATAATTACCCTTGTAACAAAAAAAACATTACCCCTACTCTCCCCTCCCAAACACACACTTTGTCTCTCTCTCTCTCTCTCTCTCTTTAACTTTCTCTCTCTACCCCCACCTCAACCTAGCAAACCCCCATCAATGAAAGTGGGACAGAACCAACCGGACCACCACCACCACCACCACCACACCTTCTAGAGAGCTTTTCATTTGCTTCACATCTCATCTATCTTCTTCTTCTTCTCCCTCTTCCTCTGTCATGAAGATCTCCAAATCCATTTTAAGTCCGGGTCGGTCATGTGACCCACCCATCTCTCTATCCACCTCTTTCAGCCGTCGTCTCAGAACCAACGGCAGCATCAAAGGCAGCCAGGCTTCCCCTATGTTCCCCACTGGTGGGAAGAAGAGTCGATGTGTAAAGGTGTTTTTCTAGTTTGTCTGAGTTTTGGTGGGATACCACGCATTCATTCCATATTGGTTGGGGGGAGGTGACGGTAACTCCCACAGATTATTCTGCTATCACTGGTTTTTCCTTTAAGAGGGAGTCTGTGAAGTGGAGGGACCGTATGTCTGACGAGCGTTTGATTGTGCTGCTGGGATTTGAGCCTGCGCCTCGTAAGGGTTTGGGCATGCTACATTCTGATGTCGAGGCGAAGATCTCGACCAACATTGGGAGGTATCAGCGGGAACCCAGGAGAGTGCCTACGGAGCAGTTGGCTCGCTCATTCTTGTGGTTTGCCCTTTCTTTGACCCTCTTCTCGAACCATGCTACCATGGCTCTTTTTCCTCTTCTCGAGTCCTTGGTAGATTTAGAGAGGGTTTATGACATTTCCTGGGGAGAGACAGGCTTGACTGAGCTCTACTTCGACATGGACAAGTTTAGCAGGGGCGCGGCCAGCTCCTTGGGATGTTTTGAATTTGCTCTGGAGGTATGATTTTTATTATTTTGTAGCTTTGTGTTGTTATCATTCCTTTTCTTCTCTGAATTGCTATCTGTTTTTCCATGGAAGGTGTGGTGCTATGAGGTCTTTCAAAGCCAAGAGTGGGACCGCATGATGAGGTCCTGTTAGGGTACCCTGACATGCTTTGTTGGACACGGCCTTGGAGGAAGAGGAGGGGTAGCAGAGGGAAGATCACGCTCAACTATGATGACGTGAAAAGGCACTTGGAGAAGGATAGCCCATAGGGTTTCCAGCTGTATCCTTGGTCTCGGTATGACGCAGATGACCTTGGCGATGCACCTCCAGTGACGAGGCAGATGAAGCTCCTAAGGGGCTTTACTTGTGATGTGATGTATTTGGGGGAGAGAGTTTTCTGGCAGCATGGTGATGGTGTTGCTTCTCGTGCTTCGAGGGATCCTCCGGTTCATATGTTGAGCCCTCATGAGATGAGCTACTTTGATATTGAGAGATACCGGGTCGGGGTGGACGCTGCGGATTATGTCTTAGACGGCTAGGAGTATGGGGCTTTTGTGAGGAGGAAGCTGAGGACGCCGCATGTGAGGACCCCGACCCGGAACCTACACGTGTCCCGAGCTGGAGCGTCCTCAACTAACCCAAACTTCATAGACTTTTAAAATCTTTATTTAACTTTCAAAAACAAATACAATTATTATAACCATTTAGAAATAACTCTACACCTTTTCACAATGGGAAATAGTTGACTAACTTAGAAAGTAAGAAACTGTTTCAGTTACAAAGAGGCATCGTTTATAACCTAAGATAAAGATTTATAAATACAATACCGCAAATGGTTTATACCATCGTACACTTTCTATACCCATCTAATCAAACCCGACAAATCCCAAAATATAACCTCCGAACTCCTCACCGCCCTTACTTGGCCGGTCCCACTTTGTCTCGGAATCTAAAACAGTAAAGGGAGAGGGGTGAGAATAAATCTCAGCAAGCTATTATGAATGCAGCAATATGCCATATAAGATGCAACACATAACAAGTTGCACATAACACGTTGGAAAAGCTGTAAACACCTTACGTTACCTTGGTTTACCTTTTCCCGTCTGAACAGTAGTCGTACAACATTGGGTATAATAATACTCCAATCTTACAGTGAGCTGCTTAAGCAATACTCACGTCTTATAAGACCCGTTTTTCAGGGAACCAAATAAGACAGTAGCAACTCTGTAAGGCTTTTGGCTCACTACAGATGCTATACCCCAAACTGTGGCCACAGAAGGGGACGGTCACAGGTATAACATAATCCGATCACATTAGGTCACACTTCCATAATTGATCGTATTATGTTATACCCCCAAATGTCAGCTGACTCACACATAATCAAGCACATAATAGATACTTGAATAAATCCACAAAGGGGATAAACAACATAGCAACATGGTAAAATATACTCATGCTCAATCAACATCATAGTGTAACATTTCTTTAACACACTATGCATAAATAAGCAATATAGCCACATGGTAAAATATACTCATATACAACAATAATCAGAGTGCAGCATTTATATAATACCCTAAGCATAATCCAATCCATAATTAGGTACTCAAGTAAGATAATGAGATATCATCAACCTATCTTACTTAGTCATTATATGACAATATATGATCTCTATAAGGATCCAAGTTCCATTTACCAATTTAGAATCATTTCTGTTAAGTTACCAAACTAGGTTAACTAGCGCTTTCCAAGCAACATTTAAAGTACTTCCCCAATTCCATTTTAATCGCTTAGGATATCAATGAGTAGCCAAATTATTCTACTTTAATCTAGGTTAAAGAGATTCTATTTCGGTTCGAGTTTGGTTAGGTTTAAACAGCTCTAAATTTGATGTGAAACCAGACCAGGGCACGACTCGTCCCCCAGGGCACGACTCGTGCCCATTGCACCTTCCTCTGAATCTGTCGTCCCCCACAAGGCACGACTTCCTTATAACCCTAGTCACGACTCGTCCCACACCTCAGGCACGACTCGTGCCACCAGGCACGACTCGTGACCTGAGCCCAGAATCAACATAAATGCAGAAATTACTCATTTCATTTTCTTACACCTTTTAACACTTTCATGAATAACAATACTTTTCTAGGACATTAACCACTTTCTCAACCCAAGAAGATTTCACAAGCATCATATAACCATTATACCAAATAACAACCTTAAATAATTTATGAACATTTAAAGGAAAGGAAAAGTCATAATAATTCCCATACTAGCCCATGTAACCAAAAATGATTAAATCTTATATCATTTACCCTTTGAAGCACTACCCATTTCCTATCACTTTCCAAGTATTAATTTCATAATTTAATTAACCCATTTGCTTACCTTCTTGACCCATTTTAATAACACATTTCAAATTAAATCTCCTAAACTAATTTCACCCATTTCTTATACTCCAATTTCACTTCCATGAATAATAATATCATACTAATTTATTTATCCATTTTCTCAACTTCAAATAGAATTCCAAAACATCCTAAACTAATTCTACCCATTTCTTTCATTCTTGAACACTTCCAAGAACAACCACATCTTCTCATTATCTTAGCCAATTTCTTCAATTCAAGAAGGTTCCCAAAACATCCAATAAACATCTTAACAACAATAATATCAATAATATCTCATGAACATTTAGAAGAAAGAAGGTCATAATAACTCACTTTTGCAAATACAAGAGAAGATGATGATTTTCTAGGCTTGATAGGTTCCTTGAGATGATCCACCCACAAAAGGACACTTGAATTTGAAAAATGAACAAGAATGATCTTGGTAATAGCTTGAGAGATGAAAGCTTCCTTATGTTCTTTCCATGGAGAAATGAAGAGAAAAGAAGAGGAAGAAGAATGATTGAGGAGGGAGAAGTGTGGGAGGTGTAAGAGGGGTATGGGAGGTGAAGTGTGAAGATGGTATAAGGGGGAGGGGGCCGGCCTTGGAGGAGTAGGGGGAGAGTGAGGGAGTGTGGTGTTGACTTGAGGGAAGGGTGGAGAGTAATTTAGGGAAAGGCCCCCCTTCCCACACCATACTTCCACCACACACAATTCTTTCACTATTTTAAAATAATTCCTCCCATTCCATAACATTTTATTTGCTCATTTTATCACCATTCCAACCTATTACTTTATTTATTTTCTATTCTTATTTTTCCTTTAGAACATTATTTATTTCCTTATCATTTTATCCTAATATAAGAAATTTAAGGATATAAAATAAACACATAAGGTTGATATTAATATTAAAAGTATATAATGTTATATTAAAATTGTGCCTAGGGTTAGGGTCGTTACATTCACTCCCCCTTAAAGAAAATTCGTCCCGAATTTGACTGTCACTTACCTACTAGATCAACCCGCCCCGGGTTACTTATGCATGCCTCAGACCTCAATTCCCAATTAGTTCCTTTATATCTGTGATTCCTTTCCAAGGTTCTAATTATGATTCCTTTCCAAGGTTCTAATTTCACTAATGATACGATATTACAACTTAATGTCACCAAATACATTACGATCTTACATTAAGACTTCAAATACTCTATAAGCTTCTCCAACTCACTCCAACAAATTAGAGATCGATATTTTCTTCCCAAACTATGCTTCATACAATTTTATCTCAATGTTATAAGGTTAACTTATTATACGCACTTAACCACTGGTAATCATACGTCCTATTGACTACTAACCTCCATTGTACATGCTCGTATCAAATCCTCAACAATAAGTAATTATTCTTCAGATTTTCATAAGATTAAACTTAATAGCATCCCTACATTCTAAAAGGATCTTTCTCCTATGATGTCTATCCAATCCAGTTACCACTATGGGGTTTATACAATCGAATTATCCCCTAACATATGTGAGGACTTTAATAATAACATCTCATCAAGCTATATATATATATAACGAGTAGAAAATACAATTCAACTTTCTATAACAGAACAACATTCCCTTCTTTACTTTCAATGTTTCAATTATGTTCAGGCCTGGTGACAAATCACTTTTCAAATTGAATGGTTGGCCGCCCACAACGGAGCCGATCCAACTCCAAAACAAAAACCGAGTCTACTGCGACTTCCACATTAATAACTCCACGATTTATCAGTTATTTCTCAGATCAAAACTTTTAATACAATTAATCACTATAGGGGAACTAGGTTGCTTTTCTACTTGCTTCTGTACGAATTATAACTTTAAAGTAACATGTCTTTCGAAAAATTTACAACATTTTTCAGAATTTCAATTGATAATATAAAAAGAGATCCAAAGAGACCCGAATGGTTTACTTATTTAAAACCGGCCCATACCAGTTTTAATTAACTAAACCACTCAGAAATTTCAAAGGATTGATAAGCTAACAAAAATAACTCGAGTGATTTAATTATCTACAACCGTCCCATACCAGTGGTAGATAGTTAAACTACTCACAGATTTTAATTTACACGAAAATGGTTTACTGACCTTATTAAATCAATTATCCCCGAAGGGCACAATTGCTCATACCGAAGTTCAACACACACTTCCAAGTTTTAAAACACATTTAAACAATTCTAACATAATACTCTTGTTTGACCTCTAATTATAGTATAGCAACCATTCATAATATTTATACTGAATTAAATTCTCTTACAAGAAAACACAATCTCGCAATATTATTACTATCTCCGATAAATAACACTAAAACAATCGTTAAGATTATAAACTAGGTAAATCATCCTCAAATTTCAATTAAACATTAACGGTATAATCTAACTTATCTCCCTATAACCATCAACAACTCAAAATTCGTATAACGTAAATATCTTCCAAGCATCACACCAATCCTTTATATGAGTCGCGCAACTAAGTCAACCTATACGGTGTAATCATCCTAAAGTATCCTGCCTTCCAATAAAATTTATCCTCATTTTATATTCTCAACTAATGATAATCGTTCCTCAAAACAAACCATATATACATACATTACCCATTTCCGAAGTTGATCCTATAAGTCACCAATAACTGCATCTATTATACTTCTTCGCATTTACTCTATTTACTTTCCCAAAACTAATACACAATCCACAAATCAAAACGGTCATGCTAGATATAAGTGTTGTCTTAAGTATATCCTCAAAGCAAAATTTCACTGTAATTGTAATACTCCGAAAAATTCAACTAATAACCATTTAGTGTCCTACTAGTTTCTAAAATCAGTCGTACAAATCGTCAACAAGTGCTAACGAATACTTATCCTTCATAGTTACCTATTTAAGATCTCTATAACCTTATAATTAACCACCAAGTATCATCTTTCCTCAATATAGCACTAATTCATCCTTACGGAGTGTCGCTAAGCTAATTACCTTCTTTATCAATTAATTTCTCAAGTTGAATCATCAATTCCATCATCCCAATTTGTATACTCTATCTAGGGATCCGAATACCGAGATAGTGACTTATATCTACTCAGCTTCAATATCCTGGTATGATACCTGATGAAAACCCATTTTTGAAACTCACTTGAAAAACACCACTTAGTCAACTTATAGGGTGATATTACTTACAAAAATATCTGATTTCCTATTCAATTTAGTAACAAGAATTCAATCAATCTCTCCTTAGAGAATACTTATAGCACCTAAGGCAAAGATATATTAGTTCCATAAGATCTCTTACTCGCGATAATTTATAACTCATATAATCTCACTTAGACTATCACTTCCAATACTAGTCTCATATATCTAGTCTCCCCTACGAGACACCAATGTATAAATACTCACGCAATTATACAACCATAAATCATTCTTAATTAGGCCATACTTTCGACATTTATGCATATATGATAAAATAGCAATAATGACTCATCCGCCTACCACCCACTGAGGCAAATCAAACATAGATAAGGAGACTCGCTTCTTGCGACAGCCTCCCAAATCATAATCACCATGATAAACAATAATGATTCAAGGTACTCTCCCGTAGGAATAGAACTTCCAACACATAAGGCAACTTTTAGGCCAATTAGGCAAATAAAAGATGAAATGTAATGCCACATGAGAACGAATGAACAGGGATTTATAAAAGTATGAACCCTAACTCCCGAGATGTAAATTACCTCAAATGATGGTGGGGAAATCTATCTTTTCAATAACTCACCTTTCCTTGATCCCTCGTCGGTCAATATCATTTTCTCGTCTTTGAACAAATTCCCGCATTAAACTCTCGACGTAAGTTATCGAACACTCTCACTCGCCTAGACTCTACCCGAGAACTCTAACCGAGCTCGATACCAACCGTGAGGACCCCGACCCTAACCTACACGTGTCCCGAGCCTGAGCGTCCTCAACTAACCCAAACTTCATAGACTTTTAAAATCTTTATTTAACTTTCAAAAACAAATACAATTATTATAACCATTTAGAAATAACTCTACACCTTTTCACAATGGGAAATAGTTGACTAACTTAGAAAGTAAGAAACTGTTTCAGTTACAAAGAGGCATCGTTTATAACCTAAGATAAAGATTTATAAATACAATACCGCAAATGGTTTATACCATCGTACACTTTCTATACCCATCTAATCAAACCCGACAAATCCCAAAATATAACCTCCGAACTCCTCACCGCCCTTACTTGGGCCGGTCCACCTGCCTCTAATCTAAAACAAGAAAGGGAGAGGGGTGAGAATAAATCTCAAAGAAGCTATTATGAATGCAGAATATGCCATATAAGATGCAACACATAACAAGTTGCACATAACACGTTGGAAAAGCCGTAAACACCTTACGTTACCTTGGTTTACCTTTTCCCCGTCCGAACAGAGTCGTACAACATTGGGTATAATAATAATACTCCAATCTTACAGCCGAGCCGCTTAAGCAATACTCACGTCTTATAAGACCCGTTTTTCAGTGGAACCAAATAAGACAAGAGAGCAACTCTGTAAGGCTTTTGGCTCACTACAGATGCTATACCCCAAACCGTGGCCACGTAAGGGGATTTGCCACAGTATAACATAATCCGATCACATTAGGTCACACTTCCATAATTGATCGTATTATGTTATACCCCCAAATGTCAGCTGACTCACACATAATCAAGCACATAATAGATACTTGAATAAATCCACAAAGGGGATAAACAACATAGCAACATGGTAAAATATACTCATGCTCAATCAACATCATAGTGTAACATTTCTTTAACACACTATGCATAAATAAGCAATATAGCCACATGGTAAAATATACTCATATACAACAATAATCGTAGCCAATAAGCAAAGATTTATATAATACCCTAAGCATAATCCAATCCATAATTAGGTACTCAAGTAAGATAATGAGATATCATCAACCTATCTTACTTAGTCATTATATGACAATATATGATCTCTATAAGGATCCAAGTTCCATTTACCAATTTAGAATCATTTCTGTTAAGTTACCAAACTAGGTTAACTAGCGCTTTCCAAGCAACATTTAAAGTACTTCCCCAATTCCATTTTAATCGCTTAGGATGTCAATGTGTAGCCAAATTATTCTACTTTAATCTAGGTTAAAGAGATTCTATTTCGGTTCGAGTTTGGTTAGGTTTAAACAGCTCTAAATTTGATGTGAAACTGCATCAGAGGCACGACTCGTCCCCCGTGGCACGACTCGTGCCCATCGCACCTTCCTTCGAATCCGTCGTCCCCACAAGGCACGACTTCCTTATAACCCTAGTCACGACTCGCCCCACACCTCGTGCACGACTCGTGCCACTGTGCACGACTCGTGACTCCGAGCCGTAATCAACATAAATGCAGAAATTACTCATTTCATTTTCTTACACCTTTTAACACTTTCATGAATAACAATACTTTTCTAGGACATTAACCACTTTCTCAACCCAAGAAGATTTCACAAGCATCATATAACCATTATACCAAATAACAACCTTAAATAATTTATGAACATTTAAAGGAAAGGAAAAGTCATAATAATTCCCATACTAGCCCATGTAACCAAAAATGATTAAATCTTATATCATTTACCCTTTGAAGCACTACCCATTTCCTATCACTTTCCAAGTATTAATTTCATAATTTAATTAACCCATTTGCTTACCTTCTTGACCCATTTTAATAACACATTTCAAATTAAATCTCCTAAACTAATTTCACCCATTTCTTATACTCCAATTTCACTTCCATGAATAATAATATCATACTAATTTATTTATCCATTTTCTCAACTTCAAATAGAATTCCAAAACATCCTAAACTAATTCTACCCATTTCTTTCATTCTTGAACACTTCCAAGAACAACCACATCTCCTCATTATCTTAGCCAATTTCTTCAATTCAAGAAGGTTCCCAAAACATCCAATACACATCTTAACAACAATAATATCAATAATATCTCATGAACATTTAGAAGAAAGAAGGTCATAATAACTCACTTTTGCAAATACAAGAGAAGATGATGATTTTCTAGGCTTGATAGGTTCCTTGAGATGATCCACCCACAAAAGGACACTTGAATTTGAAAAATGAACAAGAATGATCTTGGTAATAGCTTGAGAGATGAAAGCTTCCTTATGTTCTTTCCATGGAGAAATGAAGAGAAAAGAAGAGGAAGAAGAATGATTGAGGAGGGAGAAGTGTGGGAGGTGTAAGAGGGGTATGGGAGGTGAAGTGTGAAGATGGTATAAGGGGGAGGGGGCCGGCCTTGGAGGAGTAGGGGGAGAGTGAGGGAGTGTGGTGTTGACTTGAGGGAAGGGTGGAGAGTAATTTAGGGAAAGGCCCCCCTTCCCACACCATACTTCCACCACACACAATTCTTTCACTATTTTAAAATAATTCCTCCCATTCCATAACATTTTATTTGCTCATTTTATCACCACTCCAACCTATTACTTTATTTATTTTCTATTCTTATTTTTCCTTTAGAACATTATTTATTTCCTTATCATTTTATCCTAATATAAGAAATTTAAGGATATAAAATAAACACATAAGGTTGATATTAATATTAAAAGTATATAATGTTATATTAAAATTGTGCCTAGGGTTAGGGTCGTTACACCGCAGGTGCTGGTTAGGGAGATGAGGGGTGACTCGTCGCGACCTCGGGATGTCCCTGTGTCGAGAGAAGATTTCTCCTATGTTTGCGAGGATTCTTCTAGGAGGTGGGTTTTTGAGCCCATCCCATAGTAGGTCCCTTCCGCTTATCGGGTTGATCCAGATGCTTCTGTGAGTGTTATTTTGTCCTTTTTAGCATCTTAATCTTGTTTTCTGCTTCTTCTATCTCTTTTTCAGTGACTATTACTCTTTGTCATGCAGATTTCGGGGCGGACCGTGGACTTGATCACCTGCCAATATCTGGGATGAAGGTTTTCGCGAAGAAGCTTATGTGGGGGATGTCCTGCGGGTCGTCGAGAGATGCAGCGGTTCATGAGCCAATACCTTCGAGTATATCGGTGGACATTCCTTTTCCTGGTGCGGACATGGATTCACATCCTACCTCTCAGCCTGACGTACAGACCCAGGGTAGGTATAGCTATGACGGGAGCTTCTTCGAGGAGGGCCGAGGTGCGCGACTGTTTACGCAGTTCTTTCCTTAGTCCAGTACTGTAAGTACCCTAATCTGGATCGCTCCCCATCTGACACACGAGAAACACCGCGGACTCACACAAACGTGATCCCGAAGACCCATAACCTTCAAAATCCCCAAAACCACCAACCAAACCAAGGTAGAACCCTTCCGGGATAAATTAAAACAAAAGGACTTTTTGGGAATTATGAAAAAAATTCAGCCTGCAGGAGTGTCCGCGCGAAAACTTTTGCAACTAGACATCATCATGGAAAAAATCCCCTTAAAGTCCACAATACTCCCTTAAATCCGGGAAAACCAAAAAAATAACAATGACATAAGAGTCCGTGCGGACACTTTTGCACATTTTCTAGGCCTATAAATAGAGGGCTCCCTCTTTCATTTTCTTGACTCCTCCCTTCTCTCCTCTCCCCCCAGCCTTCAGGCTCCCCCTCTCAGCCTTAGAGGCAATCCCGGTCCCTTTCGGTCCTTCCCGGGGCCTTTCGAGCCCTCTCGAGGCACTCCGAAGCCCTGCCGAGCCATCCTGAGGTGCTCCCAAAGCATCCCGAAGCCCTTCTAGTCCATCCCGAGCCATTCCGAGCCATCCTGAGGCATCCCGGTCCATCCTGAAGCCCTGCCGGACAATCTCGAGGCATCCCGACGCACGCCGAACCTCTGCTCGAGTACAACCAACAATCCCGAGGCATGCCGAACCTCTGCCCGAATACAACCAGCAATCTCGAGGCACGCCGAATCTCTGCCCGAGTATAACCAGCAAACCCGAGGCACGCCGAACCTCTGCCCGAATCCACACAGTAATCCCGAAGTACGTTGGAGCTCTGTCCGCAGACACACCTAGCACTCCCGAGGCACGCCGAAGCTCTGTCCGCAGACACCGGTACATCCCGAAGAAATCTCGGTCCGTCCCGGAGCACTATTCACACTCAAACACTATTCCCCAGCGGAAGATAGACACGAACCAACATTGGTAAGGCCTCCTTCCAACACTATTTCAATTAATTTCAATACATGGCATAACATGTAGACATCATATTCAACATGCATTTTTAAAAGCACATACACACACACAAACTTTTAAAGAAAGAGGGATATCGAAAGACTCGTGTATACGAGGCGACTCGGGTGAGCTCTACTATTCTCTTCCCCAGGCGTAACCTGACCTCCGAACTCAAAAATCTCATCACACAACAACCTTTTTAAACAAAGCCTTTTCTCAATATTTTGGGCTATATCAAAACGGTGTGGCGACTCCTCCAAACAAACACAGCGACACCTCCCGACATTTGCAAGCGAGATGCACGGCCCGCGCGCGTGAATTCGGGTAATTTCAGTTGGCGACTCCGCTGGGGACTTTTTGTTTTAAAAACTTTTAAACAAAAAAAAAAGATTTTTAAAACAATGATGAGGGTCAAACTTTCATTTTACCCCTTCTTTAAATGTTGTGTGTATGTGCTTTACTTTTTATTCAAAAAAATAAAAATACAAAAAATGCATCATAATACATTTGTGTACATACATTTAAAAATTCTGAAAAAATTATGTTTTACTCAGAAAAAGAATTTTAGTGACCGCACACTACGCGCACTCTTATCTTGTAAAATGCACACTACAACCTCAAACCCGGAGTGGTCTCAGTTGTAGTTCGATTGGTCTTCCTACGCCTTTCGAGCGCGCACGGGATCATTTCAAACTTCCCATCCTAGCCAGTGTCAACCCTGCACGCTTACGTCACACTCTGTCTAGACTCGGTTGGTTTTTACCCAATCCGTGTCATAAAGCCTGGATACATATCCCATGTCGGCCATTATCTGAGTCAAAGTCGAGAAATCAAGATCCCTTGTGCAAGCAAGACGATGAAAGGTCATGCTAAAATCTTGACCCAATCTTGATTTCCAAAGCTACACCCAGACAGTGCTCCGTCCCGGATATACATCCATGCCGACATGACACCATGTCATTAAGCCTTTAATGTGTCATCCATGACAATATGACCTAGCCAAAACCTAACGTCACAGATCCCTTGCACAAGCAAGGTAAAGAGAGGTCATGCCGAACTCTTGACCCGATCTTGACTCAGGTGCCGGCTCCGCTCACTATTCACATGGCCGATGCATTAAAAAGAACATGACAGGCTCGGTCCTAAGGTTAGATTTTCCTTTTTGGCCGGTGGAAACCTCTTGCCCTATAGGACCCTCGCCCGGGGTTGTCCACCCCGGGATGTCGAAATACAGGTGCAAAACGAGGGGCTTATAGCCGCACTGATGGTCTCCACTGACCCAGGATCTAGAGTAGTTGCGAAAAAGAAGAGCAATCTTTTCCAACCCACCTAGGATTCTGAGAAAACATTGTTTTAAGTAAATTAAAACAACAAAAAAAAGCGTAAATAAAAAAAAGAAGAGGAAACTGCATGTCACATGAGCTTTCCCCCCTTTATCCAAAAAAAGGTCTTCCCATATCTAAACCTTACCCGTCACCCCCTCTAGCAAACCGAGAGTGGTTGAGAGTACCCGAGAGTTGTCTTTTCAGTGTCAAAACCGCAAGGTCCGACAACCCTTCCAAGTTCAGTGGTCCAAACAGTCCGCCACTCTCCTATGGCGAGGTTGACGGATGACAATGAGGGAAACGGAATTCTGCCCCCGAGAAATTTCCCAACAATGGCAGAGGTTTGGCAAGCTGTCAGGACTCTCGAAAAACGCCAAGGCGTACAACAAGCCTGGATCGAAGGTGCCATGCATCATTTCGGAACATTGGCCACCCCCCAGCCACCTGGGGCCCCCGAGGACGTACTCGCTCCCTCGGCTCCCAGAGTCTCTCAATATACTCTGGGATCTAATCCTTTGCCTCTGTACGGCCCCGCAGCTACGACATGAAGCCACAAGGACCACTTGGGAAATACATGCCAAGACAATGCACCGAGGTCCCGAGCCCACCTCAAACTACATAACACATCTGGTGGAATGTTTGCGACTGCCTTACTTGTCCGGAGAGGAATTTCCAAGATGAAATAAACGAGGACCGTCCCCCAAGAAAGAAGAAAACCTCCTTTCAACAAAAACTGAAAAAGAGGTATGAAGCAAGTGATCCCACGGTTGGAACCCTAGGCGAGCCATCGGGAAAGTTTGACTACTACGTCATCTACTCCAACAAGTCTCCTCAGCCTGACTCAACTCAAGGTCAAGGCAATTTCTGCTCCATGATAAGCTGGGACGAGCTCCGCACAGCAACCAATGGTCCAAGCGTCCTGACACCCCAACCTTTATCTTGAGAAGACATCAAGGCCATCGTCAAAGCCCCAAAAAAGGTAATAACGGTGAACGAGTTGAGATGCGAAGCATGGCCGTACGCTAACCAAGGCCCTCCCGCAACAGAATTAGGAGAAACAAGTAAAGGAGTAAAGCCAGAAGTGAACGTACTGACGCGTTCCGGCCAGATCCCGATGAATCCTCCGAGGTCAGACAAGCAGCCAGCCATACCTAAGCCCCGGACCGAAAAAGGCCCCTACGCCAAAGAAGCTGAAGCTCTTGACCCAAAGGCTGAAGACCCGACTTAACCCGGCTCAAGCGCACTCAAGCCAACATATCCCTCTGATCCCTACTCACTTCCTCCTACCCGCACAAACTCAAAATGGAGGAGAGCCTGGCCCATACCATGGTACCAATCAATGTGACACCAGATGAAGTAGTCCAAATGATCGGCAACGTTCACTACGGTAACATCATTACCTTCATGGAGCTCGATCTACCGAAATTTGGGGCTCCATAATGAGCCTCTCTACATCATCGTCCAACTCGACGAGCGCCGCCTTCCTCGGGTCTTGGTAGATGGAGGATCGGCCATGAATGTCCTCCCTTCTAAAATGATGGACTTGCTAGGAATTAAGCCAACCGATCTAAAGCCATCAACGCAAACGATCAAAGCTTATGACTCAACGTCTCGCTTAGTCTTGGGAATAGCCAATCTGAACCTGTGGTTCGGAAAGCAGATGGTACCAACGGACTTCCAGGTCATCGACATCCCGATCACCTTTACTGCCATCTTGGGTGGCATCCACTCTATACTAAATCAACGGGGTGGCATCCACTCTACACCAATGCGTAAAGTTCGTCCAAGGAAGTGATCTCACCATCATTTATGGGGACAGCGTGACTACCGAAGGTTCCAACACAAATGGCATCCCGGTCTTGGAAATCAAACACGACAACGAAGGCATGATGCTGACAGGGTTCACAGTCGAAAGCCCAAAGGCCCAAGTATGGCACATAGATCTCCCCCTGACTTGGGACCGGATCCCTCCTCCCATGAAGATGATGAATCTCATGAACTATATTCCGGGGCTCGGTCTGGGCAAGCACCATCAAGGCACCCACAAGATCATCGAGGTCAAAGAATAAAACACCCGTCGTGGCCTAGGGTACGTCCCTACTCCCAAAGATGTTGCGGAAGACAGAAAAGATGCACGCGGAAAATGCCCAGCTACTGACAAAAGAGGTTCGCACGCAATCTCCGACCTCCGTCCTTACAGCTTCGACATGGCCGGGTACTTCAATATTTCTCACTATAATTCTCGTGAAACATAAGAGACATCTCATCTATCATATAAACACTAAAAGTGGCATCACCACAACTACTTTATACAATCATCTTAACATCCTTGATGTCACGGGCCAATCAATATTTTTAACATTAGTTGATCTCATTAATCAAAAGAACTTATTATTAGTAATTTAATTCACAAAAACTGTTTTTCTACAAATTTTATATCTTTATCTACAGATATTATTGTGGGGACCCCGACCCGGAACCCTAGCTCGTGCCCCGAGCGGGAGGGTCCCCTTACTAAAATAAATCACCTGAATTTTAAAACTTTTATTTAACTTGAAAGGAAAACCAACTTTCATACTTCAATTATAAATGTGAGTCAAACATCTCCACTTGGTGGAAAGTTATAACAAACTTTGAAAAGATAACCTGTTTTAGTTACAAAATACTACAAATGTAAAGTTATACAAAAGTTGTTCAATACACAAGGTCCAAAAGAGTAACATTCCAAACTACTACCAACCAACCATCTATACACATAGCCTGACAACCCAAAAAGAACCACGTCCAAACTCCTTTCCGTCCTCACTGGGCTGGTCCGCCTGTCTCAGTGCGATCTAAAACAGTAAAGGGAGAAGGGGTGAGAATAAATCTCAATAAGCTATTATGAATGTAACAAGATGCCAAGTAAAATGCAACACATAACAAGGTTGCTCACAACATATTGGTAAAGCGGTAAACACATTACGTTACCTTAGTTTACCTTTTCCGTCTGAACAATAAGTCGTACAACGTGAGAGTAAACTCCCTTCATTTGTGAACTGCTTAGGCATATTCACATCTTATAAGACTCATATTTCAGAGAACCATATAAGATACTAGCTATCTGTAAGGCTTTTGGCTCAATACAGAAGGTATAACCCCAATCTGTGGCCACAGAAGGGGACAGTCACATGCATAATGTAATATGATCACCTTATAGAATAATTTCCATAATTGACCGTACTCCATTATACCCCTAAATATCAGCTGATTGAAACACATTCAAGCACATAATAGATACTTGAAAATAAATCCACCATAGGGATCATAAAATAACAACATGGTATTCATACTCATGTTCAAACCAATACAATAGTGCAACATATATTTCATACACTGTTTGAATCACAAACCATGAATAGATAACCAAGTAGGGGCACAATGTATCACAAATAAGCCCTACATGTTCACTATACAACATTGAATAACCTTTATAGAGGTTCAAGATCAAATTACCAAGTTTTGAATAACTTTGGTTAAGTTCCCACCAAGCCTTTCAACCATATTCCGTACAATATTTAAAACTCTTCCACTTATCCAATTTGACAAGTTAAGACACCATTGGATAGCTAAAGTGTTGTACTTTAATTATAGTCAAAGAGGATTTAATTATATACTAGGTAGATTAGGTTTTTAATGCTTGAAAAATGGTTCAAAGTCAAGAGGGCAGGGCACGACTCGTGCCCTATGGCACGACTCGTGCCACTTAAACACCCCCTCTGATACAGTTGTCCCACAGGGAACGACTCTTCCAAAGCCTGAGGGGACGACTCGTGCCACAGGGAGAAACTCAGAACAGATCAGCAGCAACATCAGCAATCAGCAACATCAACCAACTTTGTTCATAACCTTTTGCTGCAAACATCAGAACTCAAACCCTACTTCAGCCAAACTCATCCCAAACCATTTTCTTTCATTCTAAACCAAGGCAAATAGACCAAAACCCACATGCAACACTTTCCCTTAAGCCATTAACATCTTAACATCAATTATACCAATATTCTTTCAACTTAAACCACCACACTATAACCATACTCAATTCAACCTTTACCAAAATAGTTTCAACTCAATAAAATTGTTCTAAAATACCAAAAATCATTTCTTACAACAAAATATCAACTTAAACATTGCATGAGCAATTATTTGAGAGAAGAACATAATAACTTACCAAAATAATTCAAAAATAAGAAAATCTTTTTTCGGATAGATGAAATCCCCTCGGCTTCACGAACAATAATACTCGAACTGATCGAAGAACGGAAAGGAAATGAATTTGATATGAATTTTAGAAGGAAAAGCTAGGGTTTGGTTTCCATATTAGTGAAGAAGGTTTTGAGCTGATAATCAAAATGAAGCTTCCCATATAATTAAACAAAGGATAAACATAAATCAATTTACACTTTAGCTCCTCCAAGGATTGAACCACTACAACTAACAACCTTAACTTTCAACATTTACACAAAAGCACCTCAATCACTTTTTCAACTTTATTTAATATTTCAAATATTATAATTTCACCACAACATTTCCTATTTATTTCATTTAGACATTATATAATTAAAATTAATTTATTAACATCCTAAAATCACATAAGTTGTCAAAGTATAAAATGAACACATAAACTTAACAAATAGCATAGAATGCATAAATGAGATGCTACACACCCCACCCCCACGTGCTCAACATGTGCTAAAATGGTGCCTAAGATTAGGGTCGTGACAATTATAATCCGATCTACACCTTACAAAATATTTTTCTATGAGTCTCAAATCTGCTCACCAAATTTGAGCTTTATCCAACGGTTAACTTAGTGGGAAATGAAATTTTTCCACATCTGGTCATTGAAAAACCGTGTTGGAAATTTACTTCTTTTCCCATCTCTCTTCATCTATACACCGTATCAACCATGCCAGGATCTTTAATCAATTTGCAATCATTTCTCAATAGGAGATTTAGGCTTAAAATTGTTGTATAAAATCTTAAATAATGAGCACAATATGAAAGATAACAATAATATTGGAATACAAATTACAATACAAACTAGAAAATAAAAAGAGAAAACCGTATGTAAGTTATCTTGATTCACTTGTGTACGAGCCATGTTATACACTTTCATTAAAACTAATTTGTCCCCCTCTCTAATAGTGCTCGAATTTTCCAAGGGTGTTAGTCTTACAGGATAGAACGGACAAAACGGGTGCAATTCCGCACTTGATCATCCCAACGAATTGAACGTATTATTGAACAATATCACCAACTAAAATTTCAAATAATGAGATCAAAATAAAAATTACTAGGCTATAGAATTCTTAATAATACAAACAAAATAAATTCTATCTATATATATAATACAACTTGAGAATCTCCTATTCAATTCTTCAATCTATTCTTCTTTTTCTTCTATCTTATTCTTACTTCCCAATTAAAAAAAAACAACAAATATATGAAAAATATGTAGGGAAATTAGAATTAATTGACATTAACGATATATAATTAATCTCAACATTAAGATTTGTTTTGTTTTGTTACATATTCTCTAACTTAACTAGAGAAATCAATCTATAAATAAAAGAGCAACATGAGAATTAACTAATGTTTGTTCTTGTATCAAATCAAACATAAAAGCCCCATAATTCATTAAAAATGAATTCAATTTTGGGTTAAATATCAACAAATCCAAAGGTAACACCTTTGATTCCACTTTAATTAAAGAAAATCAATTTCTCATTCATATTAATACACAATTTTTCCAACAATCCCCCCACATAAATAGAAATTGACTTGATAGAAGTTGGTGATAAAGTTCGGGGGATGAAAACTTTCATATGATAATTAGGGGTTTGCCCTGTGAACCTTCGATCGTACAGATATATTTACTCTAATTGCAAGTCGGTAAACACGATTTACTTAAACCGTTATACTTTTTGTGTATCCGATCATATAATTGACACAAGTATCGTAATAACTGTTTCACCCCAAAAAAATCACTCAACATGTTTTACGTCTTGATCGTCCACCTTGAGGTAACGTCTTGAATTACATCTTGAACTAACGCCTTGAATTATCTGTTGTATATTTCCCTATTTTTCAAGAACTAATCTACGCACAAACGGGATAACTCTATCACAACCCCATGAAGACCTTGTCAACGATGGTGTAATCCTCATAACGGCCACGACTCCAACGAATAAATAAACGGCTGCATATCATTAACAAAAGGCGTGATTCTAGGCGAGAAGGTAGGGATATCATTTATGTTGTTGATTCGGTTACACTTTTATATATAAAATCATCACTAGACAAGCACATGTACACACGTTACATTCAATTTTATACTCCTTACTGCACTTTGTATTCGAAAACACAAGAAGCTTAATAATACATTTTTGGTTAAGGTAGGCTTTTCCTAAAGCCTCCTGAGGTTTTTTCCGGCGAACGATTGTTCAAAGGTTTTCCTCGTTACATCCTTGTGTCCATCTTGATTTGAGAATTATATTCCATTTGTGCCCAAAATCCATCAAAGACAAATTTACTTGTTGAAATTTGTCCAAAACAATTTGGTGCCATCTGCGGGAACTTTGGTTTTTTAGATTCCAATCAAGATGAGCAATCCTACTTCTGCAATGTCTATACCCATTATAATGACTGGGGCAAGAACCAGTACGTCAAGCTTACACATGACTTCTGGTATCCCTCCTACTGTTGGCTTCAGTGCCGGGACGCCTCAAAGCCAACCCCTCAACTCCAGAGGATCTTCATCCATGACGCTGGCCGAAATCTCGTTGGAAATAATAAGCAGCATGACAACCATGATGCAACAGTTGAAGAATCAGATGGACGTGCAACAATATACCAATAAAATGATATTCAATACAATCAACATGATGCAACATGACATATCGACCCCAAGACGTAGCGATCCAGCAGTCAGCATGCCTGAGGTTTCGCCCTACAACTTAGGACCCTTTTCCCGAGTGCTGAATCAAGTGCGAGAAACAATAAAGGCAATATCTCAATGGCTAGTACTATTCAAATTGAAAGCACCACTGTTACATCCAACCTAGTTCCGCTATCAACCTGCTTCACCTTTGCAACCCCACCTCCTCTGGGGCAAACAGGGAGTTTTAATATGTTTGGTACTCCTTATATCAATTTGTTGCCACTAACCCTGTTGCAGATGACACCCTCGCCAGAGAAGTGCAACAGATCAAGGATATTCTCATGAATGTTCCCGGAATCACCTTACCCTTCAACCAAGCATCTCCAACCAGTCATCATGATTCACGTTTCGTTCCTGCCATAGCTGAGGTGGAGATCCCTAAAAGATTTCAAGTACCTCCGATGAAACAATATGATGGCACGACGGACCCTGCAGAACATATAGCCATGTACCAAGAAAAGATGGACATCATTAGCATTCCCCACCATCTTAAGGAAGTTTGTTTGTGCAGAGGCTTTGGGTCCACTTTATCCGGTCCTGCCTTGATGTGGCTGACTAATCAGCCTATGAATTCTATCTCTTCTTATTCTCAATTACTAAACATGTTTCTTAATCAATTCTCTTGTAATCGTGTGTTTGAAAAACTAACGAGTGACCTTTACAGGGTGGTACAACAGTCTGATGAAACTCTAAAAGATTGCGTGTTCAGGTTCAACAAGGAAGCCGTGAGCATCCCTCATATTGATGTGTCAACGGCAACATAAGCTTTCAGGATGGGCCTGAAAAGAGAAACGCCATTCTACCAAGATTTGGTTATGTACCCGTCTAGGAGCTTAGAAGAAATTAGAACGAGATCTGTTTGTTTCATCAGGTTGGAAGAAGACGAGATGGTTCATGGCAAGGCGTCAAAGAAGACACCTACATATGATAATCCTGACAGAAAGGCGGACTCCTCTCATCATCGACCCAATAGGGGGGAACCCTACTCTAAAACTGACTCTTCTAAAATTAATATTGTAGATGAGGATGACGATGAAGATGATGCAACCTATCCAAAGATTAGTGACTATTGCTTTTCTGTTGATGTTTCAGGACTCCTCTACGCAATGGATAACTTTGGTAGCAAGGCAAGATGGCCAAAATCAGCTGACCGACCTTCACCTTAGAAGGACAAATCTAAGTGGTGTGCTTACCACAAAGATTTTGGCCACACTACCGATAATTGCATCACCTTGAGGAAAGAAATCAGTCACCTACTTTCAAAAGGGCTACTTAAGGATCTACTTGAAAAAAGAAAGGGACGTAATGAGATGAAAGAAGCCAAAGCTGAAACTCCACCTTCGCCTCCTCCTGCAACCAAAGTGATCAACTTCATCATAGGCGGTTCAGACATCTGTGGCACTACGTATTCCGCAGCGAAGTGTCATGCCAAAGATTCCAAGGAAGATAAGTCAGGACTACCAATGCGACGTCCAGATACCCCCCCGGGCCAGCAAATCATTTTTTATAAGGTGATAAAGAAAACATCCAGGATCCTCATCATGACGGGTTGGTAATTACCTTGCAGATTGCCAACTGCAAAGTGAAGCGTATTCTGATCGACAACGAGAACTCAGTCAACTTGATCATGAGGGGTACCTTACAAGAAATGTCAATCTCACTAACGAAAGTCGTGAAAAACTCATCCGTTTTAGTAGGATTCGGTGGGGCAACAAAGCAAACAATTGGTGAAATCAGACTGCCAGTTTATGTCGAAGGACTGAACTCTATGGAAAAGTTTTTTGTAATTGATTGTCCGTTAGCATATAACGTCATCTTAGGGAGACCTTGGATCCATAGCATGAAGGCAGTTCCATCAACATACCATCAGTGTGTCAAAATGTCGACGCCTTGGGGTGTAATCAGGGTAAGAGGCGATCAGCAAGCTGCCAAAGAATGCTACAAGATGGATATGAAAGCGTGTTCTACTTCCCGTACAACATAGTAATTACAGAAGGGCATTAGGGACATCTTTGAGGCTGCCGAATATGACGTAAGAGAAATACCTGTAGACGCCTCCAACCCTGAAGCTAACGTCTTAGTCGGAGCTAGTTTACCTCCTGAAATTGAGAAAGAGTTAATTGACTTTTTGAAGAATAGGAGGCTATATTTCGCCTGGAAACATGAAGATATGACTGGGATAGACAAGAGCATCATAACTCACAACTTGAATATCGACTCTACTGTCAAGCCGATCCATCAAAAAGGAGAAAATTTGCTCAAGAACGGAATCAAATCATCAAAGAGGAAGTGGAGAGGCTACTAAAATCTAAGATGATCAGAGAGGTGCAATATCCTAGGTGGCTCGCTAACGTGGTAGTAGTAGAGAAGAAAAATGGGAAATGGCGTGTATGCGTAGATTTCACTGACTTGAACAGAGCATGTCCCAAAGATCCATTCCCGCTGCCACACTTTGATTCTCTAGTAGATGAAACAGTTGGCCATGATGTATTGACTTTCATGGATGCTTCTTCGGGCTATCAGAAAATCCAAATGGAGCCCTCCGACCAGGAGGATAATACCTTCATAATCCCCCAAAGGTATATATTGTTATATTGCCATGCCATTCAGACTAAAAAATGCAGGTGCAACTTATCAAAGACTGGTGAACAAGATGTCCAAGGACCAACTCGGCAAGACGATGGAGGTATACATAGATGATATGGTAGTGAAATCAAAAAATATGGAAGACCACGTGCAATACCTTATGGAAGCGTTTGACATCCTGGAAGCTGAACCCTTCAAAGTGTAACTTTGGAGTTAGAGTTGGGAAGTTTCTGGGCTACATGGTTACTAAGAGAGGAATTGAAGCCAGCCCAGAGCAAATCAAAGCTATTCTTAACCTCCTGTCCCCTAAAACAATCAAAGACGTACAGAGATTGACAGAACGGGTGGCAGCCTTGAATCGGTTCATTTCCAAGTCCTCAGAAAAATGTAAATTGTTTTATGACGTCTTGAGGAAAAATAAGTTGTTTCAATGGATCGAGCATCATGAAGAAGCTTTCCTAAACCTCAATAAATATCTCACGTCCGTACCTCTTCTAGCCAAACCGAAACCTGGTGAACCTCTATACCTATACCTAGTCGTATCAGAAAGCGCTGTAAGCGCCGTCTTGGTTAAAGAGAATCAAGGTGATCAATATCCCGTATATTACGTAAGTAAGTCTCTTTTAGATGCGGAAACCAGGTACTCCCATCTAGAAAAACTTATTCTTGCTTTAATTACTGCATCTACTAAATTACGTCATTACTTTGAAATGCATCATATTATTGTGAAAACTAACTATCCAATCAGGATTGTCATGAGAACCCCCGAAATGTCAGGAAGAATGGCAAAATGGTCAGTCAAGCTAAGCACTTATGAAATCTCCTATGAACCAAGAAGTGCAATCAAGTCACAAACGCTTGCAGACTTCGTAGCTGATTTCAGTGCTACGTTACAACCTGAGGTGGAACTAGAGGTACAACATCTTGAAGGTAATAATTCTCCTAGGTATTGGACTTTGTTGACAGATGGAGCATCCAACTCAAGAGGAGCAGGGTTGGGCATTCTGCTAAAATCGTCTCAAGGCGAATTAATCCTCGAAATTTGTTTCTGTCGAATTTAGAGTGACGAACAATGAAGCTGAATATGAAGCCCTCATCATGGGTTTGTCTACCGCTCTTAGCATAAGTATCACTCATATTAATGTTTTTACTGATTCCTTATTATTAGTTAATCATTTTAACGGGTCTTATGCGGCTAAGAATGCCAGAATGACACTCTATCTCCAACATTTTAAAGCTCTGGCAGCCCGTTTTGTTAGTTTTTCTTTAGAACAGGTGCGTCGCGAGGAAAACGCTGAAGATGACGTTTTGGCCAATTTGGGATCAGCGTGCGGATCTATGATGAATACAAACATTCTGATCATCTACGTAAGATATCCAACCATTGAACAAATTGAAGAATGTGCAGCCTTAAATCAATCAAACACCTCTCCTCCAGACCAAGATGCAGAACCAACTTGGATCTAGCCGATCGTAAAATACTTGCAAGACGGAACCCATCCCTCCGGACATCAAGAACCAAAGATCATTCAGGATGAATGTATCTAGATTCATTTTAATTGATAACATCTTGTTCAGAAAATCTGCAACAGGTTTATACATGAGGTGTTTAGAGCCAAGTGAAGTCAATGAGGTTTTAAGGGATCTACATGCTGGCGAATGTGGGAACCATTATGGGGGCAAATCATTATCCTCCAAAGTACTCAAGACAGGTTATTATTGGCCGACGATGAGGCAAGATGCAATGGACTACGCCTTAAAGTGTGACGCATGCCAGAGACATAGCAACATCATGCATCAGCCCGCGAAGCCCCTACATCCTGTACTTTCGTCTTGGCTATTTATGCAGTGGGGCATGGATATAGTTGGAAAATTGCCAAAAGCTTGCGGAGGAAGAGTATTCATATTAGCCATGACAGACTACTTCTCCAAATGGATTGAGGCAGAAGCATACGTACAAGTGAGAGACAAGGAGGTCATTTCATTCCTGAAGAAAAACATCTTGAGCAGGTTTGGTGTCCCTTCAGAGATCATTTGCGACAACGGTTCCCAATTTATTAGCAAAAAGACTAGAGATTTCTGTTCGAGGTGGGTAATAAAGTTGATAACTTCAACGCCTGTACATCCTCAAGCCAACGGTCAAGCTGAGTCAAGTAACAAGTTGATCATCAACAATCTGAAGAAACGTTTAGACCAAAAAAGAGGAAGATTGGCTGATGAGTTACCACTCGTATTATGGGCTGACAGAACAACGTTTAAGAACGCTACTGGGCAAATGCCTTACTCGTTAGTATTTGGCACGGAAGTTGTACTTCCCATAGAGGTAACAATCCCGACTGCAAGATATGGATTGCTAACTCAAGACGACAACAATCACCTTTTGGCCCAAGATTTGGATACCGTAGACGAGCTTAGAGACATAGCCAAGATTAGAATGGCCGCCTATCAACAAAGGATAGCCAGATCGTACAACAGAAATGTGAGGATAAAGCGTTTCCAAGCTGGAGACAAGGTGTTGAGGAAGGTGTTCCAAAATACTAGAAAATTGAATGCAGGAAAATTGGCTCCAAAATGGGAAGGCCCCTACCTCATTGACGCTGAAGCCGGAAAAGGAGCATATTGGTTATCTACCCCAGATGGCGTCAGAATACCTAGAAGCTGGAACGATATACATCTTAAGCTCTACTACATGTAAGTTAAAGTTTATTAAAATTTTAACGCCAAGGTACGAATCTCTTCTTAATTTTTTTTTATTTTTTCAATTTTTTATTCTTTTTATTCAACTCAAATCCATACTGACTAAAGCATCGGAGAGGTGTTAGCTAAGCTAACACCCAACCCTAACGTGTTCCTGTGTTGCAAGATAGAGACCCTCCGCATTGGAAGAACAACATTGGAAGCAATATGTTAAAACGCCTGGAAGGGTTAAACTTTTCTTGACGATACAAGGTACACAATCTATTCGAACGCAAAAGCCATATACAACATACATGTAAAAACTACGATTGCATTATCGCCTGGGCGCACGATTTGCACACCTAATTTAAAAGGGAAGACCTCATTCATCTTGCTATATAAATCATGTCTTCCATATTTAAATCAAGTTGTGAAACTAAGGTTTGTGACATTATACATGTCACCAAAAGAACAATTGGTTGTAACATCGTTGCATGTTATCTTTACATACTGGTTACAACATTGTTACATGTTGTCTTTTCAAACTGATTATTATAACATTAACATGTTATCCAAGGTCATGTGGTTGTAACATTTACTCCCTCCGTCCCAGACCATGGGTATATGGGGTGGATTTCACGCTTTTTAAAAAAAAAAATAAAAACTGAATAAAAGTTAAATATGAGATAGGAAATAGTAGTTAAATGTGTGGTAGAGAATAGGAGAGAGAATGTAAAAGTTAAATATGTGGTAGAGAATAGGAGAGAGAATGTAAAAGTTAAAAATATTTAATAGGAGAGAGAATGAGTGGGAGGAATAGTAGTTAAATGTGTGGTAGGAAATAGGAGAGAGAATGTATAAGGGTATAATGAATGGTTTTTTTGTAAATATATGAAGTTGATAAGGGTATAAATATATCCAAAAACTTGCCATTTATGGAAATGAACTCTTGATCTGGGACGGACCAAAAAGGAAAGATGAACCCTTGGTCTGGGACGGAGGGAGTACATATTACCAACGAACTTAAAAAAGAAGAGCTCGTTATAAAGTAAAAACAATCCAAGCAACACCATACTTGAAAATACCAAAGAAAAGGCAAAAATGCCCCACGAATCCGAGATGTTGAACCAACCCAACATCTCCAAAAAAACCAATGTACCGACTCTTATGGTTTATTACAAACCAAAAACCTTTTTATGAGGACACATCCTCACCAAATCAATTGTTTTTGAAAAAAGAAAATATCCCATCCTTCTAGAGATTTTCATTCTGTGTTACTGTCTTGAGCATCTCCAGCCTGCTCAATTTTCTCTTGAGCCTTGAAAGTTACCTCACCCGTGTTTTCATCAATAATCCTTTGTAACGCTGCGTTTTCTTCTTCTAGGTTCCAGTTTCTGTGTTCCCCAGCCTGATACTCCTTAATCATTTCGATCCTAGCCTCAAAGACTGATTTCGCAGCTTCATTCACCATTTCATCACGAAACATCTCCATCTCCTTCGCATGTCTCCTACCAGTATTTGCAAGTCTGACTACCCATCTTGAAATCTCCTCATCCTTAGCTTTAATTTCTTCTTTCCTCTCTCTCTCATCATCTTGAAAGCTGACTTTAGATCTTCCTCATATTCTGTCCTAACCATGTGTAAAGTATCAGTCTTTTCTTTCCACAACTTGATTTCCTCAGCCATCATCTTGGCAACCGTTTGACATGTCCATAGCGAGAAGCACATTTGATCAAAAATGTGAAAAGATATTCAAAACCCTATCAAAGTGACATATTACCTTGTTCTTTAAAACCTCTTCACTTGGTGTTTCTGCATCAGCAACTTGTTTGCCCCGCTTTCTCTTCATAACCGCCTGGGTATCCGCCTCCAAATTCTGCATTAGAGGCAAACTTCCTTCTACCTTCTTCTTCTTCTTCTTATACCTGGCCACAATATCGCTTGCTGTGAAGCCGGATCGAGTTACAGAGAAGATGAATGGGTTAGCACTAGTGAAGAATACGAATGAATTCTTCGGAAAAAGTGAAGAGAAATACTTACCGAATAAGTTTTCAGAAGAAAAATACAGATGAACTTGCGCTCTGGATTAGGGTAAAGATTGACGAAGACTGCGCCTTCCAGGAATAATCTTGGTATGAAAAGGAAAGACTTACTGTAATATAGGGGAACGCCCGACTTGTAAGGGATTCAAAGAGATTTGTTGCTACTATTAAAGCCATGTCAAAGGCATCCAAGAGAAGAGCGGTTATAGACTTCTAAGCTTACTATAACTCCCCAACTTCCTTTCAACCGTCACAAACCTACTATGCCAATAACTCCTTAGAAGATAGGAAGGCACATTTGGCAAAATATTGAAGCTTTTCGTATTTCATTTGGAAAGCCCCAATATTTTGGGGGCAATTGTTTCACCCCAAAAAATTCACTCAACATGTTTTACGTCTTGATCGTCCACCTTGAGGTAACGTCTTGAATTACATCTTAAACTAACGACTTGAATTGTCTGTTATATATTTCCCTATTTTTCAGGAACTAATCTACGCAAAAACGGGATAACTCTATCACAACCCCATTAAGACCTTGTCAACGATGGTGTAATCCTCATAACGGCCACGACTCAAACGAATAAATAAACGGTTGCATATCATTAGCAGAAAGCGTGATTCTAGGCGAGAAGGCAGGAATATCATTTATGTTGTTGATTCGGTTACATTTTTTGTATATAAAATCATCACTAGACAAGCACCTGTACACACATTACACTCAATTTTATACTCCTTACTGTACTTTGTATTCGAAAACACAAGAAGCCTAATAATACATTTTTTGTTATGGTAGGCTTTTCCTAAAGCCTTCCGAGGTTATTTTCGACGAACGATTGTTCAAATGTTTTCCTCGTTACATCCTTGTATCCATCTTGATTTGAGAATTATATTTCATTTCTGTCCAAAATTCATCAAAGACAAATTTACTTGTTGAAATTTGTCTAAAACAATAACATAATTCAATTTTTATAGCTATGTTTATTCGTGGCGCTGAACATAATGTCCGTGAAATTATTTATTCAAATAAAATTGAATTATGTTGAAGTTAGAGCTATTTGGAGAAAATAAAAATAAAAAGATAAACCAACAATAAACACTAATTATGATATATTGAGACTATAACAACAGAATATCATTTCGTTGCTTCAACTTGATCATACGATATACATAATCCATTGGAATAGAATATAATCTAAAAGTAAAAAAAAAAAAAAACTGAATTTGTTTGACTATTTGACTTTGACAAAACAAACAACCAAACCCCTTTACCTTTCTCCATTGCCTAAAAGAAACAACCCAAACTACTACTTGAGACTTTGAACCGGAGCCGAAATAGCAAGATCCGACCACCCATAACAATCCCCATCCGCTAACCCGCCCTCACCACCACAACCCAACTGCCACGTTGATGCTGCCCCTGACATAACACCGCCATTATCACCACCTTCGACTACTTGCTCCGACGGCCAATCCCACGTACCGAACCCAGAACCGAGTCCGAGTCCTGACCCGAACCCGAAGTAACCCAACGGCATAAAAGACCCACCACCTTGCTGCTGCCCCTTGAAAAACGACCCGAAATCCTCCGCCGCAGCTTCGTTCAAATTAACCATACCACAGAACGGTGACCCTGACCCGAACCCATTTTCGTGCTTAACCGGTTCGGCAGGTAACAGGTCATTGGTTGTAACAGTGGAGGAGGATGAAGAAGTGGAAGGACCGGCAGCGGCGGTTGAGGAAAGAGTAGGGGAGGTGGTGCGAGAGCGCTTGTTGGATTTTCGTGAAACGCCACCGACGGGGACGTTACGTAGGGTTCCCCCGCGGGTCCAGTAACGACGGCAGGACTTGCAGAAATGGCGAGGCTGAGAGAGGTTGTAGTTGTTGTAGTAGCAGAACTTGGTGTTGGTGGATTCGCAGCGCGGGCAGGGGAGGTGTTCCGGCTCGGAGGGGCGATTAGCCATGTTCTGGAGTCTCGCCGGCTGTTGTGGTTTCTGTTCACTTAATTCTGATGACATTTTTGTCAATGGCCGGTGTAGGGTAGTACGTAGTGTTTCAACTGAACTTGGGAGAGGAGGAGAGAAATGGACTAGAAGGAAGCGTGAAGGGATTTTATACATTTAAGGAAGGGGCAGGGTGTTAACGGTTCGGATTGGTTTGATTTTTGTCAAAATTTTAGAAAATCAGGATTGGATTAAAAATTTGGATTCTATAAAAATTTAAAATCAGATCAGACCAATACTATTTTTCGATTCAATTTTTACTGATTTGATCCAATTCAACTGATCCGATTCGATTTTATGAATTTTTTGTACAACCTAACTAGGGTTTGGAATTCTTGACGGAAGAGACAGTGGGAAACGACAAATCGCGACTAGAGTACATCAAGTCTCGATAATCAAAAAGATAAAACTTGCTCCTAGTAATGTACTTTCTTGGTTTAAGAGCAAAGTTAACACTGTATAATCAAAGACAGAACACACTCTATTTTAATAGACATAAAAAAAAAAAAAAAAATGGGTAGAAAAGGGATTACGAAGGAAAAAAACGAGTTAGATTGACAAATGAGATACACAATTTAAATGTATAAAAAGAAAAAAGGTCCGAGATTGTCAACTGGTGCCCATAATTAAGAGTGGGAGAAAAAAGTGAGCGGAGTTGACAAGTTAAACCCATATTTTTTTTTAAGAAAATGTGAAACTTGTAATGAGACACCCTTTTATGTAAAAGGTGAAGCTTTAGTTGAAACGAATGATGTACTCCCTCCGTCCCATTTCAAGCTTCACCTTTTGTCAAAATGGGTGTCTCGTTAAAAGCTTCACCTTTTCTAAAATGACAAATAATTTTTACTATTTCACCCACTCATTCTCTTTCCTGATTCACTTTTATACTCACAACACTTTTCAAATTTACTATTCTCTCCACTCATTCTTTTTCCTATTTCACTTTTACAGTCACAACACTTTCTCCACTTACCTTTTTCCTTAATTTGCGTGCCACCTTCACCATCATGAAGCTTGAAATGGAACGGAGGAAATATATTTTAATACTCTCTACGTCCCGATTTCAATTTTTTTACTTTTCTTCTTATTAGTTTGTCTCAATTTAATGCTTTTAGTTTGTTTTATTTCTAAATTAAACAATGAGACTGACTTGTTACAATCGGATAACAACTCATCTAATAATATCTACCAACTTTTTCTCTTATTTTTATTTCATACTTACAACATATACCCTCCGTCCCACCTCACTTGATACTTATTTTCATTTTAGGTCGTTCCAACTCACTTAACACTTCCCAAAATAGCTTACTTTTTATAATTTTATATTCACTCTACCCCACCACTCATTCTCTCTCTTCATTTTCCATCACTCAATTTATTCAACCAACACTACTATTTACCCCACTCATTCTCTCTCTTCATTTTCTACCACACATTTTTTTTATTTTATTCTTTTTTCTTAGTTCCCGTGCCCACCTCAAGGGTGTCAAGTGAGGTGGGACGGAGGGAGTATTTAAGTTTTCATAATTTTGGTATAAAGTTAAACTAAAAATATTAGATTGGTACAAGGAGAGAGTATAAATTATGGGATGAAAATAGTAAATCATTGTTGTATAAATATTACTACATTCGTTCTGTTTTAATATTATTATTTTGATTTAACATAGGAATTAAGAAAAAATAAATAATGCAATGATAAAAAGTAAAGTAAGAGAGAGAAAATTGATAGATAACACTCCCTCCGTCCCAATCTAAATGTCTTAAAATGGATTCTACGCAAAAATTAAGGAAAGTGATGTAAGAAAGAGAAAAAATTTAAATGTTGTGAGTATGAAAAATTAAATAGGAGAGAGAATGACTGGGTGGAATAGTTAGGAGAGAGAATGTTGTGAGTGTAAAAGTAAAGTAGGAGAGAGAATGAGTGGGTGAAATAGTAAAAGAAATTTTCTTTTTTTGGGTTAAGACATTTTAAATGGGACGTCCAAAAAAAAAGTTGAGACATTTAGATTGGGACGGAGGGAGTATTTGTTTTGAGAATTACAAGTGAGTCAAATTATCCATTTCAGACAATAAAGCAACTAATTTTTTTAAATTGAAATAGAATTAAAAAATTAAGAACTTAACTAAGACGGAGGGAATAATATGTTGGGTCATCTTGATTAGGGGTGGTTCAGTTGGTATACCGACTGTATTTTACGTATACCATGTACCTATCAAATATGAATTGGTATACAAAAATATGTATCAGTACCAACCACAAAAGTAGGTATATCAAGTTTATTGGTACGGTTGATACTTGATTGGTAGATTTGGTATTAGAATATAACAAATGTAAACATAGACAAAAGAAAAAAATGCGTTTGTAAATAGAGGAATCGATTGAGAAGAAGAAAGTGTAGCGGTCTTTGAATTGAAAGATTTCATCCTGTTTCAAGTTTCAACCATAACTGATAAAAATTAACACATAACAATCCAATAATATATATATTTATGTTTACAGAAAAGTTGAGACTGAGGAATTGAGAAACGGAGAAATCAGTTTCTACCCCAATCCAAGCCCAAAAATCAGTAAATCCAACTATTCAAGCCCTAAACCAGTAAATTCAAGCAAGAAAAACCAAAAATCCGAAACAAAAATCAAATATCAAACCCTAAACAAACACATGAATGTGACGGTCGAGGGTTGAGAGTTGAGAATCGAGAGTAGAGAACTTACCTTTAGAAGGGGAGGAGGCGTGCGGTGGGAAGATCTTGGTCAGCGGACTGAGGTGGGAGGAGGCGCACTGGCATCGAATGATGGATCGCAAATCGACAATTGAATCGCTATAAGGAGAGAAAGAAGAAAGGGGTTACTACTTGAATTGAAAATAGATTTTAGGTTTAGATTTTTTTTAAATGTTATATTATTATATATATAATTATAAGTATAATAATTTTTAATAAATAAACTCGGTATATTGGTATACCAACCGAAGTCACTTTTGCGTACCCTGTACCAACCAATTAGACATAATTGGTACAGTACTATCGTACTAAGAGTTCGGTATACCGACCTTTTGTACCAATTATAATTAGTACGAGTTGATATACGAGTTGATTGACACGGATGAGTACAACTTGCCACCCCTACTCTTGATGTTAAGTCTCATTAATTTTTGGGTCCAAATAGTTGTACTAATATATACTCCCTCCGTCCCATCCAACTGTGAATCAAGGTTTTGAGCACGTCGATTAAGAAATATTATTAAGATAATAAAAATGTGTGGTAGGAAATGAAGAGAGAGAATGAGTGGAGTTAATGAGTGGTTGGTTGAATAAATTGTATGGTGGAGAATGAGTGGAGTTAATGAGTGGGTGGGGTAGGGAAAATATAAAATATTAAAATCTTTGCCAAAAGGGATAGTTCACACTCGGTTGAGACGGATCAAAAAAAAATAAGTGTACACTAAACTGGAATGGAGGGAGTATTCTATCCGTCTCATAATAATTATATATTGTGTGAAGTAGAATTTTTTTTTTGAATAAGGAGACATATTTAATAAAATATATTCCTTTCGACTATAAATTACACATTTTCATTATTAGGCGTCCCACTTCAAACTAAACAATTAATAATATGAAAATATTTTATTATTTTTATATTAATGGAACTCACATATTATACTCACAACAATACTTTAATTGTTATTTTCTACCACACTTTTTCTCTCCTACTTCACTTTTCTTACCACAACACCTAATTCACTAACAATTTTTCTAATTTCTGTAAATAGTAATTGTGTAATTTGTAATAGAACGAATAGAGTATAATACAATTTCTCTGTCCTAATTGAATTTGCAAAAAAAAAAAAAAAGTTATAATACAAAAGAAAACGGTGAAAATATTAATGTGTTGTGAGTATGACATGTGTATATCATTCATCTAAAATGAATTTTTGCATGTTCGAGTGGTACACCAAATCAAATGAGTATGTTTTTTAAGCTCAGATGGAATGGAGGGAGTATACATATTATTAATATTATATTATTAATATTATGAATTACAGAATATTATGAAACAAAGAGAATATTCCTTCCGTCATAGTATAAACTAAATACTCCCTCCGTTTCATAATATGTGACACAGTTACTGTTCCGTACGGGAATTAAGGAAAAAGTGAAAAGGTTGATGTGTTGTGAGTGTAGATAGTTGAGTAGGAGAGAGAATGAGTGGAGAGAATAGTAAATTATAATGGTGTTGTGAGTATTAAAATAATGTAGGAGAGAGAATGAGTGGAGGGAATAGTAAAGATTCTTTGCCATTTTAGAAAGTGTGACTTATCAGTGGGACGCCCAAAATAGCAAAGTGTGTCACTTGTTGTGGGAGGGAGGGAGTATTTACTTATTTGCCCACTAATATAGAAAAATTGTACTCTCTCCGTCCCATTTCAAGGATCCTACGATAGTATTTCACGCCTCTGAAGAAATTTTTTTAAAATTGAATAAAGAGTTACAAGTTGGTAGAAGATTAGAGAAGAGAGAATGTAAAAGTTAAAACATTTAATCTTTTCCCCTCTTTTTAATTGATTTTTTTTAAATATATTAACATTATAAGGACATAATGAATGATTTTTTAAGGGTATAATGAGTGGTTTTTTGTAAATATATTTACATTATAAGGGGTCGTTTGGTAGCCCTTCTTAGGACTATTATTAGTCAAATAAGCTTGATGTTTGGTAGATTAAATGCAATTGGAATAATAATCATAACAACCTGAATAAGGTCTCTTATCCCATTCATATTTATCAAAAAAAAAAGGTGGTATTATTAATTCCTGAATTAATAATCTCTTCACTATTAATACGGGTTAATTCTATCAGGCTATCAAACGAGTCCTAAGGATATAAATGTTCGAAACATTGTTCAAAATTTGTCATTTATGAAATGAAACTCTCAGCATGAAACGTAGCAAAAGGAAAAGTAAGACTCTTAAAATGAGACGAAGAGAGTAGTATATTAGGTGTTGTAATTATAAATAACTAGTACATGTGCCCGTGTCCGAGGACACGGGTTTTTTTTTTAATTAACATAAATCTCCTAGCACATGCCCGTGTCCAAGATCACGTGAGATTTTTTTTTTATATATATCTTAAAAAAAAAAAAAACATGTATGTCGCACGACATACAAAGGTGGGATGGCAAAACAGGAAAGAGAGTGAATAGTGAGGGCAAAAGAGTCATTTCCGCCCGTGTAACTGTTCACTCAACTGTTCCAAAAGCATCCTTCATTTATACTATAGATAGATGGGATAGAAAATAGTAATTTAAGTTGCGTTGTAATTATAAAAGTAAATATGAGAGTTAATAAAATAAAAAATAATAATAAGGGCGTCACTTATTAGGGTAGAGTTAAGTTTGATGAGGCTAATGTCTGAAGAAGAAGAAGGAAAATAATAGTGGTAAAGAGAAAGTCATGAATCACATTGATTGATTGACCATGATTTGTGGAGCATGTGTTTACTTATTGAATCATTGCGAATCATATTTGTATATCACTCATGTTTTAGTAGCTACCTATCTAGCCACCGATAATTTTCATCACTTTATGTGTTGCTTATTTTTTTGTTTTAAAATAAATATTAATAAATTTAAGCCAAAATCTTAAAAAAAAAAAAAACATTTTTTTAATATTAAAAAAATGTGTTTTATTTCTTTCGCTAGTGTCAGTATTAGTGTAACAAAGTGTCAGTGTAAAAAAATGACAGAGTTAGTGTAACAAAGTGTCAGTGTATAGAGTTAGTGTTAGTGTAACAAAGTACCAGTGTAAAGAGTGTCGGTGCATGTATATTAAACGTCAGTATAAATAGTGTCGGTGTAGGGTAAAAAAAATGTCGGTATTATATAAAAAAGTGACAGTGTGAAGAGTGTCGGTGCATGTATATTAAGTGCCAGTATAAATAGTTGATGGATGGATTTGAACTCATTCCATTTTTAACTCTTTCTTTCTCACTCTTAATTGCTTAAACTACTCATTTTCAACTTAAAATTAATAGTATTTTTTAAGACAATCTTAATTAATTGAGTGATTGCAATTTATCTTACCAAATATGCTTAACTTTTTAATCTCTTAAAGTGTTCCAAATTAAGAGCTTAATTGGGTTGCCAAATAAACTATCAGTGCATGTATTAAGTGTCAGTGTAAAAATGATTTTTCCATAATCTTAAAAAAAATGCATTTTTTATAACACCAACTCTAAATTTAATTATGTTCATAATAATAATAATAATTAGTAAAAATAAATTTTAAATTTTAAAAAATTTACTAAATTATTAAGATATACTCCCTCCGTCCCATACCTACGTGCACACTTTTCATTTTGGGCGTTCCAAACCTACGTGCACATTTCCTAAAATGGAAAGGAATCTTTATTATTCCCTCCACTTATTCTCTCTCCTACATTATTTTAATACTCACAACACCATTATAATTTACTATTTCCTCCACTCATTCTCTCTCCTATTTTATTTCACACTCACAACACTTTCAATATAATACTCTCTCCTTAATTTATGTGAAAAGTCAAACTATACATGTAGGTCCGGGACGGAGGGAGTAGTGAAAATATAAATAAATTTATTTTAAAATTTGAGTGTAATTATTATTATTACTATTACCAAAAGTAAAGCAAAACTAACTATCTACTCCATTTCAATTTTTGGTTGTGAGAGAGTTTGAAAATAAAACAAGGCATGCGCGAATATAGCGGTTGGTTGGTGTGAATGGGTGCTGGTTTTATGGGAGAAAAATATGAAAAGAGAGAGAGACAGGATGATTGAGGTGTGTCGGGTAGCGTGGAGGGAGGGAGGGAAGGAGGTAGCAGAATCAGAAGGAATCCCATTCCATTCCATTCCATTCTCTCTCATCTTTTTTTTTTTTATTTTTTCTCTCTCCACTCCACTTTCTTACTGTGTACTGTACCTGTAGTAGTCTTGTCAGATTTTCGAATAGAGTAGTACCAGTACAGCTCCTGTAATTTTGCCTGATTTCTCGTTTCCTGTGATTCCGCTTTCATTCCTTATCTTCTCCGGTTTCAACAAAATCAAATTTCTTGATGGCATTGTACGAAAATTAAGTATAGCGTGTATATGGTGAATTAAGTATGATGAGTATAAAAAGTGAGATATTAGAGAGAACTAGTTAGTAATTCGTCGAAATTTGACGGATATAGTTAGATTTTAGCCATTAAATAAAATGTTATAATTTTTCTTGTGAATTATTTTCTGATTAGGAAAGATTAGTTAAAATATTTTTAATTAAATAGCAGAATATTCAAATATTAGGCACTAAGCATAATATTATGTAAACATTTAACATGACATCTATTCTTTGTTAAACAATTAAAAGATATCAAATTTTGTGATTCCATAAATCCACTAAAAATAAAAATGATAAATATGAATATCTTTAGCTAAAATAGCTTACATCATAGTAAAATGTTGTCCCTGACAACAGTTTAAGTTAAGTTTGCTGGTACTTGCTTTTTACAATTCAATGTAAATATGAGCTTTTTGGGCGACTTCATTTAGGTTCATTTTTAGTTTATTTACTGGAACAAAGTTCAGTTTTCTCTAGTATATAATTTTGGGAAGGCAACAAGATTTATCATCTTGTTTTGGCTGCCTCCTTGTGTACCATTTTCACTATATAATTGGAAATTTCAGAAAATTTGGAGATACTGATTTCCATCCAACATATAGCTGGAACAGGATTTGTGGATAAGTGAAAAATATAAGTAAATGTCAAATCGGGAGATGGATCTGTGCAAACAGGCCCGTCTCAATAATTATTGGGGCCATGTGCGAAATGTGAATATTGGGCCCCTAATATTTAAAAATTAATACAAAAAATATAATATGTATATATGAGTGCTTTTATATAAAGATTAAAATTTTATAAAATTAAGCAATAAAATTCAAAAATAATTTATTACATTGATCATTACTTTTCGCACAACATATTTTTTTTTTGAAACTAAATACCTAATGGGCCTAGATAAAATGGGATCCCTCCAAAATTTGAGGTCCGATGCAAAGGAACCTCTTGCACTTCTCATCAGTCGACCCTGTGTGCAAAAGTTGATTGAGTTTAAATCGATATAATTTACTATATAAGAAATAATTAACCAATTGGAGAATTACATAATGTCATGTCATAATAGCTCAACGTTTCCTGTGATTCCGCTTTCATTCCTTATCTTCTCAGGTTTCAACAAAATCAAATTTCTTGATGGCATTGTACGAAAATTAAGTATAGCGTGTATACTCCCTCCGTTCCGGCCGACTTAGGATTTTTGAAATGGCACGGGAATTAAGAAAAAGGTAAATGTTGTGAGTGTAATTTAAAAATAGGAGAGAGAATGAGTGGAGGGAATAGTAAATTATAATGGTGTTGTGAGTATTAAAATAATGTAGGAGAGAGAATGAGTGGAGATAATAGTGATTTAAGGTTTCCATTTTGGGCCGTCCTAAGTCGGGTGGGACGCCCAAAATGGCAAAAAGTCCTAAGTCGACCGAAACGGAGGGAGTATAGTGAATTAAGTATGATGAGTATAAAAAGTGAGATATTAGAGAGAACTAGTGAGTAATTCGTTGAAATTTGACGGACATAGTTAGACTTTAGCCATTAAATAAAATGTTATAATTTTTCATGTGAATTATTTTCTGATTAGGAAAGATTAGTCAAAATATCTTTAATTAAATAGCAGAATATTCAAATATTAGGCACTAAGCATAATATTATGTAAACATTTAACATGACATCTATTCTTTGTTAAACAATTAAGAGATATCAAATTTTGTGATTTCATAAATCCACTAAAAATAAAAATGATAAATATGAATATCTTTAGCTAAAATAGCTTACATCATAGTAAAATGTTGTCTCTGACAACAGTTTAAGTTAAGTTTGCTAGTACTTGCTTTTTACAATTCAATGCAAATATGAGCTTTTTGGGTGACTTCATTTAGGTTTCTTTTTAGTTTATTTACTGGAATAAAGTTCAGTTTTCTCTAGTACATAATTTTGGGAAGGCAACAAGATTTACCATCTTGTTTTGGCTACCTCCTTGTGTACCATTTTCACTATATAATTGAAAATTTCAGAAAATTTGGAGATACTGATTTCCATCCAACATATAGCTGGAACAGGATTTGTGGATAAGTGAAAAATATAAGTAAATGTCAAATCGGGAGATGGATCCTGTGCAAACAGGCCCGTCTCAATAATTATTGGGGCCCTGTGCGAAATGTGAATATTGGGCCCCTAATATTTAAGAATTAATACAAAAAATATAATATGTATATATGAGTGCTTTTATATAAAGATTAAAATTTTATAAAATTAAGCAATAAAATTCAAAAATAATTTATTACATTGATCATTACTTTTCGCACAACATATTTTTTTTTGAAAGCTATATACCTAATGGGCCTAGATAAAATGGGGGCCCTCCAAAATTTGGGATCCGATGCAAAGGAACCTCTTGCACCTCTCATCAGTCGACCCTGTGTGCAAAAGTTGATTGAGTTTAAATCGAGATAATTTACTATATAAGAAATAATTAACCAATTGGAGAATTACATAATGTCATGTCATAATAGTGACATCAACTATTAAAAAATCTTTGATTTCAAAAATCAAAAGTTGATTGAGCTTAAATCGGGATAATTTGTATAAATATTTACCTTATAAATATTTACCTTATAAACATTAACCTTTTATTAAATGAAAAATCTTTGATTTCAAAATTCAAAAGTTGATTGAGCTTAAATCGGGATAATTTACTGTATAAATATTTACCTTATAAACATTAACCTTTTATTAAATGAAAAATTAATTTATTAAATGAAAAATCTTTGATTTCAAAATTCAAATGTTGATTAAGCTTAAATCGGGATAATTTACTTTATAAATATTTACCTTATAAACATTAACCTTTTATTAAATGAAAAATCAATTTATTAAATGAAAAATCTTTAAAAAGAATATAAGTTTAATTAATAATTAATTTCATTTAAATAAACGAAAACAATATGTTAGGTTTATTTACAACAATAAAAAAGTTCAACGATAATTTTGATATAAAACATTTAGCTAGGCCGAATGAAATTATATAATCAAAAATATATTAAGACTGATAGGGTTATTCACGTAATGTAGACCTTTTTTTTTTCTTTTTGAAGATTTGTAGGGATAATTTATAATGATACTTGATAATCAATTTAAATTTGAATTGACATCTTCAAAATGTATTAATGTGTTTAAATTAGGATAATTTTGAAATTCAAAACATTTAACTATATTTAAATTAGGATAAATACTGAAGATTCACATGAGTAATTTTATGGCATTTAAAAAATTTGCCTTGTTAATTTTTTTTTTAAATTTTAAGATTAGATCAGTTTATGATACCCAAATTTAGCTTGCCATAGCACTGTTGCTCAAAATTTTAAAAAATCAATTTCTGTAATTTTAATACTCCACTAACTGAATTTCATGGACTTCTTTAAAAAAAAAAAAACAACTGAATTTCATGGACTTAGTCAAACTATTGAAAATGTAAACGTTTTTTTAAGGAAATATAACCCATTTGATAAATATGTAAGATTTGAATTAAATCTAATCTAATTTGATAATATTAATAATTGAATTCTAATTTCAAATTATTTTACAATACTTTCCTTAGTTTATACACGATATTTTTGTCATGTTCAGCCAATTTGTTCCATATACTCTATTATTTTTTATAATGAAAACATACTATATATATATATATATTTGAGTAAATCATACTATATATGAAAGTATATAAAAAAATATAAGGAAAATATATGAAAATAATTCAATGAGTAAATCATACTATATATATACTTGATTTATTGTCGAAATTTAAGGCTATTTAATCTTTTTTAAAGGACTAAATGAATCTTATTAATTGCCAAAAATTAAGGCTAATTATTTAAAAAAGCTTATTGGATTTATTTTAATGTATTAGTTTAATTACTAATTAATTTCATTTAAATAAACGAAAACAATATGTTAGGTTTATATACAACAATAAAAAAGTGAGACAATAATTTTGATATAAAATATTTAAATAAACTTATTTGTGAATTATTTCATTTAAATAAACTTATTGGATTTATTTTAATGTAAAATTTTAATTAATAATTAATTTTATTTTAATAAACGAAAGCAATATGTTAGGTTTATATACACAACAATAAAAAAGTGAGACGATAATTTTGATATAAAACATTTAAATAAACTTATTTCATTTATTTCATTTAAATAAACTTATTGGGAAATTTAATTTTCAAAGGACTAAAACACAAATAATTGTTATTTATGGACCAAAAAGCTGATTTATTGGCGAAAATAGATGAAATTTAAGGATCAAAATGCAAAATATCGACGAATAAGAGATTGACACGTGACGAACTGTGGAGCTTGAAATTTCTTCTGCTTTAATATTATGTATGGATATGCGGTAGAAAATAGTAAGTAAATAGTTATTGTAAATATAATAATTGAGTCCAATTAATAAAGAAGTATTAAAAACTTTCCATTCTTATATTCTTATATTGTGTCTTTTTAAATGGGATATACAAAATGAAATTTTGTAAATTTTCTAATGAAACTGAGAAAGTATATACTTCCTCCGTCCCACTCTAGTGTGGATTTATTTTCTTTTTGGGACGTCCCACTACAGTGTGAACAATCCAAAATGGCAAAGAATCTTTACTATTTCATCCACTCATTCTCTTTCTTACTTTACTTTTACACTCACAACATTCTCTCTCCTAACTATTCCTCCCACTCATTCCCTCTCCTATTTAATTTTTCATACTCACAAACACTTCCTCCACCTATTTCTCTTTTCTATTTTTTTTTTAATTTTTATGTTCAAAAAATAGGTTCACAATGGAGTGGGATGGATGGAGTATTTATTAGAGATAATGACATCTAGAGCCAGGACTCTAAGAGATCTTTTATATAGCGCCCAATTATTTTATTTTTTTCCACATTGGGGTTCATATTCAAAGTTTTTATCGGTTAAAGTTTTTTTTGACGAAATTTATTAAAAATCAATTAAGAGACATATAATTAAGAAAAATATGTCTCACACGTTATTGAAATTGATTTTTCATATAAAGGAGTTAAATGAAGTTTTCTAAACTAAAGGATTGAATGATTTTCGATATTTTTCATCTACTCTCATACATGATCAAATTTGAACACTTTTGCAAATTATGAATCCTGATATAAGAGTGTTTTCGCTTGATCATACAGAATCAAATAATGAGACAAAATCATTATTACAAAATAATATAAAAAAATGATATATACTAGTGAAACAAAAATTAATAGGTACTCACTATATCCTTTTCTGAATCACCACTACGATTCAAATTTTCAATCTGCCGAATACAACCCCTTAATTTTCCCATAGCTTTAATGATGGTAGGCATACGATATTGAAGAGATCTTCGATTACGCTCATGCAGGAGTGCATTTTTTGTCGAGTTGTATTCGATCACAATTCGAGATCAAAATTGATCTTGAACATATCAAAAATATCTAACTGGGCCAAGCGAGTAAAGCCCAATCCACAAGCAATTATGACCACCTTATTCTTTATGGACTAGGCCCAATTATCCCATGGTACAAGATCCATCTCATATATCAGTCGACTAAGTTCATTGTCCGACCTACTAGGTCCCGACCTAACTTAGTCCGACCCTATGACCCAACATATTTCTGGGTACGATCCAACTCTACTCGACAAGGTCGACCCAAGCACAGTGTCGACCTCGACCGCCAAAACAAGCGTCGACCTAACCCGTAATGTGCACACGTACATTTATTCCGGCCATAACTGCTTCCCTACAAATCAGGGACCGTTCCAGGACACGTTCACATTACATGTTACTGTCCCTAGAATCTCAGAGCTGATGTAGCCCTGTCATTAAACCACCTACATCAACTATAAATACTTCATCACTACCAACGGTGCAAGGGTAACTGCAATTTTTTATCAGAATTTCATTATTCAATACTTTTTAGCTCTCCAATCATCAAATACTTACTCTCACGCCCGAGGGTCTAAGCCGGAGACACATCCGGCTAGTCGTGGGTTCTGCTGTGTCAAGGAGCCAGGTGATCGTCACCCGCCACGTGGAGGAAGATTGATAAGCACATTTCTTGCGGCATCAGATCTCTCGACTGGTTGCTACCTATGATTGGGTTATGAGAAATGTCAACATAAACTTTGCATAGGTGTATATCCTAATTAGGAACGTAAGAAACGCTCATTTGTGTTGAAGCCATGTAGAAAATATGACGTAGCAGAAGACTTTGATAGATAATCGATTACTGTTGTAATCGATCGGGATAGATACCAATTACTGTTGTAATTGAATCTTCACACAACACTAGTAGAATTTAAGCAATACCAAGAGTCGGAAGAAACAAATAGCCAGTAATCGATCTTCAATTCTCGTAGAATTTAATCAATATAAGGAATTGGCATTCAAAAGAAATTTAATCACTTCAAGGCAACAAAGGGTAAACACCCAATATCAATTTTTATTCATCATCAGAGCCCTTTTTACAAAACCCTAACACAACTATAAATACTAAAGAAACCCTAAAGCAATTTATAAATGAAAAGACTAAAATACCCTAACTAATTATTTCATAAAACCCTAAAATCCTAAAATATATTGAGGCCCGTTTGTAGCTGCCGCCGCCATGCACGACCGCTCTCATTGTTGACCTGCATCATTCTCACCTCCTTTGAAAGTCTCGTCCACGAGTCTATACCCACGATAGGAGCATTACGAGCCGATTCCTCTGAAGTCTGTTGATTGAACAAGTCGGTCACCCTGCCTTATAAATGTTTGAACAAGTCGGCCGGTCATCCTGCCTTTTAAATTTCCCAACAAATCGGCCAGCCTACCCGTTAAATGTTCCATTATCAACTCCCTACGTTGATCTACGATGAATTTGACGCGTTCCTCCAGAGCCGCCTCATCTTGCTTGTAGATCTGCATGATTCCAAGGATTTGAACCGAAGCTCTGATACCAACTGACGTAGCGAAAAACTTTGATAGATAATCGATTACTGTTGTAATCGACCGGGATAGATATCAATTACTGTTGTAATTGAATCTTCATACAACACTAGTAGAATTTAATCAATACCAAGAGTTGAAAGAAACAAATAGCCTGCAATAATGCATCATATCTCATTCATTTTAAACTCACAACTCACCAATTCTTTCTCTTTAGTTAACACATCAAATTTATTCACCCAAGTCAATATCAATTTCAATATTGGCGGTCTCACTTTCAGTATTATCTAACTCGTCTTCTTCCTTCTCTTACTAACTTAGAGATGCCTTGATTGAACATTTATGGGATGAATATGTGAATTCAAAAAATTAAATGTTCATCTATTATTGTGGGGACCCCGACCCGGAACCTACACGTGTCCCGAGTTGGTGCGTCCCCAAACTACCCCAAAGTCTCTAAACTTTTTAAAACTTTACTTTGACTTTCCATCATGAACCTGAATAACATATCATTTCAAAAGAACTCCACTCTACTCCACATCGGAGGAGGAGATAACTAACTTTGAAAATAGTTAACTGTTTAGTTACAAAAGATTTAAGGTTATGACGTAGAGTTTAAAGTTTATAATTACAAACTCCAAGAATGGAATTACCAAAATACAATTTATACGTCACCCTAAACATACCCTGACAATACCCCAAAAGCTTACTCCAAACTCCTCTCCGTCCTTACTTGGGCGGTCCTCCTGTCTCGGGATCTAAAACAGTAAAGGGAAAGGGGTGAGAATAAATCTCAGCAAGCTATTATGGATGCAGCAATATGCCAAACAAATGCAACATATAACAAGTCGCACATAACACATTGGGAAAGCTATAAACACATTCCATTACCTTGGTTTACCTTTTCCCGTCTGAACAGTAGTCGTACAACATTGGGTATAATAATAATACTCCAATTACAGTGAGCTGCTTAAGCAATACTCACGTCTTATAAGACCCATTTTCCAGGGAACCATATAAGACAGTAGCAACTCTGTAAGGCTTTTGGCTCAATACAGACGCTATACCCCAACCTGTGGCCACAGGAGGGGACGGTCACAGATATAACATAATCCGATCACATTAGGTCACACTTCCATAATTGATCGTATTCGTTATACCCCAACGTCGGTGACTCACACATAATCAAGCACATAATAGATACTTGAATAAAATCCACAAAAAGGGATAACAACATATCAACATGGTAAACTATACTCATGTCCAACCAATATCATAGTGCAACATTCATTCAATACACTATGCAATATAAACAATGTATATGAACTCAATGTAAGGCAAGGAAGTAGCATAAATCCATCCTACAAAGTCATTATACAATAATACATAGCCTCTTGAAGGGTCTAAGGGGAATCTATCAAGTTGGGATCATAATTGTTTAGTTACTAAACTAGTTTATCTAACGTTTTCCAAGCAACATTTAAGGTACTTCCACTATTCCATTTTAATCACTTAGAACGTCATTGTGAAGCCAAAGTATTCTACTTTAATCTAGGTTAAAAGGATTTCATTATGGTTCGAGTTTGATTAGGTTTGAATAGCTATAAAGTTGAGGTGAGAAAATGCGCCGGGGGACGACTCGTCCCCCGGGGCACGACTCGTCCCCACTTTACCCCCACCGAACACAGCGTCCCCCTTAGGTCACGACTTCCCTTCGTCCAAGGGACGACTCGTCCCTCGGCCCGTAATTTGCACAAACAGCAGAAATCAACACAAAAATCCCAAGAAACCAAATGTACAACCAAATGCATTCTAAGTTATGAACCTAAAGGGCAATTCCAACTTGGGTAACTTTAATCTACTCCTTTAACTCCATGAAATCAAGTCTTAAACCTAGATCCATTCAACTTCCATAACTCACAATATTTCTACAAACCCAACAAGGTTCTAAATCAACACATTCAACTCCCAATAGTTTTCCCAAGCAAGAAATCACCAACATAAGAACAAGAACCACAAGAAATATTCATGAACATTCATGAGAAGAGAAGTCATAACAACTTACTTGGATTTTAGAAGGAAATGCTTGATCTTTCTAGCTAGAAGGTTTCCTCTAGATCACCCAACTTCAATGGAGCTCTAGGACTTGAATTTTGGTGAAGAAAGTCTTGGAGCAAAGCTTGGGGAAGGGGCTTCAATGGAGTCTCTCTCTTGCTCTAGGTTGAAGAAGTGAAAAATGAGGGAGAAGGGAGGGTAGTAAGAGTGTGTAGGGGCCAAAAGGTGGAGGGAGTAAGAGAGAGGAGGTGGAAGATGGACACTTGGCATGGAGGAGGGAGTTTCTACAAAAATGGCCCCCCATGGAAATTAGCAAGGCTTCCATTCTAACTTAAAAATAAAATAAATCTTTATCCCATTAATTTATCCTACTCATTTAAATTCCCTACACCATTTAACATTTTTCCATTTCTATTATTTTCCCAAGTTTATTTATTTAATGTCCAATAAATTCTTATGAGATTTAAATTTACTTTTCACCCAATTTATCCTAACTTAAGAATATAAAGATATAATTGAACATATAAAGATGACATAAATATTAAAAGCATATAATTTAATATTTAAAATAAGTGCCTAGGGTTGGGGTCGTCACACTCACTCCCCCTTAAAGAAAATTCGACCCGAATTTTTAAAAAGGAAACTTACTTGAATTTTCAAACAACCACGGGTATTTCGCTCTCATCTCCGACTCTAGCTCCCACGTCGCTTCCTCTACGGTGTGATTCTTCCAAAGGACTTTTACTATCGGGATACTCTTGGTTCTCAACTCTTTAACTTGGAACTCTAGGACTCTTAATGGCTCTTCAACATACGACATGTCCGCTTGGACATCATCGGGAGGAGAGCTCAAAACATGGGAGGGGTCATGACAATACTTCCTAAGCATAGAAACGTGGAACACATCATGAAGCAAAGAGAAAGACGGAGGCAACGCTAACCGGTAAGCCAATTCCCCTATCTTCTCTAGAATCTCAAACGGTCCCACAAACCTCGGGGCTAACTTACCCTTATTACCAAACCTTTTAATCCCCGTCCTCGGAGAGACCTTCAAGAACACAAAGTCACCAACCCGAAATGATAAATCCCGCCTTCTGTTGTCGGCGTAGCTTTTCTGTCGACTCTGAGCTGTCTTCAATCTATCCCGAATCACCTTGATCTTCTCCGTAGAATCTCGAACCAAATCCGGACCCCAAAGTCTCGCTTCACCAACCTCGTCCCAACACATCGGAGATCGACACTTCCTACCATACAACGCTTCATACGGAGCCATCTCAATCTTTGGGTGATAACTGTTATTGTAAGCAAACTCCACTAAAGGTAAATGATCCTCCCAAGACAATTGGAAATCCATCACACAAGCTCGTAACATATCCTCAAGTATCTGAATAGTTCTCTCGGACTGACCATCGGTTTGAGGATGAAACGCGGTACTAAAACACAACTTAGAACCCAAAGCTTCATGCAATGCTCTCCAAAATCTGGATGTAAACCTCGGATCTCTATCGGACACAATACTAACCGGAACCCCGTGAAGTCTCACAATCTCCTTCAAATACAACTGGGCTAACTTCTCTAACGAAAACTTAGTTGATACCGGAAGAAAATGAGCCGACTTCGTCAACCGATCCACAATAACCCATATAGCATCCATCTTCTTCACGGTGAGAGGCAAACCCGAAACAAAATCCATCGAGATCCCTTCCCATTTCCATTCCGGAATATCCAATGGTTGAAGTAGTCCCGCCGGTCTTTGATGTTCTGCCTTAATCTGTTGACACGTCAAACACTTAGATACATAATCCGCTATTTCTCTTTTCATTCCATTCCACCAATATCCACGCTTCAAGTCTTGATACATTTTGGTACTCCCCGGATGAATCGCAAACTTGGATTTATGGCCATCCTCTAAAACACGCTTCTTGATTTCCGGCGATGACGGAACGCAAATTCTCCCTTGGAAAGTTAAAATCCCATCTCGATTCAAAGCAAAATCCCCGGCTTTCCCATCTTGCACTTGATCACAAATTTTCTTCAATTCCGGATCTTCTTGTTGAGCTTCCTTCAAATCACCATACAATATCGGAACGGCTCTAACATTCGCAATAATTACTTCACTCTTCAATTCCCGAGAACTCAAAGCTGTCAAATACGCCTTTCGGCTAATCGCATCGGCCACCACATTGGCCTTCCCCGGATGATAAGAAATTACACAATCGAAATCTTTCAAAAACTCTAACCATCTTCTTTGCCGGTTGTTCAACTCCTTTTGGGTAAATAGGTACTTCAAACTCTTATGATCGGTGAAAATCTCGAATTTCGCTCCGTAAAGATAATGCTTCCACTTATGCAACGCAAATACAATCGCCGCCAATTCCATATCATGAGTAGGGTAATTCTGTTCGCGGTGATAACTTCCTAGAGGCATACGCAATAACCTTTCCATCTTGCATTAACACACATCCCAAACCCGCCTTCGAGGCATCACTATAGATCACAAAATTCTCACAACCATTCGGAAGGGTAAGAACCGGAGCCGTTGTCAATCTCTTCTTCAATTCATCAAAACTTGCTTCACACTTGGAATCCCACACAAACAATACATCTTTCCGAGTCAACCTAGTCAACGGAGTAGCAATCCGAGAAAACCCCTCAATGAACCTTCGATAGTACCCCGCCAAACCAAGAAAACTACGGACTTCGGTCACGGTCGAAGGTTGCTTCCAATTAACCACGGCTTCAATCTTTGCAGGATCCACGGAAATCCCCGAACTCGACACAACATGTCCCAAGAAAGAAATCTGCTCAAGCCAAAACTCGCACTTACTGAACTTAGCATACAACTGCTTCTCACGAAGAACGGACAAGACAATCCTCAAATGATTCTCATGCTCTTCCCGGGACTTAGAATACACAAGAATATCATCAATAAAGACCACCACAAAACTATCGAGATAAGGCTTGAAGACACGGTTCATCATATCCATAAACACGGCTGGAGCATTAGTCAACCCAAACGGCATCACCACAAACTCATAATGACCATATCTAGTACGAAAAGCTGTCTTAGCAACATCATCCGGCCTAATCTTCAGCGATGGTATCCGCTTCTCAAATCAAGCTTTGAGTAGATAACGGAACCTTGGAGTTGGTCAAACAAATCATCTATATGCGGAAGAGGATACTTATTCTTAATGGTGGCTTGGTTCAACAAACGATAGTCAATACACAATCGTAAGGTACCATCCTTCTTCCTAACAAACAAGACCGGTGCTCCCCACGGAGACACACTAGGACGAATAAAACCTCGGTCTAACAATTCTTGCAATTGGACCTTCAACTCTTTTAACTCGTAGGAGCCATTCTATAGGGTGCTTTAGAGATAGGAGCGGTACCGGGTACTAAGTCAATACAAAACTCTATCTCACGGTCCGGAGGCATAGAGTACTCACTAGAGAACACATCACTAAACTCATTCACAACCGGAACATGAGCTAACTCGGGAGACTTCTTATTGGAATCTACCACATAGGCTAAGTAACCCGTACACCCCTTAGATAGCATCTTTCTAGCTTTTAAGGCGTAAATAACATGTAACCCGAACATAGATTTATCGGCATCAAATATAAATGTAGGCACATCGTGCATAGCAAATGAGACTCGCTTCCTACGACAGTCTACCAAAGCATGGCACTGACTCAACCAATCCATACCAAGGATCACATCAAAATCACGGATTGGTAGCTCGACCAAATCCACCGGCAATACATGCCCACATATAGTCACATCACATCCACGATATATCAAAGAAGATTCAAGGCTCTCTCCCATAGGAGTAGAGACCTCTAACACATAAGGCATAGATTCAGGCAAGATATGCAATGAGAATGCAAAATGAGACGCCACAAATGAATGGGAAGACCCGGGATCTATAAGAATGCGGGCCTTAACTCCTGAGACAGGAACTATACCTCTAATGACGGCATTAGGATCGACCTCTCCTCGACCCAAAGCAAACACACGACCTTGGACTCTATCCTTAGGTTTCCCATCAACGTCTCTCTTCACACCACTTCCTTGACCCCCGAATCCGGTACCCGTCGCTTGCTTATTCTGTAACTTGGGACAATTCCTCCTGAAATGGCCCGGCGATCCACACTCCAAACACTTTCCTTGTTTGCTCCAACACTTGTCCTCCGAATGCCCTAGTTTCTTGCAAAACCCACATGTTGTCCCAAGCTGACCGGAAGTCGCACGATTTGCCGGAGCCGCCACATGACCTCCTCGATTCGCTCCCGGGGTGAAAGTCCTCATGCGCACTCTATTCCGTCCCGATCCTTGACCACAAATCTGTTCCTGTTTCCTCCTTCGTTCTTACCACGATGCTCCTCTATGTCGTTCTCAATCCGGTACGCCATATTCACCTTTGCTTGGAAATTGGCGAAGTTATGCGTCAACAACTGCTTCCGAAACTCAACTCTTAAACCTTTCACAAACCGGTAAACTCGCCTCTCTTCATCCGGCACCAAATGAGGACAATATCGGGCCAACCGTGAACTTCGCCGAATACTGCGCTTCGTCATGGTCCCTTGCTCCGGCTTCAGAACTCGCCTTCTTTCTTGTCCCTAGTAACCGTCGGCACAAAGTGATCTCGGAACTTGAGCGTGAAGTTCTCCCACGTCTGCGGTGTCAAATCTCGGTCCCAACCATCCTTTACCACTTGCCACCAATGCTCCGTGGTCCTTCCAATTTGAAAACGGCGCATCTCACTTTCTCCGCATCCGTACTCTCCATAGCTGCGAAAATCTTGTTCATAGCCTCAAGCCACCTCTCAGCCTTCACCGGATCCGGATCTCCGTTGAAGCTAGGAGGAGACATCTTCACAAACTTCTCCAACCCATGTTGCCCTTGTGCGCCTAGATTCGATTCAAATTCGATTACGAGTTGCCATATGCTGAAGGAACCCTCGGAACATGTCCATCATCTCGGCGTTCGGATTACCAACACCACCCAAACCCAGATTCGGATCACCTTCATTTCCCGCCATTACAACAAACTCCTGCATTAAACACTCGACGTCAGTTACCACACACTCTCACTCAGCTAGACTCTACCCAAGAATTCTAACCGAGCTTTGATACCAACTGTGGGGACCCCGACCCGGAACCTACACGTGTCCCGAGTTGGTGCGTCCCCAAACTACCCCAAAGTCTCTAAACTTTTTAAAACTTTACTTTGACTTTCCATCATGAACCTGAATAACATATCATTTCAAAAGAACTCCACTCTACTCCACATCGGAGGAGGAGATAACTAACTTTGAAAATAGTTAACTGTTTAGTTACAAAAGATTTAAGGTTATGACGTAGAGTTTAAAGTTTATAATTACAAACTCCAAGAATGGAATTACCAAAATACAATTTATACGTCACCCTAAACATACCCTGACAATACCCCAAAAGCTTACTCCAAACTCCTCTCCGTCCTTACTTGGGCGGTCCTCCTGTCTCGGGATCTAAAACAGTAAAGGGAAAGGGGTGAGAATAAATCTCAGCAAGCTATTATGGATGCAGCAATATGCCAAACAAATGCAACATATAACAAGTCGCACATAACACATTGGGAAAGCTATAAACACATTCCATTACCTTGGTTTACCTTTTCCCGTCTGAACAGTAGTCGTACAACATTGGGTATAATAATAATACTCCAATTACAGTGAGCTGCTTAAGCAATACTCACGTCTTATAAGACCCATTTTCCAGGGAACCATATAAGACAGTAGCAACTCTGTAAGGCTTTTGGCTCAATACAGACGCTATACCCCAACTGTGGCCACGGGAGGGGACGGTCACGAATATAACATAATCCGATCACATTAGGTCACACTTCCATAATTGATCGTATTCTTCTATACCCCAACGTCACCGACTCACACATAATCAAGCACATAATAGATACTTGAATAAAATCCACAAAAAGGGATAACAACATATCAACATGGTAAACTATACTCATGTCAACCAATATCATAGTGCAACATTCATTCAATACACTATGCAATATAAACAATGTATATGAACTCAATGTAAGGCAAGGAAGTAGCATAAATCCATCCTACAAAGTCATTATACAATAATACATAGCCTCTTGAAAGGTCTAAGGGGAATCTATCAAGTTGGGATCATAATTGTTTAGTTACTAAACTAGTTTATCTAACGTTTTCCAAGCAACATTTAAGGTACTTCCACTATTCCATTTTAATCACTTAGAACGTCATTGTGAAGCCAAAGTATTCTACTTTAATCTAGGTTAAAAGGATTTCATTATGGTTCGAGTTTGATTTGGTTTGAATAGCTATAAAGTTGAGGTGAGAAAATGCGGCCGTGGGACGACTCGTCCCCCGGGGCACGACTTCGTCCCCACTTTACCCCACCGAACACAGCGTCCCCCTTAGGTCACGACTTCCCCTCGTCCAAGGGACGACTCGTCCCTCGGCCCAGAATTTGCACAAACAGCAGAAATCAACACAAAAATCCCAAGAAACCAAATGTACAACCAAATGCATTCTAAGTTATGAACCTAAAGGGCAATTCCAACTTGGGTAACTTTAATCTACTCCTTTAACTCCATGAAATCAAGTCTTAAACCTAGATCCATTCAACTTCCATAACTCACAATATTTCTACAAACCCAACAAGGTTCTAAATCAACACATTCAACTCCCAATAGTTTTCCCAAGCAAGAAATCACCAACATAAGAACAAGAACCACAAGAAATATTCATGAACATTCATGAGAAGAGAAGTCATAACAACTTACTTGGATTTTAGAAGGAAATGCTTGATCTTTCTAGCTAGAAGGTTTCCTCTAGATCACCCAACTTCAATGGAGCTCTAGGACTTGAATTTTGGTGAAGAAAGTCTTGGAGCAAAGCTTGGGGGAAGGGGCTTCAATGGAGTCTCTCTCTTGCTCTAGGTTGAAGAAGTGAAAAATGAGGGAGAAGGGAGGGTAGTAAGAGTGTGTAGGGGCCAAAAGGTGGAGGGAGTAAGAGAGGAGGTGGAAGATGGACACTTGGCATGAAGGAGGGAGTTTCTACAAAAATGGCCCCCCATGGAAATTAGCAAGGCTTCCATTCTAACTTAAAAATAAAATAAATCTTTATCCCATTAATTTATCCTACTCATTTAAATTCCCTACACCATTTAACATTTTTCCATTTCTATTATTTTCCCAAGTTTATTTATTTAATGTCCAATAAATTCTTATGAGATTTAAATTTACTTTTCACCCAATTTATCCTAACTTAAGAATATAAAGATATAATTGAACATATAAAGATGACATAAATATTAAAAGCATATAATTTAATATTTAAAATAAGTGCCTAGGGTTGGGGTCGTCACAATTATTGTCATGTAAATTAATTTTTTGTTGAAATTGTATTTTGAAGAAGCATTTTATTTTAATTATCTATTTTAATGTTTCTTCAAATAAATTTGTATTTTAAATTTATTTATTTATAGTTATTAATTGTCTTATTTAAGTTTTATGACATACTATTTAATATAATGTAATTTGAATAATATTAAATATGATTAATGAAAAACATTTTAATTAAATGAAATAATAAGAATATTCTGAAAAGATTCTTATTTGTTGCAAAATTTGAAGCAAACTGTTGGAGATGGTGGAAGATATTTGGTGATAAATTGCACCATTTTGATATTTTGGTACAATTTATGAAGCAAACAGTTAGAGATTCCCCTCCCCCCCCCCCAACTGATTTAATCTATAGTATAAATAAGAACTGTCCACCTCATTCCATGAACAGTACAATCAACAGTTTCATAAGCCAAATTTCCCATTTTGCCCTTAATTTTTTTTTTTTAAATTAAAAAAAAAAAAAAAACACGTGTCCTTGGACATGGGCTTTTACTAGTTTTTTATAAATTTAGGATTCAGAGCAAAAGAAAAAAAAAATGGTGATGGAAACAAATTTTATAAAGAAAAATGATATTTTTATAAAAAACTTTTTTCTTGTTTTTTTTTTATCAGTTTTGGTCAAACAACTGATAATTTCAGTTATCACTTATTTTACAACTGATAACTGAAATTATCAGTTGTTTGACCAAAACTGATAAAAATAAAAAAACTATTTTTTTTTTGTAATTTTGAATTTATGTGTTTTTTTTGTAATTTTCATCTTTCTAAAGTAGTTTTTTATATATGCCTCTATAAAAAAAGTGATTGAGAGCAGATTTTCACAAATTTGGAATTAAAAAAATTAAAAACCAACACGAATCTGTGCATGAAACCAACAGTAATCTGTTCATTACTCAAAACCTTAGTTGGGAGTTGAAACAATTAAAAAAAAAAAAAAACCTACAAAAATCTCAATCTATAAAAAAGATTATTTCATAGGATTAATTACAATTTAGGGCCTGAAGTCTTGTTGTATGAGGTCCCCAAAAGGGGCCTGACTTTTTTTTTTTTTGCGATTTAGGGCCTATACTTACAATTTCTTATCAAATAAGGGCTTATTGACGATTTCCGTTAACACTTAACGTCAATAAGCCCTTATTTGATAAGAAATTGTAAGTATAGGCCCCAAATCGCTAAAAAAAAAAAGTCAGGCCCCATTTGGAAATCTCATACAAGACTTCAGGCCCTAAATTGTAATTAACCCATAAATTTAACTTTCTACCTTTTTTAAATTTTCATTAAATCCCTTAAAAGAAATATTAAATTCAATAAAATAAATAAAAACATAAAATTATATATAACTTCAATATTTTATTTAAAAAAGGGTTCTAAATTGCAATTTGTCCTTTAAAAAATTAACACAATAATCTGTTATATATATATATATTTAATGGGCATAGATAAATTTGGGGCCCTTCAAAATTTAGGGCCTTGTGCAAAGGAACCTAATGTTCCATGTCTGAGCCGGCCCTGAAAGTCACCACCCCACCAACATATACCCGCCACCAGATTTAACACATCACCAAAATCAATCAAAACAGCAAGAAATGTGATTTCAATTTTGACCAAGATTTTGATAGCTACAGACGAGGAGTTTGTTTAGCCCGATTTTATCTATGCCCATTAAATATATATATATATATATATATATATATATATATATATATATATATATATATATATATATATATATATATATATATATATATATATATAACATATTATTGTGTTAATTTTTTAAAGGGCAAATTGCAATTTAGAACCCTTTTTTAAATAAAATATTGAAATTACATATAATTTTATGTTAATTTTCTAAATATTAAGGACCACATATTCTCATTTCGCATGTGACAACTTCCGTACTTAATGAGACGGGCCGGTGACTTTATGTTGATGGTGGTGAAGGGTGAGGTGTTGTTGTACATTAAATTCAAGGATAAAAATTGGGTATAATAATATTGTGCATTTAATTCATGTACCATATTTTTTTTCATTTATATTAAAAAAAAGGGAAAATAATACAATAATTTTAGTTGGGATGTTTGAAGATTAACAAAAAACTGTAAACTGTGATGAACATTAGTGTTTAACAAAAAAATTATTATATTTAGTTAAATTAGGTAAAAAATAATTTACATATGCCTTTTTAAATATAGTTAAATTGGGATGTTAAATTTCTTTTTATTATTATTGAGTAAAAATATTTTTATTTATTTTATTGAATTTAATATTTTTTAAGGAATTTAATGAAAATTTAAAAAAAGTAGAAAGTTAAATTTATGGGTTAATTACAATTTAGGACCTAAAGTCTTGTATGAGGTTCCCAAATGGGGCCTGACTTTTTTTTTTTTAGCGATTTAGGGCCTATACTTAAAATTTCTTATCAAATAAGGGCTTATTGACGTTAAGTGTTAACGGAAATCGTCAATAAGCCCTTATTTGATAAGAAATTGTAAGTATAGGCCCTAAATCGCCAAAAAAAAAAAGTCAGGCCCCTTTTGAGGACCTAGTACATGCCCGTGTCCAAGGCCACGTGAGGTTTTTTTTTTTTTTTTTTTTCATATATAAAAAAGAAGGCAAGTATGTCGTACGACATACTAAGTTGTGAGGACAAAATGGGAAAGAGACAAAATAGTGAGGGCAAAATGGTAATTTCCGCGCATGACACTGTTCATTCTACTGTAGTGAGTGGAGCTCTCATTTATACTATAGATGCAACAACAAATAAAAACAGATCCATGAGAGCATAGGGGAGTGCTGAACTGATGTCATCTCAAAGGTAGGGAGAGACCGATGAGCCACGAATTTTGGGTTCTCAATAAATATTGATATCTTTTTTATATATTTTGGGTTCTCAATAAATATTGATATCTTTTTTATATAAGATGATTGTACATATAACACAATAAATGTAAGAAGCACCGTTAGATATCAATCAGTAGTTTAATACAGTTCAGGCCCTCGAGTGTGAGAGTAAGATTTCTTATGATTTAATAACTTAGAATAAGACTTAAAATGTCTTAGTGTATTGTGTGCTAGGTTTTAGACGATATGACTTATAATTGTGATTTTACACTTATCGTATTCTTGGGGACAATGAATAGTATATATAGCAAGAGGTAGCCGTTGATGACATCAGCCCTGTATGAGATATTAGTCCTTTGACATATGACACTCGTCCGTGGCTGGTTGACTCGTACAATAAAGTAAGGATTGCTGTAAAAAAAAAAGGATGTCCTTGATTGGATAAGGACAGGAAATAAGGCAACAGTTGATGCAGCGCCTTACACACATAATAGACACATGAGCCACCATTTAATGTAATAGAGATAGGTATGTCCTTGATGTCAGAGTAGATACAATCCAACCCCTTGTCTAACTACTTTTGACTTTAACCGGGAGTCTAGTGAGAAAATCGAAAGAATGGTTGGAGACCGTAGTTAACATGGTTAGCTCGGTGTTTGACTAGGTTCGATTACAACCAGCACGGTCATCCTCGTAACGAACTTGGTGATCGCGGTCTTTACTCTTGAGATTTTGATGCCCGCGGTATTGGATATGTCACATCATACTTGACATTTGTACCAGATCGAGCTTAGGCCGAAGGGATTGACGGAGTTTGCGGAGCAGAGGTGGATGAAGATTAAGAAGATGCCAGGCGGAGGTGACTTTGGCGTTTTTATATGGACATGCTTCCAAATATGGACCCTCACACCTGCTAAGAAGAGTGCTGAACTGCTGCATCTCGAATGTTAAACTGTTGCCATTTAGAAGGTAGAAAAAACCAAGGTAATTGACACAGTTTATATTGTAGAGTGGACGGAGATGAGGAAGATGATCGGTGAAGGTGACTTTGGCGTTAGGATCTGAACATGCTTCCAGATCTGAGTCCTCTCACCATCATATGTCTCTCTTTCACAAAGCAGGATGTTGGGAGGGATGAAAAAAGAAAGACGGTGTTGGGTTTGCCACTAGTGGTCAGGAAAGATGGAGAGACAACGTGAGGGACAATAGAGTGAGTGCGGAGTGGGTCAGGAAAGTGGCGCGACTCCTTTGTTAATCAAATTGGATCCTCCAAAGTTAGAGGGAAACTTTTTCTCCCTAAAATTTATCTCCTAGGCGCTTCTGTGCGTCCATGTGTTAGGCGCTTCTGTATGTGCATGTGTGCGTGTGAGTAGTAAAAAAAAAAAAAAAACCAAAATCAACTTTCGAAAATTTCACTTGAACCCCCTAAAGGTACAACGCCCTCCACTGGAAATGAGTTGGTGGAAACTGGAAAGAGAGTAACGGCGGGGGAACCTATAGTAATGGATGGCTGGTCTGCGGCGGTGGCGGAGTAGATGGCTCGTTAGGTTAATTGGAATTTGCGGGGGAGAGACAGAAATACTTGTAGAAAAGGTGAGCAGGAACTTGTTAAGCAAAACGATGTCCGGAGGCGGAGGTGAAGGGCGTTGGTGGTGGTAGAGCCGGAGTGGTAATAATGGTGGCGATAAAAGAACCTAAATTACTCAGCGATTTCCCAAGTACCAATTAACTTGATCGAGGAAGAAGGTTAGTACGAATCCAATTTTAGTGACTACTCCCATCCCAAGATACTTGCAGTAGTCTACGAGGGATTTTTTGTCCCAAAATGTTTTCAATTTTTCATAAAATATTGGGACCGCTTAAACTATCCTTATTTATAATTGGATAATTATTATTATAAAAATATTTAATTAACTAGATAGTTGAATTATTCAAAGAATAATTTAGTATATTTGATATATACTCCCTCCTTCCCAATAATAAGTTCACCATTTTGATCTCGACACGTAAATTAAGGAAATTGACGAGTGAAGAAAATGTTATGAGTGTAATAGTAAAATAGGAGAGAGAATGAGTGGGTGGAATAGTAAAGATTCTTTGCCATTTTAGGAAAGGTGAAGCTTTAAACGGAACACCCGTTCTGACAAAAAGTGAAGTTATTAATGAGTCGGAGGGAGTATTAATTATTTTTCTTAATTATATCTAGATTACTTGTTCCATTCCCCAAGTTTATCTATTTAATGTAAGGTAGAAGATGAGGTAAATTGGTACTAATTTAAGAGTGACAAATAAACTTAAATGTCCAGCATCATAGTTAGGAAGCTAAATTCATCCGCCCCAAAATACTTGTAGTTTTAGAGTTTTTTTTTTTGCACAAATTAAGAAATGCATTTAATAGATACCTAGTATGCTAAATTACCCTTGAAATATTTCAAGTATCTAGACAATTAAATGCTTTTGCAATGACAACTACCTAATCATAAATAAGGGTAGTTTAGGCAAAATGTATCAAAGTTGTATGGAAATTTTCAAATCTGCAAGTATTTTTGGACAAATTTTTATTTCCTATAACTGCATGTATTTGGGACGGAGGGAGTAAATATAATTATATTTGCCTTAATATATAGTATGTGGGAAGAATCATAAAATGACCTATATTTAGGAACTAACGAGGGACTAATGTTTTTGCAAGTGTAGTTTTTACAAGAATCGGGCCACCCTAACCATTGTTAAACATCTAAACACAAATTCGAAAGCTAATCATAAACTCCCTATGTCCTTAATGAATATCCAAATTCAAGAAATTTTTGTCCCAAAATGAACGTCTTTTTTGTAAAAAACTTTGTCCTTAAACATTTTTTCCATTTTTTTTCGCTATTCAAGTTATTATCGTAAAAATAAATGTGCAGAAAGGGATTAAAAATAATATTTATTCATCTTTATCATTAAAATGTATAAAAACACACACATTTAAGAGTGTCCCTTGAAATGAATTTTGGACATTTATTTAGGGACGGAGCGGGTACTAAATAGTACTTGAAAGTAAATGAGTAATTAGGATCATATAGTTGGACAATTTTTGATTGGCAAAAAATAGAAGAAGAGATCAGTCATGTTTCAATGGAAACCGTATTTATCTCAAGCTGGCTTTGCATGAAGTCTTTTCTTTTGCTTTTCCTTTACTCACAGTCATATATGCTAGTTGGTTACAAGAGTGGACTTTTTTTTTTTTTTCTGTATGATGGTAGTACACTATTTCTAGAAAGGAGAGTGAAAATCTCAAAAGCAAAGTATACAAAGGCACACCAATTAGTAACCTGCGAATACTGGTGGTGGTGGTGACGAGTAAGAAGCACCGAGGTATGGTGGTAAGATGATGTCTTCAAAAGGTGGTGGTGATTGTACTGGAGGAGGAGGTGAGGGCGATGGTGAAGGTGGTGGGGGAGATTGAACTGGTGGTGGTGGGGAATGGACTGGTGGAGGCGGGGAGAAGACAGGTGGTGGTGGAGATTGCACTGGCGGAGGTGGAGAGTGGACAGGTGGTGGTGGGGATGAGGGAGGTGGAGAGTGGACGGGTGGAGGTTGGATTGGTGTCGATGGAGATTGAACGGGTGTTGGTGAAGGTTGCATCGATTTTGGTGGATATTGAATTGGGGTTGGTGAAGGTTTCACAGGTTTTGGTGGAGATTGAGCAGGGGTTGGTGACGGTTGTACAGGTTTTGGTGGAGATTGATCAGGTGTTGGTGAAGGTTGCACAGGTTTTGGTGGGACAGGGGTTGGGGAAGGTTGCACCGGTTTTGGTGGCGATTGGATTGGGATGGGTGAAGGTTGCACAGGTTTTGGTGGCGATAGGGCTGGGATGGGTGAAGGTTGCATAGGTTTCAGTGGAGATTGGACAGGTGTTGGTGAAGGTTGCACAGGTTTCAGTGGAGATTGAACAGGTGTCGGTGAAGGTTGCACAAACTTTGGTGGCGATTGGACAGGGGTCGGTAAAGGCTGCACAGGTTTTGGGGGAGATTTAATAGGTGTTGGTGAAGATTGCACGGGCTTTGGTGTGGATTGAGTAGGTTGTGATGGAGGTTGTACATGTTTCGGTGGGGATTCAATGGGTTGTGGTGGAGATTGATCAGGTGTTGGTGGAGGTTGTACATATTTAGGTGGTGATGACTTTATTGCCTGTGGCGGAGATGGTTGTTTGGGTGACGGGGTAGGCTTCGGCTTCTCTGGAGTAGGCTTATTAGTAGGTGGTGCTGGCCATCCACCACACTTATCCTTGCTACAATCAACTGGCTTACTCACCACCGTTACACACTGCTTCTGAGACTTCTGTTTAGGCCGATCCGGCAAACAGTTGCTAGTATCATCAAACACCACGTTCTTCATCGAATTCGGCTCGCAATTTTTATCCTCCCCATTGAAATAGTTGTAAGAAAATGTGAAGTTCACCAAATCCGGTAACCCACAGACCTTATCGGAAACAAATCCGGTCAGCTGATTGTACGAGAGATCCAACTTAGCAATACTTTCAAGCCCAGAGAACGTCTTTGGGAGTATACCAGAAAATGAATTTCCTCGAGCATTGAAAACCGTCAAGTTCCGGAGCGACCCAATCTCGACAGGAAACAACCCGAGAGCTTGTTGTTCAAGAAGACAATTTCGTCCAAGTTCTTCATTTTACCAATGCTCTTCGGAATGCAGCCAGTGAATTCGTTGTTTGCAAAAACCACAACGGAGGCCGGAGAGTTCCCAAGATTTTCTGGAATGTTTGATGTAAACCGATTGTCATTCAAGAAAATCGCATCGAGATCCTTGTTGAAGAGCTCCGCGGGCACTTCTCCCTCGAAGTTATTGAACCTCAAGTCTAGGTACTTGAGATTAGGCATTTTCAGAACAACTTCAGGAAAAGGCCCAACGAAACGGTTGTTACTAACATCAAACTCATGAATGAGACTAAGGTTCGACAACGTCTCCGGAAGAATTCCACAAAACCGGTTGGAATTAATGTGGAAAACGGCAGCATCGGTTAAGAGGCCCAATTGAGCCGGGAGGGATCCCGCGATATCAGCATGATTCAGATCAACACCCGAGACAACGTGCAGCTTTTCATCATCGGGAGCCGGCGAACAGAATACACCATTGTATTTACAAACTTCTGGACCGTCCCAATTACTCGTGAAATTCTGTGGGTCCGAGTAAATCAAATCCTTCACGGCCTGAAGAGCGACATAGGCCTTTTTGAGCCTAGGATTGGCAAACTTGATCTTGATATCGACTTCGTACTCGTAATCGGGTGGCAAATTTTCATGTTGAAGATGGTTCAAAAGTTGGCGACGTACTATGAAGGATTCCTCTGCATGAGAGAGAGCGAGGGCGGAAGTTACAGTGTGAAGGAGGCAGACGAGAAGGAAGCAGCAGCCGGAGCCCCGCATTTTGGCTAAAGATGGAGGCAATGCGAAGCCACCTTGGAGAGCCCCAAGGCTGCCTTTTTATTAAGATTAAGAAGAGGCTATTCAAAAGATGATTGAATTTTCGATGGGAGAATGGAAGATGGGTGTTGAATTAGAGGTTATATATTTGAGAGGTTATGGGAGATTTACCCTCCGGAAGCTAAGGGTTTACTTTGGTGCCCTTAATAAGGACTTGGTCGTACAATTCTGGTTTAAAATGGATGATTGTAGGGCTTTTTGGTGGGCAGTTTTTAACGATAAATATGGAAAATACCAAGTTAAAAGTTAATTGTGGCCTTGAATGAATAACAAATTGTCTGGTAAATAGGACTTTATCCTTTATTTTCCGCTTGGCAACAAATTGGACGGTGGAAAATTGCATGGATTGACTGCTGCTTAATAACAAAGAAGCGCAAATAGTTTAGTGAGTCATTTTGCTTTATTCCATCATATTTTCAAGCCAGAAAATAGTGAGTCTTTGACTACATCGAAAAAAATAGTGAGACTATGGCTGTCTGAGACCTTCATGCAATTGCTTGGGTTCCATTGCAGAAAATCTCAGTGTAATCTGTGGCCTCTAATAATCTCCGACTTGCCCTGCAGGAAGACTATGGCTGGTCAGATTCAGAACTTATCAAGGTAGTCAAAGATTCATGCTCCCTCCGTCCCTACTAAATGAATATCGATTTTTATTTCAAATTCGTTCTTGATCAAAAACAAATATGAAAATCGAACGAAACATTTATTTAGGGACAGAGGGAGAGTACCATTATTGCCCTGTGTGCCAAACAAGCTCAAGTATGGGGATGTTTGTCTTTGAGGTCGTGGTATCACGGGAATTAACTATTCTTGCCTTCAATATATAGAGATCCCGGATACTCCTCTCATAGCCAAATGATTTTGAGATGAAATCCCGGACTTTTATCAAAACTCGAAGATGCATTTTTCATGGATGTCTGCATCTTTCTACTGCAAATCTTAATCAATCCTCCGGCATGAGGGATAACATATGTGCCTTCGAAAGGACTTCTTCGGGAACATGAATTCCGATGCATTGTTTTTCTTGGAGATCAAGAATGTTATCTTTTGCCAAGTTTTTTTTTCCGCACGATTTAAAGGTATTTTCTTGCAAATAACTGGATATATACCTACTACATGATCGGAATCACCTTCATTTTTTCACTCCGTCTCGCTCTATGAAATTGTAGATTTGTTTCTTGTCATTGTCAATATAAATTTGGTTACTATGACTAAGAATGTCAATGCATACATTTTCTTTACAAGAAGATATTGTTGAAGCTCTTTTAGTAAGGTTATTCCCATTTTTTTTAATATAATAACTTACATTTAATTGTTTACTTGTGACGACATTCTGTGAGTGAGGCGCCCACCCCATTCTTCTCCAGGCGCCCGCTTCATCTTGATCAATTCGAGGTTGAGTTTATGCCGTTGAGGCGCCCGCCCCATTCTTCTCCTGGCGTCTGCCTCATTTCGTGTGATCTCATTCCGTGTGATTCTCCTTCAGCAACTCCTTTCCTTCTGCAACTCTTATTTCCTTATAATTCTCTCCTAGATTTAGCCTTTGATTTTGATGATTTGTACTCAATCTTCTTTCTCAAGAGTTGTATAAATAGCACCCTATGATTATCAATGAAAGGCAAGTTGCCCTCAAGTTCCTACATGGTATTAGAGTCACCATACGCAAGCCTTAAAATATGATCGGTGTCAGTGGAGATGCACCACTGCCACCACTACCTCCTGCTCTAAAAATCGACTACAACTCTCCTTTTTACCTTGGTCCTCCCGATCGGCCCGGTGATTTCATAACCCCTACTCGCTTCTGTGGTGATAATTATGACGATTGGGCTGGTGATATTCAGAGACTGCCCTCGAAGCGCGACGCAAATTTGGTTTCTTAGATGGCTCCATTCCTTGCGTCGTTCCCTCTTGCACCGAATCGGACTGGAATACCATTCATGTCATGCCATGTTGGTTTCATGGCTCATGAATACTATTGATCCCAAGGTTAAAAACACTCTCTCCAAATATAGAGATGCTAGAAGTTTGTGGGATTCTCTTAAATCTCGGTATGCGTTGGTGGATGGACCTCGTATCCAACAGCTGAAGATGTCAATTGCTCGCTGTGAGCAAACCAAAACCATGCCTGTGGCTGCATATTTCGGTAAATTGACTGATTTATGGGAAGCACTACACAATTATGAACCTCTCATCGACTGCTCTTGTTGCGACAATTGCACAGCCGGACAACAACAAGCGGCACATAGAGCAACCGGTAAACTTCATGAATTTCTCATGGGTTTAAATTCTGAATACTATGCCTCTCTCCGTACCAACCTCCTGTCTCAGGATCCCTTGCCCACTCTAGATCGGGCTTATCAATTGGTGGCCCAAGCTGAACGTGTTCGTCTTGCTAAACCTATTCTTGACGATCCTCCAGATGTGCTCGGTTTTTCCCTTAAAGCCGGTAGTTCTCGAGGCCGTGACAAACCTGATAGGTCTCATCTTACGTGTACTCACTGTCAGAAAAGGGTCATGATGTTACTTCATGTTTTGAACTAGTCGGCTATCCAGAATGGTGGGGAGATAGCAACAGATCTGGTTCTCGTGATATTTATCATCAACATCGTCTAGCATTGCATCTACATCAGTGTCTTCTTCTTCTTCTTCTTCTTCTTCTTCATAATCTACATCATCTTCAGAATTATTGTCATCAACTGGATCATTTGGGCATGCGATGTTACTATAATTTGAAGTTTGAGTTGATACAAGTGTTTGTGTACTTTGACCAACCCCTGCATCAAGGTTACAACTTGGTGAATACCCATAAATGGTCTCTGTGTGCAGTATTTCAAACTCTGGATAACGTCGATTTTCAATCAATTTTACAACCACATACAGCTGCAAATTACCCACCCCCTAAATTTAGCTAAAACATCGAACATTATATCCATACACGCATCATTTTCAATACGGAAAGGAAAGTACTCATCAACCCCGCTTTCAAAAGTATGAGGACATCTATAAATGACTTCCGAATCAGATTGTGACCGATCTAAGCCAATCGTTTTATATAATTCATCAATCAACTCATTGTATCTCTATCGACAATTAGTCCCAATTGCACATTTTGGCCCTTTTTGAAAATGAGAACCATCAAATGGTTGTTCATCGTCACCTCTCCAATATCACATGAAAATGATTGAACCCCGTTCGTCTTTAACCATACATTACGAAATCAAAGTGTTAAAACCTACATAAATAAACCCTAACATTTATATTTATAATATACTAAAACACAGTTAAAAACTTAAATTTATATTTCTAAACACAAGTGAAAACAATGATTAAGATGATGCTAATTTACCTTGATTCTTGGTCCTCAACGATTCTGACGAAATTAAGTGATGTGAAGATTTGAGTTTTTTTTTTAAAGTAAGTATGAGAGGATATGAGAATGAGAATGGATCTGGAAACCTTATCTACTGGAAAAAGGCCTTAGTAAACTCGCTACACCATGTAGCGAGTTCTGTGTACGCCTAAACTCGCTACATGGTGTAGCGAGTTCTATTTTGTTAATTACAGTTGATTAATTCAAACACTTCAATTCTTATTTAACTAAACTCGCTACATGCTGTAGCGAGTTTCAACGGTCAAATGTTGAAATCGCTACATCATGTAGCGAGTTCTAAAAACATGATCATTTTGAAAAATAGTTTCAAATGTGAGTTATTTTGGAAATTATAATTTTAAAATTGAATTATTTCAGAAAAAATCTAAATTGGATGGGGTTGGGTTGGGTTAGATTGATTTGAGTTGAGTTGAGTTGAGTTGCGGACGACGGTAGTATTAGAGATTGAAAAGGTCATTGTCAGGCTGTCTTCAAAATCGTAAGACCATTTACAACGGGGGTATTGAAACCCATTTTCAACTATTGAAACCATTGCAAGGGTATTGAAATCCATTTTCAATAGTTGAAAAAAAAATTGTTGAAAAAAATCAATAGGTATTGAATCCCATTTTCAATTATTGATTTGGACACTTGGCACATCATGATTGGTCACTGATTTTTTTTTCAAATCTCATCCGAATTTTCAAAGGCAATTATTTTATATAAAAAAATTAATTTTTTTACACCAAAATTCATAATTTTTTTTCTCTATAAATAGAGTCCTCTTTCATTTGATTTGGACACAGAAAAAAAACATTTTTTTAATAAAAATTTCTCAATTATCCTTCATTTTTCACAAAAAAAACCCCCCTCTTTTTAGTGAAACTAGCAACAAACCCGTGCAATGCACGGCGATTATATATAGCCATGCATGTACTGAAATAGTAAATCGAAAGACCAAAGTGTGAATACTACTTAAACATTTCGAAGTACTTTTTGAAACAAAACATTCGTAGTAGATTTAACACTTGAAGAACTATCATTTTCACCGACAACAGTTTTTCCACCAAATAGTATTTTGCTTCTACTCGAATCAATACTTTTCATCTTTCAATAAAAAATAAAGAAAATCCACATAGTAGGCTATTCTCTCCGAAAGTATGCATGCAAACCTTTTTAAATCTCTAAAATGAATGTTCAATAATTTTTCAAATTTGTTATTTAATTAAGAGAAAATCTAATTTTTTTAATATTTATTTTAAAATAGAGAGTGAAAATAAAGGCTTCCTCGAAAAAATTGAAGCTTATAAAATAGAATCACATATCACTTTTTATAATTTTCTAAAATATTTTTTCACTTTCTTTTTAACCAACCTTTTTCTCTCTCCCCTATACTAATTGGATAATAATGACACAAAATAATTACAAAAATTTGCTTACAAAATTGTAAATGTAATAATTTTATTATTGTTTTTAATTAGAGTGTATTGAATCCATTATAGATGTTATCATAAATATTGTCAATTAATTTCGTTAGCAAGATTTTGTGGACAACTTTCAATTTGCCACCCAGAAATTCCAAATCAACTTCAAATAAATTATCTTCACATTTAATGATACTTTTTACTTTCAACACAAAGAAAAATTTAACTTCTTCCTCATAGTCAGCCCATAACCCCTAAATTATGTCTATAAACTAAAAAATAGAGTCATGGCTCCATCCCCCCATTTAGTTTTCTCGGTTTATCGATTTTCAAATTAAAAAGATCACTTTTTATTATAAAATATGATTTATATTAGTAATCATTTAAAAAAATTAATGCACCATTTTAAAAATTACTATTCTATATTTAAATTTTATTTATTTTTATGATAACAAAACATTGAATGAAGTTACAAAATAAAAAAACAAAATACTCTATTTCTATAAAAAAAAAATATGTCATCATAAATTTAAAAATAATGATCAAGTAATAAAGAATTTTATGTTTTAAACAAAGTAGCTATAAATCGTTAAAAAAACACAAAACAAAGTAGCTAAGTTCAAAGAATAAAAAAATAGTTTTCAATTTTAAGCCTAAAAATTCGTCAATTTTCAAAAATAAATTCGTTTAATGAAATTTATAATTTTCAAAGGAAGAAGGTTTTGATTAAAAAAAAATGTGAAGGAAAATCTTTTGATAATATTAGAAAATAGTTTTTTATTTCTTAAAAGATAATATTAGAAAACAGGTAAGGCAGACACTTATCACCATTTCAGTTATATGACTTTTATTGAAAAGAGCAGTTATCTTCTTACCTTTTTTTTTCAGTTATATTATATTCTTGCTTCAAACAAATAAATAAATGAATAAATCTCAATCATCATATTTGCTTAAATTTGAAATCCTGAACATTTTTCTTTTACTTTTTCAATCATTAATAGTAATTACTATATAACATAATGAATATATTTTTTAAATAAAAAGTACACAATTTTTGCCTTCAAAACTTCCCTTACCCCCCTCGGCCCTCCCTATAGTCACCTATATTATCTCCACATTCTTCAATTTTTTATTTTTTTAAAAAATAAAATCTTCTTCCCTTTTTAACAAAAGTAAAATAAAAAAAAAATGTCTAACTAATGATCATCTATCTCGAAAACATAAGAAAAGTAGTTAAAATCTAAATATATATTTTTAAATTTTAGACTAAAAGTGTAAAAAACAAATTAAATATCCACATCTAAATTTAAAAATCATCGTTAATACAAAAAAAAAAACTGTTATTAATTAATAATTAGAAAACAATAAATTTAGTCTAAAATTTAAGAATTTATATTTAGATTATAACTGTTTAATGAGTTTATTAGACTAAAAAAGAGGTATTTCTTTCAATTTTTTTTGAATTAAAAATAATAAATTTTAAAGCTCATTAAACAATTATTTTTTAAAGAAATAATTAGAAAACATTCAAATATTGCAACCTAGTCTAGACACATAGTAATGATTAATTAATGAAAAATAAAAAAAATTGCACATTTTCAAAAGTTTTCAAAGAGTGGAGTAGTATAAATCATTTTTTCACTTTCTCTCCACTCATGTTCCAAAACCATTTGCCAAAACCATTTGCTAAAATCATGTGTTGAATCAATTTCCATTTTTAGTCCATTGATAGTGACATTTTTGGGCTCCAACTTGCCAAATTTAGGAACGACTTTGCTTTATTATATTTATAGATCGATCCCAATAATTAAAAAAAATTAATTAAGTATGAAATATTTTTTTATCGTCATTTTTCGTATTTATTTAATTGCAATTAAAAAAATTAATTAAGTACGAATTATTTTTTTAATTATAAATTATAATAATAATTATTATTATTTTACTAATCATAAAAAATAAAAATAATGAATATAAAATAAAATAAAAGTGATGGGGTATAGAATGATGAGTTGGAAGGGTGTTGAATTTTATTAAACAAAATCATTGTAGGGTTAAAAATTGAATCTGATGCTGAATTATGAATTACTAGTAAAAGCCCGTGTCCAAGGACACGTGTTTTTTTTTTTTTTAAATAATTTTTTTTAAGGGCAAAATGGGAAAGAGACAACTTAGTGAGGGCAAAATGGAAAATTTGGCACTTGATACTGTTCATTGTACTGTAGCAAGAAGGGGTGCCATTTATACTATAGATTAGGTGGAATAGAGAGAAGATGACGTGTAAGTTAAAGTGGGCTTTGAATATTGTGAGGGTATTAGACCAAGTCCAATAGGTCAACTATCAAAAAACATTCAACTACCCTAATATTACGATACATCATCTTCTCTCTCCATCCACTTAATCATTCAACTACTTTCTCAACTACACTCCCCACAATAAGCTAGTTTAGTTTAAAATTCAACTCCTCCCAACTCATCATTCTATACCCCACCACTTTTTATTTTATTTACAATATTTAATTTTATAATTAAAAAATTAATAAAAATAATAATAATTTATTATTAAAAAATAATTTATTAATATTTTTATTTATAAATTCGAGATTTTTTTTTAATTTTTTTAATTCAAGATTTTATTTAATTTTATAAATTCGAGATTTTATTATTAAAAAATAAATTATTAATTTTTTTGGTGTACAAAAAATATGAAAGTTATGTCATTTTATAGAGAAAAAAATTTCCAGAATTTTGGAAAAAAAAATAAAAAAAATATTATTTCTGTCAAATAATTGAGCTCAAAAAACGGGGTGAAAAAATAAAAAGAAAAAGAAAAACCAACCAATCACAGCCGGACACTTGTCCCCTTCCGAAAAAAAAAAAAAAAAAAAAAAAAAAGGGCGGACGCGCTTACCTATTGGCGTGAAGTACACGCGCCAATGAGAGCCGGACACCTGTCCTCTTCAACCGGGTTGAACATATTCATCCCACCCCCCTCAACAACCCCCCTCTCAACCCCTTATTAAACACACTCAACTAACTAACTCCCTCTCAACTACCCCTCTCAACCCACTATTGTACATGGCCTTAAAACAAGTTAACGGTAGATGGTCTGAATTGAAATCTACTCCAGGTCCCCTAAACTTCCTCTGTCTAAATCCGTTTTGAATTCAAAATAATCGATAAAGAACCCTACCCAAAAACCGCCGCCCCTGAATCTTCAATTCAATTGGACGTCCAGAATGTCGTCTTCTCCGACGAATTATAACCTTCCGATCTCCAGGCACTTCTTCAAGGTCATGATGCCAGGTTTCCGCAAAAGACTTGTAAGTCATAATACTCCCTCCTTCTATTTCGAAACGATAGTTCTACTCTTTAATTTATTGAACATCGTAATTTGCTTAAGTTTCGTCTTTTTTAACAGTTTCAATAATTGTACTTTAGTTACGCCCTTACTATTAGGAGTGTAATATGTGTAAACGAATCGAATCGAATCGAATTTCATCGTATTCGATTCTTATTCGTGAAAATATTCAAATATTCGTAAAAATATTCGAATATTCGTATTCGTATTCGTTTGTATTCGAATATAAAAATTGATTCGTATTCGATTCGAAATTGATATTTGAATTATTCGATTCGATTCGATTCGTATTAATATATATGTATATATATACTCACTCCGCCCCATTACAAGCAACACACTTTTCTTTTTGGGCGTCCCATTACAAGCAACACACTTCCTAAAAAAAAAAAGGAAACCTTAAATTACTATTCTCTCCACTCATTCTCTCTCCTACATTATTTTAATATTCACAACACCATTATAATTTACTATTCCCTCCACTCATTCTCTCTCCTATTTTACTTTTACACTCACAACATTTATATCATTATTTTTTTCCTTAATCTACGCGTAAACAGTAACTCTCCTCTTTGTAATGGGACGGAGGGAGTCCCTCCGTCCAGTTACATACTTCACACTTTCTATTTTGGGCGTCCAATTACATACTTCACACTTTGTCTCCTACATTATTTTAATACTCACAACACCATTATAATTTACTGTTCCCTCCACTCATTCTCTCTCCTATTTTACTTTTACACTCACAACATTATATCATTATTTTTTCCTTAATCCACGCGTGAACAGTAACTGTGAAGTATTAACTTGGACGGAGGGAGTATATATGTGTATATATATATACTCCCTCCGTCCCAGCCTAAAAGCCACAAATTTCCTTTTTGGGCGTCCCATTTAAAAAGGCACTTTCCCAAAAAGGAAACCTTAAATCACTATTCTCTCCACTCATTCTCTCTCCTACTTTACTTTTACACTCACAACATTCTCTTTCTTACATCACCTCCCACTCATTCTCTCTCCTATTTAATTTTTCATACTCACAACATTTAAACTTTTTCTCTTTCCTACATCACTTTTCTTAATTTGCGTTCCCTCTCCATTTTTTGCCTTTTATTTGGGACGGAGGAGTATATATATATATATATATATATATATATATATATATATATTTATATATATATTAAATATATATCTATAGTATAAATGGAAGGGGTGTTTGCTACAGTTCTTTGAACAGTGCCAAGTGCGGAATTTTCCATTTTGCCCTTAAATTTTTTTTTTTTAATTTAAAAAAAAATAATTTAAAAATTTTTTTTTTTTAAAAAAATCACGTGGCCTTGGACACGGGCATGTGCTAGTATATACTCCCTCCGTCCCATTACAAACCACAAACTTTCCTTTTTGGTCGTCCCATTACAAACCACAAACTTCCTAAAATGGAAAGGAATCTTTACTATTCCCTCCACTCATTCTCTCTCCTACATTATTTTAATACTCACAACACCATTATAATTCACTATTTCCTCCACTATAATTCACTTTTCCTTAATTTCCGTATCTACAGTAAATTTCCCATTACTAATGGGACGGAGGGAGTATATATTATTCGAATAATATTCGCAAATACTCGAATCGAATATCGTGAGATATTATTCGAATTCGAATACTTATCGAATCAAAATAAAAATTTGAATTCGAATTCGAATTTTTCGAATACGAATACCGAATATTGAATTCGAATACCGAATCGAATCAAATGAGTGTGTATTTATAATACAATAATTAAAAATGTTAAAAAAGATTAATGTGGTTAAACTGAATTTGAGCAAAGTACGATGATTTACAATGTTGACGTTCTCCAATTCGTTAATGCATGGTTTTTGGGTTTTGGGTTCCCTGTGTGCAGTCGATCCCGTTAGCCTTCTCTAAGCACATAATTGGTGAAAAATCAAATGAAACTGTTATCAAAAGTCCAAAAGGTTTGTGGCATGTCAAAATTGGTAAATGCAAAAAGGGCCAATTTTACTTGGAAGAAGGTTGGACTAAATTTGTGGAAGAACATGACCTTAATGTTGGAGAGTTTATAGTGTTTGAGCACAAGGGAAATTTGCATTTTGAGGCATCAGTGTATGATTATAGTTCTTGTGAAAAAGAATTTCCTCTTGATGTTGACTCGGGTAGCGCACCTGAAGATGAAAAGACGAGAAAGCCCCCTCGTGTCCAAGACATTAGCAGGAAACACGCCAAGCTTGATAAGAGTAATATTGCTCGTGTCCAAGAATCTAGCAAGAAACATGCCAAGCTTGATAAGAGTAAGCCCCCTCGTGTCCAAGACATTAGCAGGAAACGCGCCAAGCTTGATAAGAGTAATATTGCCCGTGTCCAAGAATCTAGCAAGAAACATGCCAAGCTTGATAAGAGTAAGATTGACACTTTGAATACAATGTTTACACATTCAAAGGAGACTGTTTTTTTCTAATGTTTGGTTTTGTTGTGATTGTATTGAACATTCTTTAATTGGTGTTGGTGAGTCCTAGGTTTCATCTAGTTTACTCCCATGTCATTACTTTCTCGAATTGGTTCAATTTTGATTGCAAAATGATTGATACCCTCTAAGGTTGTTTGTGTATATGTAACATCCTTTGCCAAAGCAAACAACCTTCTATGTTATTGTCTTTAGTAGGGGTGCTCATGGTCCGGATTGATTCGATTTTTGTCAAAATTTTAGAAAATCAGGATCGGACAAAATACTTCGGTTCTGTAAAAATTTAGGACCAAGATCAGACTATTACATTATAGGATCGGTCCTATCAATCCGGTTCTAATGGTCCGGTTCCACCGGTTCTACAGATTACAATATAATATAATTTTTTACAATAACAAAATCTACAAGCAAACATATTTAAGAATCAAATTGTTGAACAATATTTCAGGACGAGAGAATATATGGCTGTCTACAAGCAAGCATATTTAATAACCAAATTACAATAACAAATTCAACAGTTAGGAAATAAGAGTTTCATGTTCTATCACTTGATCTCAACTAAAAAACATAACTAGCTAAAAGAAACATAAGGTTTATTTGACAATAAAACTGACCAAAGAAAATTAATTATTCCAAGAATCTTCTATATATATAAAACAAGGATAGTGCAAGTTCCCGCCTAGAAATGTCGCTTTCAAGGGTAAAATTGTCAAAGTGTTCATGAAATTTGCACTTACTAAGATGACCTTGAGTTGTGTCCATGTTAAACTCCAATGAGGGGTATATTGGTCATTAGACTTTGAGTTGATGTAGTATGCATGTGAGACATTTGTTCTCTTTTGGACAAAAAAGATTGACACGTGTATATTTTGATCATTTAGAACTTAAAAGAAATGAAAGATTTTTTTTTTTTAAAAAAATCTTAATGAAAATTTAAAATCTCATTTTGGCATTATAGGCGGATTTTTAGGCTTCAAAATTATAAGCTACTTCAATTGTTTTTTCCATTGAAAATAGATACTTTTTTTTTTGAATGAATTTTTGGCTTTTATCTACTGTATTTAGGAAATAATTTTCTATGTTGTTTTATTTTTTTTTTCTAATGTTTTTTAAAGTATTTATATTTATTTTTGAAAAGATGACATATAGTAAGTTATATAAAATGATCTAATAATACAATATTTTATCTTTCTTTTGTAAGTTTATTTAATTTTTGTTATATCAAAATTAGATAAGATAGTCATATAAAATTAAAATTATTTTAAAGGTACAATCATTTTTTTAGAATAGTTAGTAAAATAATTGTTATATTATTTTGGAATAATAGTTGGTAATTTGACTTTTTGAGAAATTTAACTAGAGAAATCAGTCATTTTTTGGGAGAAAGAATTTTGAGAAACTTAAATATGTCATCGTTTCTTGGAAGATATAATTATTATTTATTTCACCTTTTTTCTCAAAATTAATTTCTAATTTTTTTAATAGAAAGTAAATTTGATTTTTTTTTTTACATTTACTTTGCATTCATTTTAGAACGGGAATTTTTTCATAATAAATAAGAGGAGAAAGAGGAAGAAGTGTGGCGTATTTAGGAGATGGAAGTTTACATTTGAATATTGAAGGTTGTCTTGAAAATAGTAACATATTGTAATTTTATATAAAGAAATGGAAAATCAAATTTACTTTCTATTGAAAATTGAAGGTTGTCTTGAAAAAATACTTTTTCTCAGTCCATTATTTGTTTCCCTTTTTCTCATATCATCCTACCGACATCTACTTCTTTATACATCAAACAGGCACTGTGCAGTCATTATACAAAATAGCCATAGTGAATTGTGAGAGTAACAACTGTCCATTCATTTGCCACGTGTTAATCGGTACTACACAAGTGTCCACAAATATCTGCAACAAATAGACAAGTGAAAGAAATTTATAATTTCATAATTGAAATTTGAAGCCCACATAAGGAACTATCCACCTACGCACTATCATTTTTGGAGAGAAAAACAGAGCAAATAAAAGAAAGGGTGAGAGAGATAGAGAGAGAAATCTTGAGAGGTAGAGAGAGAAAGATCCGAACTTTAGTGAAGAAGAAGTCTGTGATGACGCTGTTGTGGTTGGTTGTTTGGGGGGGGGGGGGTGATTAAGATGACGCTGTTGTGATTAAGAAGAAGATGGAGCTTGGGTTCTTCAAATGTGGTAGCGGCGGCGTATAGAGAAGAGACGTCAACCTCCTTCAGATGTGTTAGTTTCGGCGGCACAAATCTCGGCGATTATAAACAGTACATGATCCGGACTCCCCTCAACCTGTAGAAGCCATCGTAGTCGACAGAAACTTACAACTCCGACGTCACGGGGGACCATCCATCAAAGCGAACTATTATCGCTATTGGCTGAGGTATTCAAAAATGAGAATAATGGCATGAAAGTGGAGATCATTGGAGCTAAAAATTGTGACATGGTTGTGGAGGAGAAAAGGGTCGCCGGGTTAGAGAGGGTCAGAGAGATGGTGTGTTTGTATTTTATTTCTATAGAGAGAATGATATTTTGTTATTAGAGAGAAAGGCTGGGGTTATTAATGAAGGAGTGGAGGGTTTGGGGACATGTTTGACATTTACACAATACAATTATTATTATTTTTGAAATTTTGATTTCGATGCTCAAATTTAAATACTGATGTTGAATTGAAAAAAAAATATAAGAATTATGCTTAGTAAAGAGTTAACGTGAATAAAGTTAATAAGTAAAAGGTTCTTATTATATTTACGGAACTAGATTTTGTTTTTAGGTTTTGTGGACGGGGGAAATTATTACCACATAAATAAAAAAATTTAATGGAAACATAAAAGAAAAAAATGGAAGGTTGTTATGTGAGTTTCAAATATCCCAATGCTAGGGTGAGTAATATAAATGGTTGTAACACTGAATTTTTATTTATTTACTAACTATTAAATAGTTGATGGAGTAAGTAGTGTAATATATATTTAAGATTTATGAATTAGCATGCTATTTAATTGCCTTAGGAATTATATTTACTACTCGGATCTAAGCTCAAAAAAAGGAAAAAAATATTTTAAAAGTTTGTGTAATAAAATTATGAGTTTTAGAGATTATATGTATTTTTGTACATAGTACGTAGCTGTTTACATTTAAAATGTGAGGCTCCCCCTCACCTTTTTTTTTAAGAACCAGGACAGCACCTGCGAAAATTTATTGATGAATAAAAAAGAGTTACATCAATGAGTGGGAATAAAAGTTTGCCCAACTCTAAAGCCAAAAAAACACATAACTATCAACTTTACTTGCTTACAATGCAAGCTAAGTAAAACAAAAAACCCAACCAATTCCAAAACAGTCAAATCCACCAAACCTCACCAGAGTGGAAACTGTCCCAAGGCCAAAATCGCACCGGGGCCAAAACCTCACCGGAGCCAAACCCGCATCAAAGCCAAACCTCACCTGCCCCAAACCTCTGATCAAGCACCTCCTAAGCCAAACCGCACCCAAAACCGCATTCGTGCCTAACCGCCTGATTCAAACTGCCTAAGCTAAACCGCATTTAGACCAAACCGCACATGAGACAAACCGCACTTAAAAACCGCACAGCCCAAACCTCCTTACTTCAGCCCAATCCGTCCAGCCAAACCGCTACGGGGATGGACGCTCCTAAGCCAAGGTAGCGGACGTTCCAGAAAACCAGAAACATTCCAGGCAAATGGGAGCGGACGCTCCCACCCATTTGGAGTGGATGCTCCCCAAATGCAGAAACTCCAGCGTTGAAAAATATCCTTTTGCACGACTGAGTTCCATAGCATGCACGGGCGTGCCAGCCCATGCAGGATTTAAAAGCATGGCCATGCATTGTAGCAAAATTCCTTAAAACAGCCACCAAAGTCCATAAAAAATGCCCCATGTCAATGACGATCCACATAAATGCCTAAATCATCAAACCTTAAGGCATTTATCACCTCCCCAGGCAACTCAATAGCCGTATTATACCTTATATGTTGACGATGAACATGAGCAATTGATGCGAGCCTGTCTGCCACACCATTTGCCTCCCTCCCCCTCACCTAGATCCTTTGTTTAAGGAAAATGTGTTTCATTTACTTTACTAAAATACCAAGGAAAAAACTTAGTATAAACATTGAGTAAATATTACTTATATCATGTTGTATGCAAGGAAGTATTACAAATTTTGTAATTACTTATTTCTACTTTTTGGATAGTACTATATAATATGTGTTACATTTAACTTTTGTTTCTCTATTTTTATTAATTCATTGTACGCATAGAGGGATTGTATCGTTTAGAGATTTAAAAAAAAACACGAGATTGCAGTATCTAGATTCAAGTGAGGATCAACGGTAGAGGAATTTGCTAATTGGATTGCAAATATTGGGGATGAGAAGATTAATGAACCTAATGATGGGGTTGCGAACGTTGATATACCAAATGATTTTTTAGTGAAAGAATTTAGTGACCGATTAAAAGATATGGTTGAAAACATTTATGTTGATTGCTTGAGTAGCCGTACTGATTTGTCCTACTTTGAGGAGAGAACAATTTAGTCTCACTTCGGATGTTGTTAACGCCGTTAATAATATATGGTATCCATAAATGACTTTTTTGGGGAAAACTTATTTATGTGCAAATATAATGTTGGATTTTTTTTCTTAAGGATGCAAATGGTTTAAGGAATATAATAGAAATAAACAAGAATATGTATTCCTAAATTATCTTCTTTTTTTTTCTGGAAGCAGAATTATCTTAATGACCAGGATCTTCAAATTAAAATTTGGTAAGGTTATAAATTATGTGAAATTGTGATCTCATTAGAATTACATTTAAATATTTCTTCTATTGATCTTATCTTGAAGAGAAATTTTTTGTCCAGAGATTTGGTGCGACCGCCCCTTCAAGGGTGTGTGATCGCCCCCTAGGCGGTTTGGGCCTGTTGGACATGGATGGTCTGGGATTGTCATATTGGGGCAGTTTGGATCAGATGCGGTTTCGACTGGTGCGGTTTTGGTCCCGGTGCTGTTTTGACTGCAGTGCGGTTTTGGCTCACAGTGCGGTTTTTGGCATTGATGCAGTTTTGGCCTTGGTTCGATTTCTGGTGCGGTTTGGTGGACCGTAGATCAGGCGGTTTTGGATCGGGTTGGATTTCTATATATTTTTACTTTGCTTTTACTTAGCTTGCTCTGATAAGCAAGTAAGGTTGATAGTTAGGTGTTTTTTTGGCTTTATAGTTGGGCAAACTTTTATTCCCACTCATTGATGTAATTCTTATTTATATCTTTAATTCCTTTTGTATTTGTTTTGATTTCGATCAATTATTCGTTACTAACTGTCGGTGCATCGCACGGGTGTTACACTAGTTTCTATTAAAAGTAGTAAAGCTCAAATTTTTAAATGTGAGAATGCTAAAGAGCGATTTATATATATATGGTCCGGTCCGATCCGGTTCCGGTCCAGGATCGCTTATATTTTTTTCAAAATCAGGATCAGACCAAATAATTGATTTCATAAATATTTGGAACCAGGACTGTGAGGACCCCGACCCGGAACCTACACGTGTCCCGAGCTGGAGCGTCCTCAAACTAACCCCAAATATCAAAAACTTTTTAAAAATCTTTATTTAAACTTCCAAAATAAATATAAGTATTATAACCATTTTCAAAATAAGTCTACACCTTTTCACAACGGGGAAATAATTGACTAACTTAGAAAGTAAGAAACGGTTTTAATTACAAAAGGGCCTCGGTTATAACATAAAGTAAAGATTTATAAATACAATTCCACAAATGAATTATACCAACGTACACTTTCTATACCAACCTATACATAACCCGACAATTCCCAAAATACCACTTCTAAACTCCTTTCCGCCCTTACTTGGTCGGTCCACCTGTCTCGGAATCTAAAACAGTAAAGGGAGAGGGGTGAGAATAAATCTCAATGAGCTATTATGAATGCAGCAAGATGCCAAACAAGATGCAACACATAGCATGGGAGCACATAACACATGATGAAAGCGCTAGACACATGACGTGACCTCAGTGTACCGTGTCCCGTCTGAACAATAAGTCGTACAACGTGGGAGTAAAACTCCACTCTTTGGTGAATTGCCTCCAGCACATTCACCTCTTATAGGACTCATACCCCAGACCATCCATATAAGAAAGGATACCTATATTAGAATATCCAACAATAATATCGTCCCTCCTTACAACGATCGCAACAGTGCATGTAAAGCTTTTTGGGTCAATACGATCGTTAGCATGCCCCCACTCCGTGGCCACAGAGTGGGGAAGGGTCACCGGTATGACAAACCTTCAATCACTTATTGAACAAATCAATAATTGATTGAAATCCATCATACCCACCCGAACATAAACACGCTCAAGCACATGATAGATACTTGAGATAATCCACAAAACGGGATAACAATATAACAACATGGTAATGTATACTCATGCCAATCAATACCATAATGCAACATTTAAGTAATACACTATGCATAGTATCATCAATAAATATGAATGATAACAAATAAATTCACAATTGGGATAACCATACAACCACATAATAAACATATCCACATATTGGGATAACAATATAATCAACATGCCACATAATCCACAATTGGGATGTCACACCACCATATAACACATAATCCACACAATGGGATACCACATAACAACTTGCCAAATAGTCCATACTTTAGGATATTAAGATAACCATAATATCAATAATTCCATAACTTGGACACAATGCCACAAGTGATACATACCCATTACCAATTAACTCAATAGTGGAACCTATAGCTTTTACTCTATTGCAAACTACTCACCAAAGGTATGGAGTAAGTAAGGCCACTATGAATCGTAAACCATTCTTACATTTTCATTATACAATAAGACAAAGCCTCTATGAAGGTTCAAGCTCAATTTACTAAGTGGGAGTCACAATCTATAAGGGACCAAACGAGGTTACTACACAAATTCTGGTTCAGATTTGAATTCAAGTTTCTGGGGTCTTGGGCGACCGCCCAAACCTCTTGGGCGACCGCCCAAGAGGGTTTTCAAGCAAATGTGATTTCTGGTGTGATGGGCGGCCGCCCAAGCCCCCATGGGCGACCGCCCAAGGCGATTTCCAGCTCAAATTTATTTCTAACTTTTTCTTCTTAACTTCAATCCCTTTTCTTTTCATCCACCCTAATCTTAAGAACACCAAGGAGGATTCTAACCTTACATAACTCATCTTAAATCATCTAAACCCAAGATCATGTAAATCTAGATTATTTATCACCAAGTCTTCCACCCAATTCACTACTATTTTCAAGATTTAACATTCCAAATCTAACTCCACCCATTTCTTATACTTCCAAATTTACTTCCATCAACAATAATATCATACTATGTTATTTACCCATTTCTTAACTTCAAAGAAGATTCCAACCATTTTAAACTAGTTCCTTCCATTTCTTTCATTATTTAACACTTCCAAGAACACCCACATTTCCTTGTGATCTAAATCAATTCCTTCCCTCCAAGAGAGTTACCAAAGCATCCTATGAGCATTTTAACAACAATAACAACAATAATTATCTCATGAACAATTAGAGAAGAGAAGGGTCATAATAACTCACCTTAAAAATAGGAGATGGATTTAAGACTTTCTTAGCTTGATGAACTCCTCTTGGTCTCCCGATTCCAAAAGTGTTCTCGGATCTAAAAATGGTGAAGATTCGAACTTGAAAGGAGCTTGAGAAGAGGTTTTCTCAAATGGGTTTCCATGGATGGAAGGTTGAGAGAGAAAGTGAAGAGGAAGAAGATGAAGAAGGAGGGAGGAGTATGAATATGGTTAAGAGAGAGGGGGGGGGGTCCATAAGAGGGAGGGTTTTGGGGGATTTTGTCCCCTACTCAAAAATCCCCTACAACAAATCTTTCCCCAATTTAAAATAATTTTCCCAACCAACAACATTTTATTTGTCCATTTTATTACCACTCCATTCTAATACTTTATTTATTTCTAATTATTATTTTTCCCCTAGAACATTATTTATTTCTTTATCATTTTATTCTAATATAAGAAATTTAAAGATATAAAATAAACACATAAGGTTGATATTAATATTAAAAGTATATAATGTTATATTAAAATTGTGCCTAGGGTTAGGGTCGTTACACTCACTCCCCCTTAAAGAAAATTCGTCCCGAATTTGACTGTCACTTACCTACTAGATCAACCCGCCCCGGGTTACTTATGTATGCCTCAGACCTCAATTCCCAATTAGTTCCTTCATATCTATGATTCCTTTCCAAGGTTTCTAATTTTACTAATGATACGATATTACAACTTAATGTCACCAAATACATTACGATTTTACATTAAGACTTCAAATACTCTATAAGCTGCTCCAAGTCAGTTTATAAGCAAAATCACCAACCCTTTCTAAAACTTCAAATGGATTAACAAATTTTGGCGCCAATCTACCTTAGGCCTTGCTTCTCTAATCTCAACCCAACAAATTAGAGATCGATATTTTCTTCCCTAACAACGCCTCATACGGTTTTATCTCAAAGTTAGAATAATAACTGCTATCATACGCATCCAACCACTGGTAATCATACGACCTATCGACTACCAAAATCCATTGTACATGCCCGTAGCATATCCTCAACAATACGTAATGATTCCTAAATTTTCACAAGGTTAAACTCAATAACATTCCTACATTCCAAAAGGACTTTCTCAAATGAGGTCTATCCAATCCATTTAATACTAGGGGTTCATACAACTAAACGATCCCCTAACATATGTGAGGACTTGATCAAAGAATTGTATCACTTATAAACATATACAATGAGTGGAAAATACAATCAACTTTCTATAAACAAAACAACATACTACTTTTTACTTCCAAGGTAACTTAATCAAAAATTTTATAGTGATAATACTCTCAAGTTCAACCTAGAACTCTAAATATTTTAATAAACCTTCTAACGTCAACATTCTATTATCACCATTCAATGTTCCAATTATGTTCAGGCCTAGTGATAAATCAATATTCAAATCAAATGGTTGGCCGCCCACAACGGAGCCGATCCAACTCCAATACAAAACCAAGTCTACTGCGACTTCCACATTAATAATTCCACAATTTATCAATTATTTTTCGGATCAAAACTTCTAATACAATTAATCACTATAGGGGAACTAGGTTGCTTTTCTACTTGCTTCTGTACGAACTATAACTTTAAAGTAACATGTCTTTCGAAATTTTACAACATTCTTCAGAATTTCAAATGATAATATAAGAAGAGATCCAAAGAGACCCGAATGGTTTACTTCTTTAAAACCGGCCCATACCAGTTTTAATTAACTAAACCACTCAGAAATTTCAAAGGATTGATAAGTTAACAAAAATAACTCGAGTGATTTAATTATCTACAACCGTCCCATACCAGCGGTAGATAGTCAAATTACTCACAGATTTTTTTAATTTACACAAAAATGGTTTACTGACCTTATTAAATCATACTATTCCCGAAGGGCACAAATACTCACACAGATGTACAATATAAAATCCCAAGTTCTAAAACACATTTAAAACAATTTTTTTTTTTTTTTTTTTTTTTTTAACATGATATTCTTGTTCGACCTCTATTTATAGTATAGCCACCACTCCTAATATTTATACTTAGTTAAATTCTTTATAAGAAAACAAAATCTTGCAATACTAATACTATCCCGATAAATAACGCTAAAACAATCATTAAGATTATAAACTAGGTAAATCATCCTCAAATTGCGATTACACCTCAATAGTACTGTAACTAACTTACCTCTCGATAACCATCAACAACTAAAAATTCACATAACGCCCATACCTACCAAACATCACACTAATTCCTCATATGAGTCACGCAACTAAGTCGGTCTATAGGGTATAATCATCCTAAAGTATCCTGCCTTCCAATAAGATTTATCCTCATTTTATTTTCTCCACTAATGATAATCATCTCTCAAAACAACCCATACACATATTTTACCAATTCCTGAAGTTGATCCTACAAGTCACCAATAATTACATCTATTATACTTCTTCGCATTTACTCTATTTACTTTCCCATGACTAATACAAAATCCACAAATCAAAACGGTCATATTAAATACAATTGTTGTCTTAAGTATATCCTCAGAACAAATTTTCACTGTAATTGTAACACTCGAAAAATTCAACTAATAACCATTGAGTATCCTACTAGTTTCTAAAATCAGTCATACAAATCATCAACAAGTGATAACGAATACTTATTCCTCACAGTTACTAATTTGAGATCTCCATAATCTACAATTATCCACCAAGTATCATCTTTCCTCAATATAGTACTAATTTACCTTACGGAGAGTCGCTAAGCTAATTATCTACTTCATCAAATACTTTCTCAAGATGAATCATCAAGTCCATCATCCCAATTAGTGTCCTCTATCTAGGAATCCGAATACCAAATTAGTACCTTATAGCAACTCAAAATCTCAATATCCTGGTATGATACCTTATGAAAACCCATTTTGAAACTCACGTAGAAAACACCACTTAGTCCACTAATAACAATAAGGCAAAGTTATATTAGTTCTATAAGGTCTCGTACTCGCGATATTTTATAACTCATATAATCTCACTTAGACTATCACTTCCAATACTAGTCTCATATACCTAGTCTCTACCACGCGACACCAATGTATAAATACTCACGCACGTCATACAACTATAAACTACTCTTAATTAGGTCATATACCTAACCTCAACTAAGAGTTCGCAAATTCATTTACCACTGTACATGAGATAACTTAAGTGTATTTTAAATCAAACATATCGCACAACCCAAATAACCTTCACATTCCTTAGGTCAGACTTTCGACATTTACGCATATGTGACATAATATCAATTAATAGTTTATCCGACTCAATTACACTCAGAGGTAAATCAAACGTAGATAAGGAGACTCGCTTCTTGCGACAGTCCTCCTCAAACACAACAACTACTCAAATAATTCAGGTTAATATAACGATGATTCACGGATTGGTAACTCGACCAAATCCACCGGCAATACATGCCCACTTAATCACAACTACTAAGATAATTAAGGATGATTCGAGGTACGACCCCACGGAGTAGAACCTCCAAAGACATAAAACAACTTTTAGGCCAATCATGCACATAAAGATGAAATGTAATGCCACATGAGAACGAATGCACGAGGATTTATAAAAGTATGAACCCTAATTCCTGAGACAGGTAAAATACCTCAAATGATGGTGGGGAAATCTATCTTTCCATAACTCACCCTTCCTTGATTCCTCGGTTGGTCAATATCATTTTCTGTCTTTGAACAAATTCCTGCATAATACTCTCGACGTAAGTTACCACACACTCGCACTCGCCTAGACTCTACCCCGAGAATTCTAACCGAGCTCGATACCAACCGTGAGGACCCCGACCCTAACCTACACGTGTCCCGAGCCGGAGCGTCCTCAAACTAACCCCAAATATCAAAAACTTTTAAAAATCTTTATTTAAACTTCCAAAATAAATATAAGTATTATAACCATTTTCAAAATAAGTCTACACCTTTTCACAACGGGGAAATAATTGACTAACTTAGAAAGTAAGAAACGGTTTTAATTACAAAGGGCCTCGGTTATAACATAAAGTAAAGATTTATAAATACAATTCCACAAATGAATTATACCAACGTACACTTTCTATACCCAACCTATACATAACCCGACAATTCCCAAAATACCACTTCTAAACTCCTTTCCGCCCTTACTTGGTCGGTCCAATTGTCTCGGAATCTAAAACAAGAAAGGGAGAGGGGTGAGAATAAATCTCAATGAGCTATTATGAATGCGACAAGATGCCAAACAAGATGCAACACATAGCATGGTAGCACATAACACATTATGAAAGCGGTAAACACATTACGTTACCTCGGTTTACCTTTTCCCGTCACGAGCAAATTAAAATTAGACAACGTGGGAGTAAAACTCCACTCTTTGGTGAATTGCCTCCAAGACATTCACCTCTTATAGGACTCATACCCCGGACCATCCATATAAGAAAGGATACCTATATTAGAATATCCAACAATAATATCGTCCCTCCTTACAACGATCGCAGCAGTGCAGAAGCTTTTGGGTCAATACGATCGTTAGCGCGGCCCCGCTCCGTGGCCACGAGTGGGGAAGGGTCACCGGTATGACAAACCTTCAATCACTTATTGAACAAATCAATAATTGATTGAAATCCATCATACCCACCCGAACATAAACACGCTCAAGCACATGATAGATACTTGAGATAATCCACAAAACGGGATAACAATATAACAACATGGTAATGTATACTCATGCCAATCAATACCATAATGCAACATTTAAGTAATACACTATGCATAGTATCATCAATAAATATGAATGATAACAAATAAATCCACAATTGGGATAACCATACAACCACATAATAAACATATCCACATATTGGGATAACAATAAAATCAACATGCCACATAATCCACAATTGGGATGTCACACCACCATATAACACATAATCCACACAATGGGATACCACATAACAACTTGCCAAATAGTCCATACTTTAGGATATTAAGATAACCATAATATCAATAATTCCATAACTTGGACACAATGCCACAAGTGATACATACCCATTACCAATTAACTCAATAGTGGAACCTATAGCTTTACTCTATTGCAAACTACTACCAAAGATATGGAGTAAGTAAGGCCACTATGAATCGTAAACCATTCTTACATTTTCATTATACAATAAGACAAAGCCTCTATGAAGGTTCAAGCTCAATTTACTAAGTGGGAGTCACAATCTATAAGGGACCAAACAAGGTTACTACACAAATTCTGGTTCAGATTTGAATTCAAGTTTACGGGGTCTTGGGCGACCGCCCAAACCTCTTGGGCGACCGCCCAAGAGGGTTTTCAAGCAAATGTGATTTACGGGTGTGATGGGCGGCCGCCCAAGCCCCCATGGGCGACCGCCCAGGCGATTTCCATTTCAAATTTATTTCTAACTTTTCTTCTTAACTTCAATCCTTTTCTTTTCATCCACCCTAATCTTAAGAACACCAAGGAGGATTCTAACCTTACATAACTCATCTTAAATCATCTAAACCCAAGATCATGTAAATCTAGATTATTTATCACCAAGTCTTCCACCCAATTCACTACTATTTTCAAGATTTAACATTCCAAATCTAACTCCACCCATTTCTTATACTTCCAAATTTACTTCCATCAACAATAATATCATACTATGTTATTTACCCATTTCTTAACTTCAAAGAAGATTCCAACCATTTTAAACTAGTTCCTTCCATTTCTTTCATTATTTAACACTTCCAAGAACACCCACATTTCCTTGTGATCTAAATCAATTCCTTCCTCCAAGAGAGTTACCAAAGCATCCTATGAGCATTTTAACAACAATAACAACAATAATTATCTCATGAACAATTAGAGAAGAGAAGGGTCATAATAACTCACCTTAAAAATAGGAGATGGATTTAAGACTTTCTTAGCTTGATGAACTCCTCTTGGTCTCCCGATTCCAAAAGTGTTCTCGGATCTAAAAATGGTGAAGATTCGAACTTGGAAGGAGCTTGAGAAGAGGTTTTCTCAAATGGGTTTCCATGGATGGAAGGTTGAGAGAGAAAGTGAAGAGGAAGAAGATGAAGAAGGAGGGAGGAGTATGAATATGGTTAAGAGAGAGGGGGGGGGGCCGGTCCATAAGAGGGAGGGTTTTGGGGGATTTTGTCCCCTACTCAAAAATCCCCTACAACAAATCTTTCCCCAATTTAAAATAATTTTCCCAACCAACAACATTTTATTTGTCCATTTTATTACCACTCCATTCTAATACTTTATTTATTTCTAATTATTATTTTTCCCCTAGAACATTATTTATTTCTTTATCATTTTATTCTAATATAAGAAATTTAAAGATATAAAATAAACACATAAGGTTGATATTAATATTAAAAGTATATAATGTTATATTAAAATTGTGCCTAGGGTTAGGGTCGTTACAAGGACCAGACCAATACTATTTTTCGATTCAATTTTTACTGATGTGATCCAATTTTACTGATTCGATCCTGTTCTACAGATTTTTTGTAGGGTCCTGGTCCTAGTCTTTAGCATCACTAATCTTTAGCATCACTGATTTATCTTCCATAGTGCAACTGTGCAAGTACAACATTGTTTGTGAATTCTCATTTAGGGATATGGAAGTGCTTACTTTCTTTGTTCCAGTAAAAGCTTCACTAATTTTTTAAAAGAGCGTTTCGTTAGAAGCTTCATATTTTCTAAAATGGCAAAGAATTTTTACTATTCCACCCACTCATTTTCTCTCCTATTTCACTTTTATACTCACAACACTTTTCAAATTTACTATTTCCTCCACTCATTCTCTCTCCTATTTTACTATTACACTCACAATATTTTCTCTACTTATCAATTTCTTAATTTGCATGCCGAGCCAAAATGATGTAGTTATTATTGGGACCGAGGGAGTATATTGAAATTGTCTATAGCTTAGCAAAAGTGAGACGAAACTCACAAGTGTTGTCAATAGTATTGATAATACTAATAACAACACAATTGACACCAATTCGAAAAACAACAAATCAATAGTAATAAATATAATTTGCAGCGGAAGTAAATAACAATACACAAGAATATAATTTTTATCAAGTTATATAAATATATAACTTGATGGGTGCCAGGAGGGCAAAACCTTTCTATATATAATATGAATTCAATACAAGGTCAAATAAGTTCCTTTAATGATAAACAATCATTAACTTAAGGAACATTAAATGAAGAATTCTCTCTGAATATAAACACTCAAAACCTCACAAAAATATAAAAATCTATATGAAAATTTCGAGTGTCGGACGAGTGTTACTTGCCAACAATGGCAACACCGAAGAGCGAAATTCTTTTCTTGTGCGGTTGCGTTTTCGAATTGGGTGATCACTTAGGCTGATCGACTGCACTATTTATAGGCCTCCAAAACTTGGAGCCTACTCAAAATGATCAGATAACAATCCTTGAAGTTGTTCCTCTATTTTAGCTCCATTTTCCTTTTTTGTAGAAGACTTGGTCTTCTTAGGCTTCTCCACCTTGTACTCCAAGCTGTAGCAGCCTTGTACCTCTATCTTCAGCTCCCCCTGAATAGCTAAACAATAGCTCTTTTACTTGGTCACTAATTAAACATATAAACAACATGTTTATATGTAATTTTCTCTTCAATTTCAAAGTTCACGCCTGGGCATCTTCTGCTGACCTTTTCAACCTCATCTAAAGAAGACTAACTACTGTTATATATTCATTAATTACCACGTTTTTATTTGTGAAAAATACAGTAACTATTCTGGTGTTGCCAAATCGAAATGGCAACACCTGTGGCAACACCTGTGGCAACACCAGTGGCAACACTAGTATGTGACACAAGGGACAACACACGTTTTCTAACACTAACAATCTCCACCTTAGTTACGTATTTCTTCACAAAATACAACGTGATGTATCTGCATACATAGTTAGTCATGCTTGTAACAATATATCTTCCCTTTACATAGATCTTCCCCTTAATTATAAACTTCCCTTTAATGTAAGATTTTATTCAAAAATAAAATCAATGTTGTAACATTTTCCCAACATCTAACATTAAAAGGATCACTATCTCAATCTCCCATTCAACACATATATTCCAGCCATATTTATAAATTATCACTTGGCATTGCTGGGAATATATTATGCTTAATACGAATCACTATCATCCACATCACTAGTGACCACTCTCTCCCTTTTTGTGAAGAAAGTAGTACACTGAATGATTCGATGAGCTGGAGTGAGCTATTGTGGCAAAAAGCTCGCATAGAGAGCGATTGAAACAGGAGTATGAGGGGGATTAACACAACTAAGACAAGGGTTGGTGTTGCGAAAAGTGTTGCCGCCGGTGATGTCTCCATGGAAATGGCGACACTCTAGGCAACACTTGAGGGAGTATGGGAGAAATAATTTGGGAGGATTTTGATGGACTGGCTAAGGCGGATTATAGGAAGGAGACAAAATAAACAGAGGGGTTTAGAGAGAGAGAGACGAAGAGAGTTTTAGGAAGGGAATAATTAAAGGATAGGAAGAGTAATAATAGGGATTGATTTGACATATTCAAACACAATTAAAACCCTTATCCCAACAAACCACAACACACTGTTATCCGGCCCCTTTTTTTTTTTTTTTTTTTTGTTAATTTTAATTTTTTTTTTTTAATTTTTTAAATATATAATAACTAAAAATAATTTTAGAAATATCCATAAAATTTTGTTTTTCAAAATTCAAAAGGAAATGAATTTTAAAAAATAGACATTTCGAAATTATATTTAGTTAGACAAAAATTAAATATTTTTGCTAAAAACCTTTTAAATTTCACAAACTCTAAATATAAGGAAATAGACTTTTGGAAATTCAAAATTTAATTTAACAAAAACAAAAACAAGAAATAAAAAAATAATGTAGCATCTACTAATGTGTTACTAGCAATGTTGCGTGACACACAAGGCAACATTTTGAATAAAATCCCCTTGATATTTTTTCAACATATATAACTTATCATTCCTTAGGCAATTTTTAAGCAAACTTTACACTTTCTTTATTTACAAGGAAGCATCGTAGTAGCGAGCTCCGTGCCCCGAGTTTTTTATAAACGTGTAAAGCTATATGTAATACGTTTTATACCTTTCAAGTAGGGTACACTGTAGTAGCGAGCTTCATGTCCCTAATACTTAGTATAAAACAACTACATTATACTCCCTTTGGGAATATTTTAACTAGCTTTGCCTTTTTCAATATCAACATAATATAAGTGACTTTGTCACTTTAAGCACAAAGGAGTATTTTATAAAAAAATGATAACCTTAAGTATATACACATACTAGAACAAAAAGGTCAGTAAATGCCCCCCATTGGGTTTAAACAAAAAAGATTTTTTTTTAATACCAGAAAATAATAAAAGAAACAACAAAAATTAAATAAACATAATATACAACAAAATAATCCAGGAGTTTTTAAACGAAACACAAACCAAGAGATTTTTTCAAACTAGAAAATCTCTCATGATTAAAACCTTGAATCAAAAACTCATCTTTTAATTCAATAAAAACCCTTTTAGATTCAAGTTTAGATACAAAACAAAAATGATTTACCTTAACATATTTTACCATGTCTCGGTAATTTACCGGTTCCTTGTGTCTTGTTTGTATCCCATCGTTCAAATCCCCGATCACTTGAATTATAGGATGATTCTTTTGAATTCTCAAAGGGGGATCCCTCCTTACTGGATCATTAACTCCATTGGAGTTCTTATCATCTTCATTTTCTGCACTTGGACTGATTTCTGGTGTTGTCTCTAGTGTTGCCGTATCAATGACAACACTTGGTCCAACACCAGACTCAACATTTGAGGTAACACTTTCTCCAGCAACTTCTTCAAGTTGTTCAACCCATACTATAGGAGTGTCTACAACTGATTCACCTGCAATGCTAGCCAAATCATCAAACAAAATATTTCTATACTCTTGAACGATTCTCAATCTCAAATTATAGACACGGAATGCAAGACAATTTTGAGAATATCCAAGAAAAATGGCCTTGTCACTCTCATAGTTAAATTTACCTAAATGATTTCGATCATTCAATATGAAACAAACACACGCAAAAACATGGAAGTAATGAACATTAGGTTTCTTCCCATTCAAAATCTCATAGGGTGTCATTGTTGTACCAGGTCTTAATAAAACTCTATTAGAAATGTGACAAGCCGTGTTCAACGCTTCAGCCCAAAATCTTTTCGAAATACTTTTGGAAAACATCATGACACGGGCCATTTTTAGTAAAATCCTATTTTTCTTTTGACCACCCAATTTTTTTGGAACCTTTTAGAGGTCGAAAATTCATGGTGAATTTCCTTTTTCTCACAAAAAGTGGAAAATGAAATATTATTAAATTCTTTTCCATGATTAGATCTTATACGAAAAATAGGCAAGCAAAATATATTTTTGATTTTGGAATGTAAGAGTTTAAACTTATCAAAAGTTTCAGATTTTTCTTTTAAAAAATAGATCCAAGTAAATCTAGAAAAATCATCCACAATGACATAAGAATACCTCTTACCTCTCAGGCTATCTACCTCAATTGGACCCATCAAGTCCATGTGCAAAAGTTGAAAACAATGTGTTGTTTCAAAGTGTTGCTCTTGGTGTTGGGCAACACTGTGGGTAACACGGGTTTGTTTACTTTTAAGGCAATCCCACACACAGATTTATCTTTAAAAAATAATTTGGGAATTCCTTTAATAGCATCAAACCTAAAAAGTTTCTTCAAATTTATATAATGGAGATGTCCCAATTTTTGATGCCACAAAAGTGTGTCATCAACCTTGGTTGAATTGCATACTTGTTGTTTACCAACAACATAGCAATTGTCACTTGATCTGGTTCCTGTCATAACGCAAGTGTTAGTATGATCAAAAACTTCACAAGTATTCTTTTTAAATTTTACCTCTAAGTTGTCATCACACAACTGGCTAATGCTAATCAAATTAGCCACCAAGCCATCAACGTGCAGGACATTCTTTAAGGCAGGGAATTCGGCAACATCAAGTGTTCCTTTCCCTAGAATCTTGCTCTTTCCTCCACCTCCATAAGACACATATCCTTCTTGAATAGGTTCATATTCTTTCAAGAATATTTTTGTTCCCGTCATATGGCGAGAACAACCACTATCAAAGTACCATGAACCTGAAATCTTAGTCCTCAAAGCAGTATAAACAACATTACATTTCAGATTAGCTTTGAAAAACCAAACCTTTTTCGAAATTCTGTTTTTCTGACCTCCTGTGTTGTCTTGAGTGTTGCCATGAGAATTTGGCAACACTTGAGGCAACACTTGAGAACTGGACATTTTCTTTTGTAAAATAAAACAATCTGATTTACTGTGTCCAGCTTTGTGACAATATTCACACTCAAGGATATGATCAGACACTTTACTAGAAAAACTACCTTTTTCCTTAACATGATCTTTTACAAAACTAGTCTTAGTTTCAACATTTATCAAGGTAAAAGTATTTTTTTTCCATTGGAAGGACATTAGGAATAGACTTAAATGCCCAAACATCAATTAATTTGATGCACGGGCACAAGAGAGTCTTTACATATTCATAAAAAATAAAAAGTCTCCCTAGAAATGGATTAGCAAGATTCAAAGCCATGACAAAAAGAGGACCGAACACTTAGTATATCAAGTGCTAGGCTTTGATACCAATTGAAATTGTCTATGGCTTAGCAAAAGTGAGACGAAACTCACAAGTGTTGTCAATAATATTGATAATACTAATAACAACACAATTGACACCAATTCGAAAAACAACAAATCAATAGTAATAAATATAATTTGCAGCGGAAGTAAATAACAATACACAAGAATATAATTTTTATCAAGTTATATAAATATATAACTTGATGGGTGCCAGGAAGGCAAGACCTTTCTATATATAATATGAATTCAATACAAGGTCAAAGAAGTTCCTTTAATGATAAACAATCATTAACTTAAGGAACATTAAATGAAGAATTCTCTCTGAATATAAACACTCAAAACCTCACGAAAATATAAAAATCTATATGAAAATTTCGAGTGTCGGACAGAGTGTTGCCAACACTGAATGGCAACACTGAAGAGCAGAATTCTTTTCTTGTGCAGATTTGCGTTTTCTGAATTGGGTGATCACTTAGGCTGATCGACTGCACTATTTATAGGCCTCCAAAACTTGGAGCCTACTCAAAATGATCAGATAACAATCCTTGAAGTTGTTCCTCTATTTTAGCTCCATTTTCCTTTTTTGTAGAAGACTTGGTCTTCTTAGACTTCTCCACCTTGTACTCCAAGCTGTAGCAGCCTTGTACCTCTATCTTCAGCTCCCCCTGAATAGCTAAACAATAGCTCTTTTACTTGGTCACTAATTAAACATATAAACAACATGTTTATATGTAATTTTCTCTTCAATTTCAAAGTTCACGCCTGGGCATCTTTTGCTGACCTTTTCAACCTCATCTAAAGCAGACTAACTACTGTTATATATTCATTAATTACCACGTTTTTATTTGTGAAAAAATACAGTAACTATTCTGGTGTTTCCAAATCGAAATGGCAACACCTGTGACAACACTAGTGGCAACACTGGTATGTGACACAAGAGACAACACACATTTTCTAACACTAACATATATGAATAGTTTGTTTGGTCCATGTAAACTCATTTCAAATTAAATTCATATCAATAATTAATTGTCTAATATGGGAATCACATCTAGATCTTTGCTACAAAGGAATCTGTAGCAAATTTTGTACAGTTCCAGATCCCTAATTAGAGCCATTTAAAACATGGCTGAATATCTGATATGCTTGCTTATTTAAGCTCCATTTGTTTGGAGGAAAATATTTTCGGTTCGGATAATGTTTTTTTTCACTTTTTGGTATTTGTTAAACATCGAAAAATGAAAAAAAAATACTTTTTGAAAAATGTTTCTCTTATTTTTAAAGTAAAATATATACAGATTATTCCTTCGCATTTCATTTTTCGAAATTGCTTCTTAATCCCCACCCTTATTGCTAACCACAACCAAAATACCTACCCCACACCCCATCCCCCACCTCTCACCCTCACCCCACCCACCACGCACACACCTCACACCTATCCTCCCTTGCATGAATTTTTTTAATCATAGTGAAATTATTTTTTAACAGCTCTCCCACCCACCCACCCACCCACCCCTCCCTCTCGAATTGTTTTTTAATTCTTAAAAACTCTCCCCACCCACACACCATCTCCACCCCCACCCACCCCTAACCCCGACCCTTTCCTACCTCACCACCCCACCTCATCCCCTATTCCCCTAACTCCCCCACCCTACCCCACCCCCAGCTCCCACCCAAACCCAATTATCACATTACTCATAAACTTGAACCTATTTTATCATTTGCCCTTAGCTAAATCAAATTGATAAATCATCATAGGGGCATTTCCGATAATGCCAATGCTCTTAGCCTCTGCTTACGTGTCGTCCTACGTGGGCGTGCTTTTACTCTGTGGGTCAAATCTGTAGGGGAAATAGGGTCTTGATCTTGATACTAAGGCCGGATATATGATTGAATCGTGTATAATCCACTTTCCGAATAAAGTATTTCGACCCTTAATGCCTGGGTTACACAAAATCTTTATTGGGATAAGACAATCACGCAATTTGTTTTCTAGGCAAAGAGAACAAATCAAAACTTTGAGAATTGTTTGCTTTCGTTATTGTTGTATCACTTGTGTTTTTCATGTATGTACAACAGAGATCAATCTCTGTATATATACAGATGGGGAGGTATTAGTTAAAGGGTACAATCAAAAGACATGACTTTAGCCAAGCAATGTGTCTCTTCATTTTGAAAAGGCATCTGTACAGAGGCTGCACGGCCGTGTCTTATGAGCTTGCACGGCCGTGTTGTTCATACCTGCACACTGGCCGTGTCATATGAAGCTTGCACGGCCGTCTTTGTTCAAAAAGTGCTACCACTTTAACTTTTACTTCTATATCGAGGTTGACTTCGTTTTAGCTCAAAGCAGTGTGTACTCCACACTTTCCCTTACTCGTATCCGAGTCTAATACGAATCACATTGATCTCTTAGTAAATCACCATTACAATAAAACAAGTTGATGACACTAAAATCACCAACAAATCCCCTCCATTTTAGTGTAATCCTTTGATTTACTAACTTTTGTATAAATAACGAAACAAACGAATGCATAAATGAAAATGTCTTGCGATTGAATTTTCATCTTAGTATAATACACATTTCAAATACTCGAGAATCGGGGTGTCGTAACGATTGAACCCGTCAACTCATATGAATACTGAAGATACTATACACATAAGTTCGATACAATTCTCTTTGTTTAATCTTGACACTATTACAAGCCATGTGTCCATATCCAATAGTGAACATATAGGAAGCCAAGTCCTAGCTTCTTGAAGCGGCAAAACTTCATGTCCACATAGGTAGTTCCTTTTAATCTTGCACTGCATTTGCAATTTTTCAAAGGAACTATTAAGAAGATATTCTTCAACCTAACCTTTACTTGCGGTCGAACACATACTTTGGGAAAGATAATAACATGTGTTCCAATCTCCAACTCGCGAGCTTTCCACATTGAATTCAAGCTTCTAACGTTGTATTAGAAGGGAATTGGGTATCTCACAATTAGAGGATTAAATGGACTTTAATCCCATTCCCATTGCGAGACTTATTTACCAAGTCTCTGGCTAACCCCTTCGTCAAGTGGTCGGCCAAATTTTGTTGCGACCGAACAAACTCAGCGATATCACACCATTCATGATTAACTCCCGAATCATACTATGTCGACACCCAAGTGTCTAGACTTGCCATTATAAATCGACTATAGGCCCTAGCCAAGGTGGCGACACTATCACAATGGATAGACATTGGTGATATCGGTTTTGGCCATAATGGAATCTCATATATCAAGTTAGAAGCCACTCCGCTTCTTTTCCGGCGGCTGACCAATGCTACAAACTCGGATTCCATTGTAGAATGTGTAATACATGTACGCTTTTTGGAAGCCCAAGAAATGGCACCTCCTCCAAGTAAGAACACTTGACCACTAGTAGAAGATGAATCTTCTTGGTTGATCCAACTAGCATCGGTATAACCTTCTAATATAGAAGGATGTCCACTATAACACAAACCATAGTCCATAGTACCTTTTAAGTACTTGAACACCCTTGTTATAGCATGCCAATCTTTGTCTACTAGGATTACTAGTGAACCTGCTCAATCTTCCAACTGCATAAGCAATATCAGGTCGAGTGCCTGTCATAGCATACATCAAACTGCCAATGGCTTTTGAGTATTCGAGCTGTGACACAGGTTTACCAGTATTTGATACAAGTTTCTCAGTAGGATCCATGGGAGTACTAACTTTAGAACAATTATCACAATTAAATCTCTTGAGAATTTTCTCAATATAATGAGATTGTGATATTGCAATTCCCTTGTTCATCCGTTTAATCTTTATACCAAGAATTACATCGGCTTCTCCCATGTCCTTCATCGAAAACTTTGATGACAAAAACTTCTTAGTTTTATCAACTACATTTTGGTCAGTGCCAAAAATCAACATGTCATCTACATATAGACAGATGATTACACCTTTACCGGATTCATCAAATCTGCTATATACACATTTGTCGGATTGATTTAATACAAAACCATTCGACAAAACAACCTCATCAAATTTTTGATGCCACCGCTTAGGTGCTTGCTTCAGCCCATACAATGACTTAATTAACTTACATACCTTATGCTCATTACCCGGCATAACAAATCCTTCGAGGTTGCTTCATATACACTTCTTCTTCCAAATCACCATTTAAAAATGTTGTTTTGACATCCATTTGATGGATCAATAGATTCGAATAGGCGCCAAAGCTATCGAAATCTAATAGTAGTGATACGAGCAACCGGTGCATAGGTATCGAAGTAATCGATCCCTTCCTTTTGTCTAAAGCCTTGGATTACCAATCGAGCTTTAAACTTGTCAATAGTTCCATCGACTTTCATCTTCTTTTGAAGATCCATTTGCACCCCAAAGGTTTACGGCTGGTGGTAAATCGAGACAAGACCCATGTATTATTTTCCACAATAGAACCAATCTCATCATCGATGGCTTCTTTCCAAAACCGGCGTCTCGAGATTTTATTGCTTCATCATAGGTTCTTGGATCCTCCTCTATACTATAACGGTAAAGAGTATTGAGATTCAATTTGATCTCTTGATCCCATAACTAAATATAGTTGAAAATCGTAACCATATGATTTAGCTTTCCTTACTCTTGTACTCTTACGAGGTTCGGGTGTCTCACTTGGTACATCAATTGAATGATCATCCATTTGAGATTCAAAGACATTGGTATAATATCCTTGGGTCTAGGTATAGAAGAGAAACGATTCTCATCAAAGATTGCATCTCTTGATTCTATAATTGTGTTTATAGAAATGAATTCATTAGGTTCTATAACATAAAACCTATATGCCTTGGAATGCTCAAAGCATATCCAACAAAGATGCAATCAATACCTTTTTCTCCCAACTTTTTCCTTTTAGGGTCCGGAAGTCTAACCACGGCCCTACATCCCCAAACTCGCAAAATGTCAAGTTTGGTCTTTTCTTATACCAAAGCTCATATGGGGTAATCTTGTTCCTTTTATTAGGAACTCTATTCAATAGATGACAAGCCGTTAACATGGCTTCACCCCAAAACCCGTCACTCGAAGCCGAGTAAGACAACATGGCGTTAACCATTTCTTCAAGAGTTCTATTCTTCCTTTCAGCCACACCATTTTGTTGTGGTACATAAGGAGCCGTAGTCTCATGAATTATCCCTACGGATTGGAAATATTTAGGATCATAATATTCACCACCTCTATCCGTACGTAAGGTTTTAATCAAGCCATTAAGTTGAAGTTCAACTTCGGTTTTATAAATTTTAAATTTATCTAGGGCTTCATCTTTTGCATGCAAAGCAAATAAATATAGCAAAACCTAGAGGCATCATCTATAAAAGTGACAATATACTTTTTATTGCCTAAAGATGGAGTTGCATGAAAATCACATAAATCACTATGTATCAATTCAAGTTTTACTGTAATTCCTTGTAACACTTTTAAAAGGTTTCCTAGTGATTTTTGTTAACATGCAAGTATTACACCTTTCCGTATTATTATCAATAACATGAATCAAACCATCTTTGGACATTACAAGCATTCTTTTATAGTGCACATGTCCTAACCGAGCATGCCATAATGAGGAATTAACAACAACGAGAGGAAGTCATATAAACAGTAACTAGAGTTAACCGGAATTTTATTCAAATTCAACATAAACATCCCATTGTTATAATAACCAAATCCTACAAATACACACGACTTCGATAAGATATACTTATCGGATTCATAAACTTGTTTATAACCACACTTGTTCAAGACAGACCGAGAAATTAAATTCTTACGAAGTTTAGGTACATATAAAACATTAAACAAAGAAATCGTTTTCCCGAACTAAATTCCAATACCACACTTCCTCTTCCTTGAATAGGAGCGGAATGGTCATCACCCATGTAAAGGACAGATCCGTCTTCCATTGGTTCGTATGTCTTAAACCAACAACGATCTTTACAAACATGAGCAGTGGCACCGGAATCAATCCACCACGCAATAGCATCATCCTGCACATAAAATGCCTCGAAATTATTGAAACGAAATTTTTAATAAATCTGTTCCAACTATGAATTAAATTCGACCTTGGTTTTGAGAATGGTCCTTAGACCCCTTTCCCGAACCACTTGTGCTTGCGTCGTTCTTGTTGTTTCCAACACGACAATCCTTCTTAAAGTGACCAGATTTGCCACACTTCCAACATGCCAATTTAGGCTTCTTGTTGGGACCAGAACCATTGTCATTGAAACTACGTTTCTTTCCTTTGTTTTTATTGTTTCCACCCTCATCAATCATATTGACCGAGGTCCAAAGAACTTCCTTTCCTTTGCCTTTGTCATCCTCTTGCGCCCTAAGAGATTCCTCTATGCGCAAGTGACTACCAAGTTGAACCAAAGATAGATCGTCTTTACCATGTTTCAAAGTCTGTTTGAAATCCTTCCGGGGAGGAGGCAACTTATCAATCACACTTGAAACCGATATTGACTCATCCATCTTCAACCCGTGTTGTGTATATTGTCCAAGGATTCTAAGGAGTTCATTGAACTGTTCCATGACAGGTCTTGAATCGACCATCTTGTAATTATTAAAATTACTCACAAGGAACTTCTTACTAGAAGCATCCTCTGCCATGTACTTGGATTCAAGAGAATCCCATAACTCTTTAGCAGACTCCTCATTTTGATAAATGTCAAATAAAGGATCGGCCATACCGTTCAATATGTGTCCTCTGCCGGATGTAGTCATCGTTCTCCCACTTCGATCTACGTCTGACGGCCTCCAAGTTATCCTCTTCAAGCAATTCTGGAATTGGAGTAGATAGAACATACACCACCTTTAATGTTGTCAAAAGGAAGTGCATCTTCTTTTGCCAACGTCTGAAATCTTGCCCTTCAAACTTGTCTAGCTTTCCAAACTTTGTTGTCATCTCCTTCACAGTAGCCATGAGTATCACCAAATACTTTATTCGTTTGTAGGGGAAATAGGGTCTTGATCTTGATACTAAGGCCGGATATATGATTGAATCGTGTATAATCCACTTTCCGAATAAAGTATTTCGACCCTTAATGCAGGTTACACAAAATCTTTATTGGGATAAGACAATCACGCAATTTGTTTTCTAGGCAAAGAGAACAAATCAAAACTTTGAGAATTGTTTGCTTTCGTTATTGTTGTATCACTTGTGTTTTTCATGTATGTACAACAGAGATCAATCTCTGTATATATACAGATGGGGAGGTATTAGTTAAAGGGTACAATCAAAAGACATGACTTTAGCCAAGCAATGTGTCTCTTCATTTTGAAAAGGCATCTGTACAGGAACTGCACGGCCGTGTCTTATGAACTGCACGGCCGTGTTGTTCATACCTGCACGGCCGTGTCATATGAACTGCACAGCCGTGCTGTTCAAAAAGTGCTACCCTTTAACTTTTACTTCTATATCGAGGTTGACTTCGTTTTAGCTCAAACGAGTGTGTACTCCACACTTTCCCTTACTCGTATCCGAGTCTAATACGAATCACATTGATCTCTTAGTAAATCACCATTACAATAAAACAAGTTGATGACACTAAAATCACCAACAAAATCTAACCGGCAACCGAATTCGGGCAACATTTCTCCCCTAGTTCTTTTTCCTTGATCGTCTTTCAATCCCTTTCTGTACATACATACGTACGTATATTTGTATTCGTACAAAAATTGTGAGGACCCCGACCCGGAACCTACACGTGTCCCGAGCTGGAGCGTCCTCAAACTATCCCAATTTCCTAAACTTTTAAAATCTTTATTTAAACTTTCAAAATAAATATAAGTATTATAACCATTTTCAAATTAAGTCTACACCTTTTCACAAAGGGGAAATAGTTGACTAACTTAGAAAGCACGAAACTGTTTAGTTACAAAAAGGCATCTGTGATAACAATGAATGAAGATTTAATAATACAATTTCCGTAAATAATTTATACCAAAGTACACTTTCTATACCAACCTAATCATACCCCGACAAGTCCCACAATATAACTTCCAAACTCCTCACCGCCCTTACTTGACTGGTCCACCTGTCTCAGAATCTAAAACAGTAAAGGGGAGAGGGGTGAGAATAAATCTCAGCAAGCTATTATGGATGCAGCAAGATGCCATACAAGATGCAACACGTAGCATGGCAACACATCAAAAGACATATTCATATAACCGAGAGGCTCCTGCCGCCAACCGTCCCATACCGGTTGGAGACAACGACTTCGGCATGAATATATCACAACACATAAGTACGATAAAGTAACACTTAGAAGGATAATGAGCCAAGGTTTCATCTCCAAAAGGATATACACATCCGAGCGGCGGCAAGAATCGATGAAGCGGTTCCGGAACCATGAACAATAACGGTACTGCGGGGACTCCGGACACACGGTCGTATCCCGGTGAAAACTAGACCATCTACCTCAAAAGGAGATGCTAGCCCACAAATCCCACACAAGGGGGACAAACTCGGCAATGTATGAATTATAATGAACTCGGCTCGGTGCCATTATAAATCCATAACATTGCCCAACAAACAATTAAATCACTACCAAATTTGGATTTACATAACTAAGCACAGTAATAACATACTTGCTTAACCAAACATTGTATGATCCAAAGTAGGGATACATACTACAACAGCATATCATGAAGATAGCAATACTATATCAAGTATTCAACATTATCAAGCACATAATAGATACTTGAATAAATTCCACAAAAAGGGATAACAATATATCAACATGGTAAAATATACTCATGTTCAACCAATAATCGTGAGCGCAAAGATTTCGATCAACACACAATGCATAATATAATCAATGTATATGAACTCAATGTAAGGCAAGAAAATATCATCAATCCATCCTACAAGGTCATTATACAATAATACAAGGCCTCTATGAAGATCCAAGTTCAATTTACCAAGTTAGAATCATTTCTGCTAAGTTACCAAACTAGGTTAACTAGCGCTTTCCAAGCAACATTTAAAGTACTTCCCCAATTCCATTTTGATCACTTAGGATGTCAATGTGTAGCCAAAGTATTCTACTTTAATCTAGGTTAAAGAGATTCCATTTTGGTTCGAGTTTGATTAGGTTTGAACAACTCTAAACTTGATGTGAAAAACCGGAGCCGGGGCACGACTCGTCCCCCAGGGCACGACTCGTGCCCATTGCACCTTCCTCTGAATCTGTCGTCCCTTACAAGGCACGACTTCCTTATAACCCTAGTCACGACTCGTCCCACACCTCAGGCACGACTCGTGCCTCAGGGCACGACTCGTGACCTGAGCCCAGAATCAACATAGAAGCAGAAATCCTTCATCACTTATACCCATTTGTTCCCAACCAAGTTTCCTTTATTTTGTGTAAACCTAGAAAGCTTACTAACTTCATTTTTCACATAATAAATCATTTTAAACCCAAATGTGTTATAATTCTAAGTCATTTTATCACATGATTCTCAAGAAACCAACTTTTCAACCAAGTGAGCTTTAATTTGTGAACTTAAAGGAAATTCTAACTTTATTAAATTCATTTTAACTCATTTAATCCCAAAGTATCATTTCCTAATTCTAAATCATTCTCACTTAGATTTCCATCCAATATACTACAAATTTTCAAGATTTCCATTTAATCCAATCCAACCCATTTACTTCCACTCTTTACTACTTTCATGAACAACAACAATTTCCATAACACTAATCCATTCCTCAAATCCAAGAAAGTTTCCTCAAAGCATCAAATAGCCATTTGAAGAACAATAACAACATTTAATAGTTTATGAACATTTAAAGAAAGGAAGGGTCATAATAACTCACTTTAGATTTTTAGAAGGAAAGGATGATCTTCTAAGCTCAATGTGCTCCTCTTGACTCCACGAATCCAAAAGTACATCCGGATCTTCAAATGGAGTAGGCTTGGATTTAATAGAATTTTAGAAAGAATGGTTTAGAAGGGTTTCCATGGAAGGATGGAGGAATGAAGAAGATGAAGGAGTAAGGATGAAGGAGGGAGGTGGAGTATATACTTAGTAAAGAAAATAGGGGGGGGGGCGGACATGGTGGAAGAATGGGGAAGGGTATGGGTTTCCATGACTTTGGTAGAAAAAGAGAGTGAATTAGGGGAATTTGTCCCCCTTCCCAACTTTCCCAAATAATTCTTCCAACAAATGAAATATCCTCCCAACTCACAACATTTAATTTGTCCATTTTATTTTCACTCCAGTCTATTACTTTATTTATTTTAAATTATTATTTTTCCTTTAGAACATTATTTATCTCCGTATCATTTTATTCTAATATAAGAGATCAAGTATATAAAATTTGAACACATCATATTAATAACAATATTTAAAAGCACACAAAATGATGCTAAATGAGTGCCTAGGGTTAGGGTCGTTACACTCACTCCCCCTTAAAGAAAATTCGTCCCGAATTTGCCTATCACTAACCTAACTGATCAACCCGCCTCGGTTACAAGTATACCTCAGACTTCAATTTCCAAATAATCTCTTCAATGTTGTGATTCCTTTCCAAGATTTCTAATTCCATTAATAACACTATATTACAACTTAATGCTCCAAGAATTCCATGCAAATATCACTAACCCGAATTTTCACGACCTCAATAAAAGTAAAAGTATTACCACTCATGTCACCCAATACATTACGATATTACCTTTAAAATTTCAAATACTCTATAAGCTGTTCCAAGCCATTCTATAAGTTAATTCACCAACCTCTTCTAAAACTCTAAATGGATTAACAACTTTGGCGCCGATTTACTTAGGCCTTGCTTTTCTAATCTCATCCCAACAAATTAGAGATCGAGATTTTCTTCCCAAACAACGCCTCATACGGTTTTATCTAAATGCTAGAATGATAACTGCTATTATACGCACCCAACCACTGGTAATCACACGTCCTATCAACTACTAAAATTCATTGTGCATGCCCATAGTATCCTCAATAATAAGTGATGATTCCTCAAATTTTCACAAAGTTAAACTCAATAGTATTCCTACATTCCAAAACGATCTTTCCAACAGATGTCTACACAATCCATTCAATACTATGGGATCTATATTATCAACTATCTCCAAGATTTATGAGGACTTTATCAATAAACCTCTCATCAGGCTATATATATAACGAGTGGAAAATAAAATTCAACTTTCTGTAACAAAATAACACACCCTTCTTTACTTCCAATGTAACTTAATCACAAATCTATAGAGATAACACTCTCAAGTTCAACCTAGAACTCTAAATATTTTAATAAACCTTCTAATGTCAACATTCTAATATCACCATTCAATGTTCCAATTATATTCAGGACTAGTGACAAATCAATATTCAAATTAAATGGTTGGCCGCCCACAACGGAGCCGATCCAACTCTAAAACAAAACCGAGTCTATTGTGATTGACACAATAATAACCCCACATTTACCAATTCATTTCTCGGACCCAAAACTTGAATACAATTAATCATTATAGGGGAACTAGGTTACCTTTTTACTTACTTCAGTACAACTTATATCTTTAGAATATCAAGTCTTTCAAAAATTTACAACATCTTTCAGAATTCCAAAGGATAAAATAAAAGAGATTCAAAGAGACCCGAATGGTTTATTTATTTAAAACCGGCCCATACCAGTTTTAATTAACTAAACCACTCACAATTTAAAAATTTTCAAAAGGTTGATAAGCTGACAAAATAACTCAAGTGATTCAAGTATCTACAACCGTCCCATAACAGTGGCAGATAGTTAAATTACTCACAGATTTTAAATGTACACAAATACGGTTTACTGACTTTAATAAATCAAATTATCCCCGAAGAGCACAATTGCTCACACCGAAGTTCAACACACACTTCCAAGTTTTAAAACATATTTAAAACAATTCTAACATAATATTTTTACTTAGTTAAATCCTTTATAAGGAAACACAATCTCGGAATACTAATACTATCTTTTATAATTAACACTATAACATTCATTAATATAGTAAACCTGGTAAATCATCCTCAATTCAATAATTCCTCAAGTTAAATATTCAACACTTTTACTTAATTTGAGTCATCTATTCCCTACCTTTGATATTGGTATTGTACTTAGCAACAACATATTGTAAACATCTAGTTCCCGATCAAATACCCTAATTTCTAAATCAGAAATATAATTGGAACTCACATAGATCAATCATTCCCAATTTCAATTAAACATTACGGTATAATCTAACTTAACTCTCCATAACCATCAACAACTTAAAATCCGTATAACGTCAATATCTTTCAAGCATCACACAAATCCCTCATATGATTCACGCGACTAAGTCGAACTATAGTATATAACCATCCTAAAGTATCATGTCTTCCAATAAGATTCAGCCTCATTTTCTCAACTAATGATAATCAATTCTCAAAACGAACCATATACATACATTACCAATTTCTGAAGTTGATCCTATAAGTCACCAATAACTACATCTATTATACTTCTTCACATTTACCCTATTTACCTCTCCAATATTAATGCACCATCCATAAATCAAAACGGTCATACTAGATACAAATGTTGTCTTAAGTATATCCTTAAAGCAAATTTTCACTGTAATTGTAATACTCCGAAAATTCAACTAGTAACCATTGAGTATCCTACTAGTTTCTAAAATCAGTCATACAAATCGTCACAAGTGCTAATGAATACTTATTCTTCACAGTTACCTATTTAAGATCTCTATAACCCTTTGATTAACCACCAAGTATCATCTTTTCTAAATATAGTGCTAATTTATCCTTACGGAGAGTCGCTAAGCTAATTATCTGCTTATTCAAACACTTTCCCAAGATGATTCATCAAGTCCATCACCCTAATTAGTGTCCTCTATCTAGGAATTCGAATACCAATTTAGTACCTTATAGCAACTCGAAATCTCAACATCCTGGTATGATACCTGATGAAACCCATTTTGAAACTCACGTAGAAAATACCACTTAGTCAACTAACAGCACATAAGGCAAAGATATTTTAGTTCTATAAGATCTCGTACTCGCGATATTTTACAACTCATATAATTCCACTGAGACTGTCACTTCCAATACTAGTCTCATAGATCTAGTCTCCCAATGAAACACCAATGAATCAGTAATCATGCAATTATAAAATCATAAACCACTCTTAATTAGGCCATACACCTAACCTCAACTAAAAGTTTACTAATTCATTTACTATCGGTATACGAGATAATTCAAGTGTCTTTTAAATCAATTATAACACTCAATCCAAATAACCTTCACATTCTTTAGATCATACTTTCGACATTTATGCATATATGATAAAATAGCAAATAATGACTCATCCGCCTCTACCACACGCGGAGGCAAATCAAACATAGATAAGGAGACTCGTTTCCTGCGACAGTCCTCCCAAATCACAATAACTACTCAAATAATTCACGTTAATATGACGATGATTCACGGATTGGTAACTCGACCAAATCCACCGGCAATACATGCCCACTAAATCACAACTACCAAAATAATTTAAGGATGATTCGAGGCACGGCCCCATAGGGGTAGAACCTCCAGCACATAAAACAACTTTTAGGCCAATTATGCACATAAAGATGAAATGTAATGCCACATGAGAACGAATGCACGAGGATTTATAAAAGTATGAACCCTAATTCCTGAGACAGGTAAAATACCTCAAATGATGGTGGGGAAATCTATCTTTTCAGTAACTCACCTTTCCTTTATTCCTTGGTTGGTCAATATCAATTTCTGTCTTTGAACAAATTTCTGCATTAAACTCTCGACGTAAGTTATCGCACACTCTCACTCAAACTAGACTCTACCCGAGAACTCTAACCGAGCTCACGATACCAGCGCGAGGACCCCGACCGGAACCTACACGTGTCCCGAGCTGGAGCGTCCTCAAACTATCCCAATTTCCTAAACTTTTAAAATCTTTATTTAAACTTTCAAAATAAATATAAGTATTATAACCATTTTCAAATTAAGTCTACACCTTTTCACAAAGGGGAAATAGTTGACTAACTTAGAAAGCACGAAACTGTTTAGTTACAAAAAGGCATCTGTGATAACAATGAATGAAGATTTAATAATACAATTTCCGTAAATAATTTATACCAAAGTACACTTTCTATACCAACCTAATCATACCCCGACAAGTCCCACAATATAACTTCCAAACTCCTCACCGCCCTTACTTGACGGTCCACTGTCTCGGAATCTAAAACATTAAAGGGAGAGGGGTGAGAATAAATCTCAGCAAGCTATTATGGATGCAGCAAGATGCCATACAAGATGCAACACGTAGCATGGCAACACAGCAAAAGACATATTCATATAACCCGAGAGGCTCCACCGCCGCCAACCGTCCCATACCGGTTGGAGACAACGACCCATTTCGGCATGAATATATCACAACACATAAGTACGATAAAGTAACACTTAGAAGGATGCGAGCCAAGGTTTCATCTCCAAAAGGATATACACATCCGAGCAGCGGCAAGATCGATGAAGCGGTTAGGAACCATGAACAATAACGATACTGGGACTCGGACACACGGTCGTATCCCCGGTGAAAACTAGACCATCTACCTCAAAAGGAGATGCTAGCCCACAAATCCCACACAAGGGGGACAAACTCGGCAATGTATGAATTATAATGAACTCGGCTCGGTGCCATTATAAATCCATAACATTGCCCAACAAACAATTAAATCACTACCAGCTGGATTTACATAACTAAGCACAGTAATAACATACTTGCTTAACCAAACATTGTATGATCCAAAGTAGGGATACATACTACAACAGCATATCATGAAGATAGCAATACTATATCAAGTATTCAACATTATCAAGCACATAATAGATACTTGAATAAATTCCACAAAAAGGGATAACAATATATCAACATGGTAAAATATACTCATGTTCAACCAATAATCAGAGTGCAGCATTTGATCAACACACAATGCATAATATAATCAATGTATATGAACTCAATGTAAGGCAAGAAAATATCATCAATCCATCCTACAAGGTCATTATACAATAATACAAGGCCTCTATGAAGATCCAAGTTCAATTTACCAAGTTAGAATCATTTCTGCTAAGTTACCAAACTAGGTTAACTAGCGCTTTCCAAGCAACATTTAAAGTACTTCCCCAATTCCATTTTGATCACTTAGGATGTCAATGTGTAGCCAAAGTATTCTACTTTAATCTAGGTTAAAGAGATTCCATTTTGGTTCGAGTTTGATTAGGTTTGAACAACTCTAAACTTGATGTGAAAAACCAGGCCAGGGCACGACTCGTGCCCCAGGGCACGACTCGTGCCCATTGCTTCCTCCTCTGAATGCGTCGTCCCTTACAAGGCACGACTTCCTTATAACCCTAGTCACGACTCGTCCCACACCTCGAGGCACGACTCGTGCCTCGGGGCACGACTCGTGACCCGAGCCCTTAATCAACATAGAAGCGTAAATCCTTCATCACTTATACCCATTTGTTCCCAACCAAGTTTCCTTTATTTTGTGTAAACCTAGAAAGCTTACTAACTTCATTTTTCACATAATAAATCATTTTAAACCCAAATGTGTTATAATTCTAAGTCATTTATCACATGATTCTCAAGAAACCAACTTTTCAACCAAGTGAGCTTTAATTTGTGAACTTAAAGGAAATTCTAACTTTATTAAATTCATTTTAACTCATTTAATCCCAAAGTATCATTTCCTAATTCTAAATCATTCTCACTTAGATTTCCATCCAATATACTACAAATTTTCAAGATTTCCATTTAATCCAATCCAACCCATTTACTTCCACTCTTTACTACTTTCATGAACAACAACAATTTCCATAACACTAATCCATTCCTCAAATCCAAGAAAGTTTCCTCAAAGCATCAAATAGCCATTTGAAGAACAATAACAACATTTAATAGTTTATGAACATTTAAAGAAAGGAAGGGTCATAATAACTCACTTTAGATTTTTAGAAGGAAAGGATGATCTTCTAAGCTCAATGTGCTCCTCTTGACTCCACGAATCCAAAAGTACATCCGGATCTTCAAATGGAGTAGGCTTGGATTTAATAGAATTTTAGAAAGAATGGTTTAGAAGGGTTTCCATGGAAGGATGGAGGAATGAAGAAGATGAAGGAGTAAGGATGAAGGAGGGAGGTGGAGTATATACTTAGTAAAGAAAATAGGGGGGGGGGCGGACATGGTGGAAGAATGGGGAAGGGTATGGGTTTCCATGACTTTGGTAGAAAAAGAGAGTGAATTAGGGGAATTTGTCCCCCTTCCCAACTTTCCCAAATAATTCTTCCAACAAATGAAATATCCTCCCAACTCACAACATTTAATTTGTCCATTTTATTTTCACTCCAGTCTATTACTTTATTTATTTTAAATTATTATTTTTCCTTTAGAACATTATTTATCTCCGTATCATTTTATTCTAATATAAGAGATCAAGTATATAAAATTTGAACACATCATATTAATAACAATATTTAAAAGCACACAAAATGATGCTAAATGAGTGCCTAGGGTTAGGGTCGTTACAAAAATACTACATAAGCTATGAATGTACAGAGAAATATTGGGAAAAACTTGTATTGATATCATTGATTGAGAGTATATATATACATACAGCCCTAGCTAATAATGGAAAAGATAATTACAATATAAATACTAAGAATAAAGAGATTACAGAATATTTGCATGATTTGATTAATAACTATAATCAAGGTAAATCAATCTTTGTCACGCCCCCGCAAGATGGACGGTCTTGTAGTTAGTCCAATCTTGGAGATAAGATTCTGAAAACGCGTGCGGTGAAGAGGCTTCGTGAGTGCATCAGCAAGTTGATCCGATCCCGAAATATGTGAAACACGAATGGACTCTTTTTGAACTAATTCTCTGACAAAATGATAATCAAGTCCCAAGTGTTTCATACGAGAGTGAAAGCGCGGATTGACAGCAACATACGTGGCACCGAGATTATCACAGAATATTGTGGGAGTACCAACAGGTGTAATGCCGAGTTCCTGTAGGAGTGTGCGAACCCAGATGAGCTCAGCTGTGGTGGATGCGGTGGCACGATATTCTGCCTCGGTGGAGGAGCGAGCAAGAGTACGCTGTTTCCGAGAACTCCAGGAGATAGGATTCTTGCCCAAGTAAACAATGTAGCTAGTGGTGGAGATGTAATCATCCTTGTCTCTTGCCCAATTAGCATCAGTATAGGCATGGAGAGACATGGACGAAGAAGAAGGCCATGGGAGAGAGTACCCGCAAGGTAGCGTAAGACACGCTTGAGAGCAGAGAAGTGTGCATCAGTAGGACGATGCATAAATTGAGATAGCTTATTTACAGCAAAGGATATGTCGAAACGAGTTAAAGAAAGATATTGAAGATCCCCAACGAGAGCACGAAACTCAGTAGGGTTGGGTAAAGGAGAACCAGACGTCAAGGACAAAGGAGGATTAGGTGCCATAGGAGTAGGCACAGGCTTGGCAGCAGACATATTAGCACGAGATAGTAAGTCACTGACATATTTTTGTTGACTCAAGAAAAGACCATGAGGATGAGGAAGAACCTCTACACCTAGAAAATAAGAAAGAGCGCCTAAGTCTTTGAGAGAAAAACGAGAGGAAAATTTAGAAATGAAGGAGTTTAAAAAGGAGGGATTTGAGCCGGTGATAATAATGTCATCGACATAGACAAGTAAGTAAATTAAACCTAAAGAGTGACGAAGAATGAAAAGCGACGAATTAGAGACACAATTAACAAAACCAACAGAAAGAAGGAAAAATTTAAGCTCATTATACCAAGCACGTGGAGCTTGCTTAAGGCCATAAAGAGCTCGACGGAGTTTACAGACATAAGATGGGTGAGACGGACTCGAAAAACCCGGAGGTTGAGACATATAGACATCTTCTAGAAGTGAGCCTTGGAGAAAGGCATTGTTAATATCGACTTGCCAAAGGGACCAACCATTAGAAATAGCAAGAGAAAGAATGAGACGGACAGTGCTAGGCTTAACAACAGGACTAAAGGTTTCCGAATAGTCAAGACCAGGACGTTGATTAAACCCTTTTGCTACAAGGCGAGCCTTGTAACGATCAATAGAACCATCCGAATTATATTTTGTGCGAAATACCCATTTGAAACCAATTAAATTTTGAGACGGAGAGGAAGGAACGAGATCCCAGGTGTGATTTTTGATAAGAGCATCATATTCTTTCTGCATTGCATCTCTCCAAACAGTGCTTTTAAGGGCTTGAGTAATGTTCGAAGGTTCAGGTATAGGATTAGAAAGAGAAATGTGGAGGTTAAGTTTGTTTATAGGTTTATGGATGTTGTTTTTAGAACGAGTAACAGGGCCAGAGGGAAGGGGCGCGGAAGCTGTAGTAGGGGAAGGAGGAAGAGGCGAGATGGTGGTAGATGAGGTTTCAGTTTGGCCGAGTTGGGAAGGCTCAGGTTGGGCTGGTTGGAAGAGAGTAGGTAGAGTGGATGGCTCGGCAGTGGGTGGGGCTGGAGCTGAAGAAGGACTGGAAGTAGGGGGTGAACTGGAAGATGGCGAAGTAGAGGGTGAACTGGAAGATGGCGAAGTGTTTGGAGAGGTAGATATTGGGGGAGTGGAAGAAGAAGAGATTATAGTGGGGATTCTAAATTGACACCATTCATCAGGGTTAACAAGAGTGTTTGAGGGAGAGATATTGCTAAAAGGAAAAGAATGGTCAACAAACTTTACATGCCTGGAAGTATATATTTTGTAGGAAGTATGATCCATGCAATAATAAGCACTTTGTGTGGCTGAGTAACCCACAAACACACACGGGGCAGATTTTGGTTCAAGTTTGTGAGAGTTATACGGACGAAACCAAGGATAGCATAAGCATCCGAAGCTTCGAAGTTTAGCATAATTTGGAGGAATTTTGTGGAGAGTAGGGGATTTTAGTTGAAGAGTAGGAGTGGGCATTCGATTTATTAAGTAACAAGCAGTTGCAAAAGCAAGAGACCAAAACTTAAGTGGCATAGAAGCATAAGAAAGTAAGGAAAGCCCGGTTTCGACTATATGTCGATGGCGACGTTCGGAGTAGACATTGTGTTCGGGTGTGTGAGGTGGAGAAGTGAGATGAGAAATGCCATGTGAGGCAAGAAGGGGACGAAGGCCAATGTATTCGCCTCCATTGTCACTATAAATTGTCACGATGGAGCGTTTAAAATATTTTTCAACAAGAAGCTTAAAGTGAGAGAAAACATGTGTTGCATCATTTTTGTGCTTTAGGGGATAAAACCAAATAATTTTTGAAAAATGATCCACAAAAATGATGTAATATTTAAAACTGTCAAAAGAGGGAACGGGGGAAGTCCACACATCGCTATAAAGCACATCAAGAGGTCCAAACGAAGAAATAGTGTTATTATGAAACGGAAGTTTATGACTCTTGTTACAGTCACAAGAGTTACAATTAAAAATACTTGACTTAGGAATTTTTAAATCAAAACTAGAATTGAGAAAATTTAAAATAGTTGTCGAAGGGTGACCAAGTCGGTGGTGCCAGTTGATGGTGGACTTTAAAGCAGATGAGTGAACTTGAGGAAGAGTAGGGTCCCATTCATAAACACCGGAATTAGTGGGGCCTTTGAGAAGAGTCTTGCCCATGGAGAGATCCTTCACAATATAAGATGAAGGTAAGAATGTAATTGAAGAATTGTTATCTTGACAAAACTTTGAAATAGAGATAATGTTACGAGAAATAGACGGAACAAAAAGAACATTATTAAGGCGAAAAGTATTATGAGAGGAGGAAAGAGATGTAGAACCAGTGTGTGTGATTGGGAGACCCGAGCCATCGCCGATGACTAGTTCTTCAGTGCCATCATAAGGAGCATGGAGTGCAAGAGTATCAAAATCATTGGTAGCATGGTGCGTTGCACCGCTATCAAGCAGCCAGGGGTTATTAGGCCGGGTAGTTGTGGTGGCAGTGTAGGATGAGGGTGATGGGTTAGCACGGGTGGTCGACTTGGAGGGGTTGGGGAAATTAGGCAAAGGGATGACAACATGGGGATGAGTATTGCGAAATAGGGAACACTGAGAAAGATAGTGGCCAACAGTGCGACACCACTGACAACGACCCTTAAATGGAGCAGGCTGGCAGTTGATATTGGTGGGAGTGAGGAGCAGACCAGAACTGGAAGATGAATTCTTAGGCTGGAAATTACGAGAAGGATGTTTGGAAGCATAGTTGACTGAGGCAGGGAAGTTGAGAAGAGTTGCTGTGGTGTGGGAAGTGTGAGCGATAGAGAGTTCCTTGTTGAGAAGCTTTTCATGCAACTCATCAAAGGATATAGGCGTGTCACGACTTTGGACGGCAGAAATAACAGATTCAAAGGCTGCGTCATTTAGTTGGTCAAGAACACGCTCGACAATGTCATCGTCATCAAGTGGGCGACCTAGGGAAGCAAGGTGATCGGTGCAAGATTTTATATCTCGCATATATTCAGTAATGGGACGGGATCCTTTGGTGATGTGTTTAAGGCGATCTTTAATTTGCTTAACATGACCTTTGGACGGATTGGCAAAAGTCTTAGCTAGGGTTTGCCAAGCAGCTAGAGAGGTGGAGCAGTGAGAGATGAGGGGAACAAGGGGAGCCGAGAGGGTACCAGCAAGGGCCGAGAGAATGAGTTGATCTTGCCTAAACCATGTGGTATAGGCGGGATTTGAGATGGTGGTTGTAGCAGCAGGAGGAAGGGGTATGGCTGGAATGGCGGGGGGTTGGCTGGCGGAGTATGGTTGCCAACAGTAGGTGCGGGAAGGGAGTTAGGTGGTGCGAGATGAGTACCATCAACAAATTTATATAAATCATGGCCAATTAAGGTTGAGACAACTCGGGTTTTCCATGATATGTAGTTTGTGGAGGAGAGTTTGAGGACATGAGCAAGAGATATGACAATGAGGGGGACGGTGGGTTCAGCAGTATTGGGGAGAAGGGTGAGATCAGAGGAAGCCATGGCTGTGAAAATTGAGAGAGGGAGACCTAAGAGCAGCTGTGGGAGAGAAGAGAAAGAATATGGACCTTGATTTGCTCTGATACCATATGAATGTACAGAGAAATATTGGGAAAAACTTGTATTGATATCATTGATTGAGAGTATATATATACATACAGCCCTAGCTAATAATGGAAAAGATAATTACAATATAAATACTAAGAATAAAGAGATTACAGAATATTTGCATGATTTGATTAATAACTATACTCAAGGTAAATCAATCTTTGTCATAAGCTTGTATTTTTGTTTACTAATTGATGCAGTAGACGAGTTGGAGTTCGAGTTTTTAGAGGAGTTGGACCGTAACAGACGTAACTTTTGATTCCGGAGGAGTTACGGGATACACATCATATCAAAACGATCGTCTTTTCAAGAGGAACAAAAGTCATCGTGCTACGCTCATGAGCAGGCTGTAAAAAGCCCAAAAATCCCTTCTAAGGCCCGAATACGGCCTTCCGAAGTTTTATCGATTTTTTGGAGTTTTTTTTCGTAATTCGCTGTTTTTAGGGTTTTTCGAATTAGGGTTTGTGCAGACTTTAAATACTTTGTTTTAGGGTTTTGAAAGACAGTTTTTGCCCTTTTTTAATAAACATTGGTTTGTTTCTGCCAGCTCTTTGTATTAATTAAATTCTACAAGCGTTGAAGATCAATTACAACAGTTATTGATTATTATCCAAGTCTTTCGCTAGGTCACTAACTTGACTTTTTAGTTTGTAACATTGAATCTTCATTAAAAATTTGCATTCAAACAATTATGACAATAGTAAAAACATGTAATGGTAAAAAATCGAAATGTTGAAACCCAATTATCACATTACTCATAAACTTGAACCTATTTTATCATTTGCTCTTAGCTAATGGTGAGTTTGGGAGTGTTTTTTTATGGCTTATAATTACTTTTGAATTTCAAAATCACTTTTAATAGTGTTTGGATAACAATAGTGATTATGATTTTAAGCCGTTAAAACGCAAAAAAAACTGTGTTTTGGTAGAAGCAACTATGACCCAGCTTTTGCTAAAAATAATTATTAGAAGTTGTTATTTGTGTCATATCAATAACTATATAATGGCTGAAGTAAATAAGGACTTTCGTTTTCCCGCTCAAAATTGGAACATTCTGGAAACCTACCCTGCCCTAGCTTACGCGATAAGCCAAGCCTTTCGTATTTCGGCCGCTCATCTTCTTCTCTCTCTCACTACTCCCTTTCATCATCAGCAATTAATCCCAAAACCCTTTCTTCCCCAAAACTTCCCCTACCTCCGTCTCACTTCCCCCATTCATGGTCGTCGCCCCCTCTTTCATTTTCCGATCGTTTGTTTCTCGCTGCAGTGTCTACCGTCTTTTTCCAAACCTCCAGGTAAACGCAACTTCCTCTACTAATTTCTTCTTATTTCGTTTGATTTCCTATTCCATCTCTTTGATTTCTTCTTATCTCTTTGTTCATAAAAAACCCTTTGGAGGGTTTATTACTGAACTGAGAATGGGGTTCTAAAACTATGCAATGCATATTTTCTATATCAAAATCACTAATTCAAACTCAATTTTATGTAAACCCTAACCATTAGTCTGAGATTTGCATATCCAATTGAATCACCCATTCCTCAATTTCAATCCTCCACAGAGACGACAATTTACATTGATTGTGTCATATGCAATGACAATCAATAAAAGTCAGGTCAATCTCTTTCAAAATTAGTAATATTCATAGATGTTTGGAATATTTAAATAAGTATTTCTTTCTTTAATTAAGATCATAACTGTTTCACTTTTATGCTAATCAAAAAATTGAATTTTTTTGGTTGGTTAACTTAAATTTTAAAAAATGTTCTTTTCGTGCGTTTAACGCACGGGTGACATACTAGTTTACAATAATAACTTCTATCTCTTTTGTGCATTTATTATATTGAGATACATATAATAAATGTCATTTTTGATATTTATCTTTAATAATCAGTTTTGAACATATACTATCCAAATATATCTATAAATTTTAATACTCTATTTATTACAAATAATAAATTTTTATAAAATCACTTTTGAATAATCACTTTCGTTCGAAGAATTAGAAAAAATGTCTTGATAAATCATCATCGGGGCATTTCCGGTAATGCCAATGCTCTCGGCTCTGCTTATGTGTCGTCCTACGTGGGCGTGCTTTTACTCCGCGGGTCAAATCTAACCGGCAACCGAATTCGGGCAACATTTCTCCCCTAGTTCTTTTTCCTTGATCGTCTTTCAATCCCTTTCTATACGTACATACGTACGTATATTTGTATTCGTGTACACATTCTCTCTCTCTCTCTCTCTCTCTCTCTCTCTTCTTCTCTTTCTCTCTCATCCTCGTTTTATTAGCTGAGATTTCTGATTTATATTTCGCGAATTTCAGATTGTTTGTTGATTCAATTACTTGTTTTGACCTCAAATCTCAAGTGATTTTCGCTGGATGGGATGCTTCTGGATTTTCGCTCGATTATTGTTAGGGTTTTACACAAAATCAAGTTGAAATAGGGAGAGAGAGAGAGAGAGAGAGAGAGAGAGAGAGAGAGAGAGAGAGAGTGAGAGAGAGATAGAGAGAGAGAGAAGAGGGAGATATGTTGAATGCTGCGAGAAGGCCTCACTTTATTAAGGTTTTTAATCCTTCTACAAGCTCCGAACTAGTGGTAAATTCTCTCTCTCTCTCTAGATATTCTATTGGTATATATGCATGTATGTGATTTAAGTATGCGCTCTAGAATTAGGCTGTTGAAACTGCCTGTTTTTGATTTTGTGAAAAGGTAGATGATTGAATGTCAGCAAAGTGAAAGATTGGATTTTTTTTGAGTGTTATTTTACCTCAAAAATGGGATCCTCTTTTACTAATGATTGAGTTACTGAAACAAATTAGGTTTTCCAAGCAGAGTAACTTAAATGTTTATGCAAGCAAGTAGAAATGCTGGCTAACTAAATTTGGAGAGAATGCATTTACTTCTGTCCATTTTGGAGAGAGAGAGAGAGAGGGAGAGGGAGAGAAAGAGGGAGAGGGTGAGGGAGAGGGAGAGGGAGGGAGAGAGCAGGGATTGGGAGGGGGAGAGAGAGGAGGGAGAGAGAGAGAGAAGCGGGGATTTTGATAGTGTAGAGAGATGAGAGACAGGGATCAGGAGGGAGGGAGGGAGAGAGACGTCATGCCACACATACATTGTGATTATTTGGTTCAAGAGTATGGGTTGCTTGAGGTTTGATAGTCTGTTAAGATTAATATATGAAATTTTAAAAACACTTGGTAGCTGTTGAATGATTCAAGTTTTACTGCTGCAGAAAATTCCATCTAAATTTGCTATACATATGGAAGGAAAGACATCTGGATCAGTTTCGTTGGTGGGTCCTAGTGGTAATACTTGGCATGCGGACTTGATTCAGCAAAATGATTCTTTGTTCATCTTCGGTGGATGGGAGACATTTGTGAGAGATCACTTCCTAGGCAATGGAGATTCTCTGATTTTTAGATATGATGGTAATTTACACTTCACTATACAAGTTTTTGATCAAAGTTCTTGTGAAAAGGAAACTGCATTTTCGGCCGAATGCCATCAAGATTTGAACAACTTTGATAAACATTTTGGAAGAAAGAGGGAACGGGATTATCCATCTTTACTGGATAGCATTGTTGAAGGTGTTCCAAAGAAAATGAGAAGTGCTCAAGTCCCTGAGTGCGTAAACAGGTACCAAGAGATGTCAAATATAGCTCAAAAGCAAGGATCCATGACAGAAAATGTGGATTCCATGTGTCAAGCAGTTGCCTTTTTTAATGGATCAGAATGCAGTGACAGTCCAATAAATAATAGAGTCACTTTTGCTGTACCATTGCAGGCAAAACTTCATATAGACGACTCAGGTAAATTTCTGTCTCACTTGTAGCTGCTAGAAATCTTTTTCTTTGATGTGTGAGGGAGAGCTGTAAGCCACATAAAAAACCTTAATTTATACTGTCCGTTCTAAATGCTTCATTTTCTTGTTTAGTCCTGACCTTGATTCAGCTGCATTCTTGACACCCTTTCTTTTGTATTTCTTCTGTGATTATCAATGTAAAGCAGATGAAATCTCACCCTCAGAAGCAGATACGATAGCTCGATCTTTTGTTTCGAGTTTTCCTCATTTTACACAAGTAATGAAAAGGTTCAACGTTAGTGGTTCGTATACTCTGGTGAGTTTCTCTTGCATATCATCCTATCTGTTTAATTTGCTAGTGGAGTTTATTTTGTTTAATCACTTACAAGTATTACACATCAGATGGTTTCTATGATATGTCTATACATTTATATGTACTCCCTCCGTCCCGAAATGATCTTCCCTCTTTTTTTTCGATAACACGAAAGTATTTTGAGCAATAATTTTAGGTTGATTCAATTATCCTCATGAAAATTTAAGACTTGCTATCAATACACCATTATAAATACTATCAATAACAATTTTTGGATGTTCATTCCGATAATTAAATCAATCTAAAATTATTGCTCAAAGTACCTTCGCGTTAACGATAAAAAAAGTAGGAAGATCATTTCGGGACAAAGGAAGTATTAGATTTTGCATAGTTGTATTTCACTCTGTCAAATTTATTCATTTCTGGATCCCACCATAGCATTTATACATTCATGTTTATTGCTGCTCTCATGTGGATGCGTCCATGTTGTTAGTGATTCCTCATCATTTTGTGGCATCCTTAAGGGACATTATGGTGTTATTTACAATGGGTGTCCAATGATTTTACTTTTCTATCGGTATATATCTTTGACTCAGAACTGCAGAAATTCCCTCTGTTTACTGGCTTGGCTACTTTGGGCTATAAATAGACAACATTAGACATCTCTTCGGATGGGCCTAAAATTTTCTTTGAGCTTCTTTAGGAAATGAATTTCGGACAGAATAGTAATTGTGCCAATTGTCTGGTTGACAGTCTTGACTGTTTCTGTCTTAACAGAATATCCCGTATCAGTTTACCATGGCGCACCTTCCTAAGTGCAAAGTAAAGATTGTGCTTCATAATTTTAGAGGACAAAGCTGGTCAGTTAATTCCATTCCCACAACAAGAGTTCAAACTTCGCATACATTTTGTGGAGGCTGGTTGGCTTTTGTCCGTGGCAATAACATCACTGTTGGAGATGTCTGCATCTTTGAACTAGTGCGCAACTATGAATTTCGGGTACAAATTCTCAAGGTTAGAAATGACGGGGTGGACTGTGAAGGTGGCAACAGCGGAGAGTTGACTAATGGTGCTTCGCAAAAAGGTTCTGGACGGTTGCAAAAGATGTTGAAGAGAAATTCTCGTAAGACCAAGCAAATGAGCAAGATAGATAGTCAGAAGATTGCTTTCTCCCTTGAGAAAGTGAAACTTGGTCTTAATTCAAAGGGTTCTTCTCTTTCCCCTCAGCTGAGAAGTAGCAATGGAAAAATGGGTGAGGTTCTTCCGTGTTTGACTTTCTACAGTACATGACTCATTCATACCTGCATTTTGGTCATTACCGGTGCTTGGTACAGCTTGAGTTGACAAGCATAAGCTTGCACTTAAAAAACTCAAAACATCCTCTTTTATTAAACAGATTAAAAGATGTTAGTTCTCTTTCATACTATCAGTCTTAGATGCTTGATAGCCAGAACGATGATGATCTTGTTGTTTTTCTAGTTTTAAGCTTCTGTATTAAAATGATCTTTTAAATTGTGAAATTGATGCAGTGCTTCGGAAAAATCAAAGATCACAGGACACAAATGGTTCTTATACAAAGGGTTGTATGTCACTGAAGTCCGCACCTGAGGAGAAATTGGCTGCACAATCTTTCATCTCCAGTCTCCCGCATTTTGTGAGAATCATGAAAAAGTTTAACACTAGTGGTTCATATACTCTGGTGAGCATCCTTCTTGATTTATCCCTTAAAATTTATACTCCCTTCGTCCCCAAATGAATGCACATTTTCAAGAAATTTTTATCCCAAAATGAATGTCCTTTTTTGTAAAAACCCTTGTCACTAAGTTTTTTTTTTTTTTTTTGCCAATTTTTTTCACCATTTAATTTATATCTGCAAAACTAAATGTTTAGAAAGTGGATAACAGGAACGTTTATGCATCTTCGCCATTAAATTGTATGAAAGGTAAACATAATCAGAATGTCCTCTAAATGAAATTTGGACATTCATTTAGGGACGGAGAGAGTACTAGATTCTTATACCTGTTCAACTATAACTGGAATAACTTGATTTATGTTGAATATTTCTACCTATATCTTGAAATGAGCATCCTTTTTTTCTCATCACATGTATAGAAGGCATGTAAAGGAGTTAGAATTTTCATTCTGTCGCATACATTTGCTATTGGAATAACTCGATTTATGTTGAATATTTCTACCTATATCTTGAAATGAGCATCCTTTTTTTCTCATCACACATGTATCGAAGGCATGTAAAGGAGTTAGAATTTTCATTCTGTCGCATACATTTACTATTGGACTCTATTACTTGTTAAGCAATCTTCTCCAGCTAATTGCCGCTGTATCTGATTTCACTTTTAACAGAAAATCCCTTATCAGTTCTCTAGGGAGCACCTTCCTGATTGTAGAACGGAGATTGTCCTTCATAATTTGAAAGGAGAAAGTTGGACTGTAAACTCAATCCCCACTACGAGAGTGGAGACATTACATACTTTTTGTGGAGGGTGGATGGCCTTTGTTCGTGATAATGGCATTCAGATGGGAGATATCTGCATTTTTGAACTTGTTGGAAATTGTGAAATGCGAGTTCATATAACCAGCTCCGGCAGGAATGAGCAAGATTGCCAAACTGGAGAAGCAGCTTCTAGTGAATTAGCTATAGGATCTTTGATAAGCAATCATTCTCTTTTCTGAGATGCATCACAACCGAGTCTGTGATGGTGAGTCTTCTGTTTCCTGGGCTATAATACTCCCTCCGTCCCAAAATGATCTTCCCATTTTTTTTTTGTCATTACTACGTGTAGTACTTTTTAGCAATTATTTTAGGTTGATTTAATTATCCTAATGAAAATGTAAAACTTGGTATTGATAGTATTGTTGATGGTGTATCAATTACAAGTTTTATATTTACATTAGTATGATTAAATCAACCTATAATTATTGCTCAAAGTTTGTTCGTAGTAACGGCAAAAAAAGTAGGAGATCATTTTGGGATGGAGGGAGATTTACTGAAATAATTCTGCAACCAGAAATTACTCTCTCTATTCTAAAATGATTCTTCCTTTTACATACATTTTATCCCAAACTCAGTGTTCACTCCTAATGGAGTTACAAAATTCACTTTTGACAACTATCATATTCCAATCTGCTCTCTCAATGTTACAAGGTGGATAGTGTCGGTGAATGTGCTACTCCCCCGTTCCATATTAAGAGTCCATGTTTCACGATTGAAAGTCAAACTTTTTAATAATGTACTTTTACATCTTTGTATTTCTTATGTTTATATTATAGCTTTAAACTTTTTAGACAATATGTGAGAAAGCTATCATATTTTGAACATGAAAGAAAAAGCTTGAGAAAAAAAATGATATTGATAGCTTAAAAATTGAAAGTGGACTCTTTAAGTGAAACATCCCAAAATGGAATAATGGACTTTTAATGTGGAGGGAGTATTAGCACTATATATATATTAACTTTCTTTATTTTTGGGAAACTAAACTCATCTTTGTATGGTGGAGTACTATTAATAATTTTAAGCTCTCCTTGTTCTTCTTCTCCTTCCCATTATCTCTTGGTTTAATTCCACGTGTCCCCCGCCCAAACAAAATCCCATAAAACCCCACTCTTTCGCATATAAAACCCCTCCCTCTCTCCTCTCTCCTCTCATTCACACCTCAACCAACACACACACACACACACACACTAAAATGCTCTCTCTGTCTCATATTTTTTTTTCAAGTTTCTCGTTCGCACCTCAACCAACACACATGCACTAAAATGCTCTTTGTCTCATGATTTTTTTTTTAGTCTTAGGTTTAGGAGCGGACCGGTTAATATAATATGAGATTTTTTAAGAAAATGTGAAAAAATTGTGAAAAAAAACATAAAAAATACTCTTATAGCTAAGGTATAAGAGTAATTTTAGGCTTATATCTTTTAAGTATAGGAGCGGACCGGTAGGAGCGTAAGCTTATATGGAATTTTGACAATTCCATGGGTATTTATGGGTTTTTGGTCTAGCTGAGGGGCCCTAGGGTCCGAAACCCTTGTCTCATTTGTGTGCTTCGGGGCAAAGTACTTGCACATTTTTATTTTTTTGTGGTAGTGAATATTGCTTCAAGCTTAATATAAATCTTTTTTGCAGGTTAGGGTTCCATTGTTGGAAAATTGCAAGAAACTTGATTATTGGAGCTAGTAAGTGTCTGTAGATGTCCGCGTATGAATTTTGTGGATCAGTTAGTTAATTAAGAATAATTAGAGGTTCTAGAGTACATATCATCTATTTCAACTATGATGGAAATAGCTTATGCTAGCTTCCAAGAAATCATAGGCCCTTGGACTTGTATATGAAATGTATTTTTCTGTTTCCTTATCCTATTTATCCTTCTTCTGCACCCCCACCCCCTGTTTTTCCTCTGTGGAAGTATGTCAAAGTTGACGTGCGTTTTTTTTTTCCGATGCAATTTTCATTATGGGTCATTCGGAAACAGCTTCTCCGTGCTTTTATACAGGGTAAGGCTTTGTACATCTGATCCCTTTACCACATCATAGGTGAGAGCCTTTGCAGAATTGGGATAATGTAGTTATTGTTGTTGTAATGCAGCTGTCTGCAATAAAGCATAAAGGAAGAAGAAGAATAAATAGAAAAGAGGCAGGAGTCAGAGAGAGAGAACAGAAGTGAGAGAAGAGAGAAATCCACGGATGTTTATGGAAAAATCAACCTATTGGGTTGTGTTTGTCGTCATGAATAAATAGGATACACAGAGTCAGTTACAAGGAAATGATAAACTAAAATAAAGGTAATATTCTATCCTAAACAACTGCCTTAATCAACTGCCTTGTGATTCACGGTTATTGCTTTCACCCCCCCTCAAGCGAAACGGAGTGGAGCGGAGATGAAGCTTGTCAGATAACAATTTGAACCGTGGCGAGGCGAGGCTCTTTGTAAATATATCAGCAACTTGATCAGAGGAGGCAACATGATGAAGCCGTAAAAACCCGCGTTGATGGAGCTCGCGAACAAAATGGAGATCAATCTCAATGTGTCTAGTACGAGCGTGGAAGACCGGGTTCTTTGACATGTGAAGTGCCGATATGTTATCACAAAGGAGCCGAGGTGATGCGAGATAAACCCCGAGCTCTCGAAACAGGTAAGAAAACCAACGTAGCTCTGCTGCCGTGGAGGCCAAAGCTCGATATTCAGCCTCACTACTTGAGCGAGACACCGTGTGTTGTTTCTTAGCTGTCCACGCCACTAGGTTGGGACCAATAAAAACACAAGCGCCAGTTGTGGACCGACGATCATCAGGAGACCCGGCCCAATCTGTGAGGACCCCGACCCGGAACCTACACGTGTCCCAGGCTGGAGCGTCCTCAAACTAACCCAAATTTCAATAACTTTTAAAACCTTATTTAACTTTCAAAAATAATTACAATTGTTATAACCATTTCAAAATAAATCTACACCTTTTCACCATGGAGAAATAGTTGGCTAACTTAGAAAGTAAGAAACTATTTTAGTTACAAAAAGGCATCGATTATAACATAAAATGAAGATTTAATAATACAATTCCGCAAATGACTTATACCAAAGTACACTTTCTATACCAACCAAATCATACCCCGACAATTCCCAAAATATAACTTCCAAACTCCTCACCGCCCTTACTTGGCCGGTCCATCTGTCTCGGAATCTAAAAACAGTAAAGGGAGAGGGGTGAGAATAAATCTCAGCAAGCTATTATGAATGCAGCAATATACCATATAAGATGCAACACATAACAAATTGCATACACACCTTGGAAAAACTGTAAACACCTTCCATTACCTTGGTTTACCTTTTCCCGTCTGAATCATGAGTCGTACCATTGTGGAAGTAAATACTCCACATTTTCTGTGAATGCATATCCACCAGAATCAATATCATAAATTCGAGATAGTTATGATTATAACTCAACTCCTGTGAAATGCTTAGGCATTATTCACAAACAAATCATACAACTGAGATAGTTATCGTCATAACTCATCTCTTATGAACTGCTTAGGCAATATTCATAAACAACCCCGAACAACCGAGATAGTTATTGTCATAACTCATCTCCCGTGAACTACTTAGGCAATATTCACCGTAAACAACCCCTAACAACCGAGATAGTTATTGTCATAACTCATCTCCCGTGAACCGCTAAAGCAATATTCACTTTGAGAACTAACCCTCCAACAAACCGGTATACCAAGTCCAGCACATATCATAAACTTGCAATATAAATCCACACTTGGGATAACAATATAACCATAAGATAAATAAATCCACACTTGGGATAATATAATAACATGCTAAATAATCCACAAAAGGGGATAAGCAATATAACAACGTATCATAAACAATTCCTACGTAGTCATTACACAACCGGATAACCTCAATAAGAGTTGATGATCTACCTCCCAAGTTTGATCTACATTGGTGAAGTACGAATCAAGCTTAATAACCAATTTCCGGACAACATTCTATATTACAAGGTCTTTATAGGAATTCATGTTAAATTTATCAAGTTGGGGTTACATTGATAAAGCTAAATAAGATTACCAACAATTTCTGATCTCGACTTAACGTGCTTCCGTAGTTCCATAGTAACCCAATTAAGGTGTAATTAAGTGATACAATTGTTCCAAGTATAACCTAGGTTAAAAGGATTAATTCATATCCCAAAGGTTAGATTCCAAACTTTATTTTGGTTAAGGATCATACTAGGAGGTTACTAGTGAAAATTCAAATAAACAGGGAACTCGGGCCAGCGCCAACACGGGCGACCGCTTCTCACCACTGGGCGACCGCCCAAGTGGATTTTTAAAGCCAATGAGAGTTTCGCCGTGATGGGCGGCCGCCCAAGCCCCACGGGCGACCGCCCAAGCCTTCCTCCAGCCCATTCTCGCATTTTTACCCATTTTGAACCTAGTTTTCCTTTCCTTATACCATGCTTATCACAAGAACACCAAAGTGGAACCTTAGCTTTACCAAGTCTCACACAAACAAGTAAACCCAAACCCAAGTAACCCTAGATTGATTATCACTACAAATTCCACCCATTTCAACCCTTTAGATTATCTTCCTTGAACCCTAACTTCAACTAGTTTCATTTTTCCAATCATCCAACTTCCATTAAGGTTTCCAAGGCATGAAATCAACATCACAAGAACAAGAACAACATTTAAAGAACTTATGAACAAGTAGGAGAAGGAAATCATAACAACTCACCTTAGGGTTTTAGAATGGAAAGTTGAATCTTCTTAACTTGATTTGTTCCTCTAGGTGATCCAAGCTCAAAGATGCCCTTGGACTTGAAAATGGGTGAGAGATAAGCTTGCTATTTGTCTTGGAAGAGAAGGCTTCAATGGAGGTTTTCCCCATGGAGTTTGCTAGGGAAAAGGGAGTAAGAATAATGAGGGAGTGAGGAAGGGGGGGAGAGTAAGGAGGATGGGAGGGGAGTTAGACACTTGGCATGATTTAGGGAGAGTAAGACATTTTTGGCCCCCCATCAAAATCTCTAGGCTTTCAACATTTAATATTAACTCTTTAGTAATTAAAGACTTTCCACAATTAAATCAAGCCTTCATTTTTAATTCTTTATCCTAATTATTTATTCTACCCATTTTAACCTCCTCTACTATTTATCTATTTCTATTTTATTATTCCCCATGGTTCTTTATTTAATATTTCTCTTGAATTCTTAAGAGGTTCTAAATTACTACTCACCCAACTTATCTTAAAATAAGAATTTAAAGACATAGATGAACACATAAAGTCAACATAAATATTAAAAGCATATAATATGATATTAAATTTGGTGCCTAGGGTTGGGGTCGTCACACAATCCGCATCACTATAGGCGACAAGAGATGTATCAGAGGAGCCCTGAAAAGAAAGACCAAGAGTCATAGTTCCTTTAAGAAACCGAAGAATACGCTTGACTGCCTGAAGGTGCGTGGTACGAGGAGCATGCATAAATTGGCACACTTGATTGACCGCAAAGGATAAGTCTGGCCTTGTAAGAGTTACATATTGAAGACCGCCCACCATACTACGATAAGTCGAAGGGTCAGGAAGGGGGTCCCCATCGTTGGCTGAGAGATGAAGGCCGGGTGCCAAGGGTGTGGGAGCCGGTTTGCTCAGTTGCATATTGAACTTGTGAAGTAGGTCGGTGGCATACCTTGGTGGTTCGGATGCAGTGAGTCTTGAGTACGAGTGGCTTCAATTCCTAAGAAGAAGCTTAAGGGACCAAGACGCCGACCGTCAAACTTACCACAAATGGCATCGATAATGTAATTAATAGCTGCCGAAGAGGAGCCGGTAACAAGAATATCATCTACGTATACAAGGATGGCCATCGTGACTCCTTGTAAGTGGCGGATGAAGAGAGAAGAATCTGCGTGACTATTAAAAAATCCCAAAGTGAGCAAGAAATCATGTAGTCGGTGAAACCAAGCACGGGGTGATTGCTTGAGACCATACAAAGCACGATGTAGACGACACACATACTTGGGATGATTTTGATCAATGAACCCAGGGGGCCGCGACATATAGACTTCTTCGCATGTAATACCATTTAGAAAAGCATTACGAACATCAAGTTGTTCGATTGGCCAATCCCGAGAGTGGGCAAGAGAGAGAATAACCCGAATGGTAGCCGGTTTAATAACCAGACTAAATGTCTCGTCGTAGTCAATACCTTCCTGTTGCGTATACCCTCGAGCGACAAGCCGAGCCTTGTACCTTTCTAGTGATCCGTCTCGCTCGTCGTTTGACCTTGTAGATCCATTTACTTCCCACAATATTGTGGTGAGGTGAGGAGGAACCAGGGTCCATGTACCATTTTTCCGAGAGCGGTAATTTCCTCTTCCATTGCTTGTTGCCACTCTTGTACTTGAGCGGCTTGTTTGAATGTCCGTGGCTCGAAAAAGGGAGAATCAGTAGTGGTTGCACCGAGAGCTAAAGTGTGTTTAGATCCTCCAGAGAGCAAACAAAGGTCGCAATATGTTTAGGCTTGAAAATTCCCGACTTGGCCCGTGTAATCATGTGGTGCCGCCCAGTGCTCACCGGTCCGGCCACCGTTGGTGATAAAATTGGACCAAGATCAATGGTCCGATCTGGAGCTAAGCTGGGCCGTGGGGGAGTCGTCAATGGGCCGGGCGAGCGAATCCGACTCACTGTTTCGACGCGGACCGCAGCTGAGCATGGAAAAGGGCAGCCAGTGAAAGTTGGCCTGAAAGTATTGTGGTCTCGGAGAAGAGGACCGAGGTGTGGCCGGAGGAGCTGCTGGAGGAGTGGACACCAGGGAGAAGTGCTGTCTTGCATGGGCCGGTGACACAGGCCGGTTTATAGAAGTACCAGGTGGACCAGAGGGCGGCTACATGTGGATCAAGAATATTCTCGGTCCATAGGAAGCAATGGCACAAGACGAATGTAACCTGCAGATTGAGACGGAGTTCTACTGGATGCATGCACAGCCGGCTCGGGCCAGGTGACGTTGTTTCAAAACTCATTGTAGCATAGAAAAAATGAGTTTCATTAAACACAACATGCCGAGAAATGTATATCCGACCACTAAGAGGATCAAAACACCTATAACCTTTTCGCATAGAATCATAACCCAGGAAAAACACATGGCTTCGATTTTAACATCAACTTATGACGATTATACGGAACAAGATTAGGAAAGCAAGTACATCCAAAGGCCTTGAGAAACCCGTAATCGGGAGTGCGACGCCACAATTTTTTCATAGGGCGAGACATACTTGAGTTGTCTCATAGGCAACCTATTTATAAGGAAAACTGCGGTGGTAAAAGCTTTGAGCCAAAATTTTTCCTACGGAAGATTGGCCAAGAAGGCAAAGGCCCATCTCATTTATATGTCTATGCTTACGCTCAACAACCCCATTTTGTTGAGGGGTGTAGGGACATGATGTCCGGTGACCAATTCCATGTTTAATAAAAAAGGATGCCATCTGTCGATTTATAAACTCTCCCCCATCCGTTTGTATGGTTTTAATGGTATGTATTTCGAAATTTTATGAGCTAATTGATTTTCAATAAGAGTTTTGAACTCGAAAAGACTTCAAATACATCGATTTTTGGTAGAGAGGAAATAACCAAACGTAACGAGAGTAATCGTCAACAATTGATAAATAAAATTTATAACCGTAAATGAAGCAACTGGGAAGGACCCCAAACATCCAAGTGTAGCAAAGCTAAAGGTTTTATTGAATTAAAACTACGAATTTGAAATGGGAGATTACAAGATTTTCCTAAGGGACAAACATGACAAAACTCCTTTATTCTAGCGGAACCACTAACAGGAATCCGATTTTTATGAGCTAAGCAATCTAAAATCTGAGAGGAAGGGTGCCCTAACCGGGCATGCCAAATGGAAGAAGATGCTCGTTCGCCAATTAACGCCAAAGAGTTTAAACGAGAACTGGGAACAAACGACAAGGTGTATAAGTCTCCGGAATTAGTGCCAGAAAGAATAATCCGCTTGGAATGGTTGTCCTTCACACAAAATCCAAAAGCAGTTAGTTCAAAGAAACAATCATTATCTAGGCAAAAACTGCGAATAGAAAGTAATGATCGACTGATTTTTGGCACATGTAAGACATTATTCATAACGAACTGGTGATTTTGAGTAGAAAAACGAGTAGACCCAACATTAGCAATAGGAATAGATGAACCATTAGCAACTAAAATTGAATCGTTACCTGAGTACGGAGAATACTGTTGCAGGACATCCGGATTGGATGTCATGTGATTAGTCGCACCGGAATCAAGAACAAATGAGACGGGAGCCATGGGCGACGAATCATCATTATAGTTCACCGTATTCTGTGGGTAATATTGAGCAGTGTAAGCAAAATTCCCTCGTTGATAACATGTGTCAGCTTCATGACCTTTTTTCTTGCAGAGTTGACAAGACCTGATGTTAGGGTCCGGGCTCATGAATGGATTTGGAGGAGTATAGGGGACAGGAGGATTGAAAGAAGGAGGCCGAAGAGGCTGAAAGTGGGGAGGGATGGGTAGGAGACCTTTACCTTGATTCTTGTTTCGATTTCGACCTTGATTTCGACGCCCATTACTACGGTTATTATTGGGTATGAAGAAATAATTGCCAGAATTATTTTGGCCAAAGGGTCGAGACCCCCCATGATTCCCAGATTGAGGTGTAGTGGAGTGAAGAGTGGCGGGTTTGGGTGACTCGGGTTCTTTAGAGATCGCTAAAGCACTTAGATTCAAGGGTTGTGTTCGAAATTTCTTTTGCAAAGCTTCTTCTTGAAGGAGTAGATCTTTTAGATCTTCAATGGTGGTATCACCCTTAGAGTTTTGGGTAGTGATAAACTCCTTATAGGTGTGTCCTAGACCACCAAGAATTCTACTACGAAGAGTATTGTTAGAAACTGCTTCACCTGCTCGAGTGAGGGAATGAGAAATGGTTTTGGCACGAAGGATATAGTCCTGAACAGTCATACCTGGAGAGAGAGTAAGATCATGTAACTCCTCTTGGAGTTTTTGAATATGAATGGTGGAAGCGACACCAAACTCCTTAGCGAGAAGATCCCAAGCCTCGGGTGCAGTGAGACATGGGTTGACATGGGGTTGGACCTCAGAAGTGACAGTTGCCTTAATCCATCCTAAGACAAAACGGGAGGTGTGGACGAATTGTTCATGGGCGGGATTTTTAGCGGTGGGATTTTCAGGAAGAGTTTCAGGAGGAGGGTTTTTATCCGTAACTACATGGGTGAGATAGTGAATTTCTAACATAGATAGGAAAAGAGAACTCCAGTTTTGGTAGTTCTCGTTAGAGAGCCTACAATGACCCATATACGACTGAACGTTAAACAGAATGGGGAGGCCATGTTTGTTTTGAGGATTGTTTTGCCCAGGATCGATAGTAACCACGGTTTTTGATTGATCATCACTCATGGCTATTAATTTGCTCTGATACCATATGCGACGTACACCTGCAATAAAGCATAAAGGAAGAAGAAGAATAAATAGAAAAGAGGCAGGAGTCAGAGAGAGAGAACAGAAGTGAGAGAAGAGAGAAATCCACGGATGTTTATGGAAAAACCAACCTATTGGGTTGTGTTTGTCGTCATGAATAAATAGGATACACAGAGTCAGTTACAAGGAAATGATAAACTAAAATAAAGGTAATATTCTATCCTAAACAACTGCCTTAATCAACTGCCTTAATCAACTGCCTTGTGATTCACGGTTATTGCTTTCAATCACGTCTATATTGTTAACGCAAGAAAATTCAGTTGTTGGTATTTTATTTTATTTAAAGAACCACACTTGTGTCTACAAAAGAATTAAAAGTTAGGGACTATGCCCAATAAGTTCTAAAAAAGTTTATAATACCCGATAAGTTCCTTTATCATGTTGTATTATGATGTTGTATTATGTTTCGAAAATATAACATCAATTAAGGTCATAATACTGCATTCCGGCGGTCGTCGGTGACCGGAGTCCGAAGCCCATGGACCGGCGACCAGATTCCGACCTCCGGCGATCGGATTTCGGCGATCGGCGGCCGGATTTCGGCCAAAATTGCCGAATTCCGGCGAAAATTGACTGGAATCCGGCATGCGACGATAGCAGACGGCGGCGGCGGAGCTGGGCTGTGGCGGAGGCGGAGGCGGTGGTGCGGATGCAGTATTATGATTTTAAACTACTGTATAACTAAATGTTGTATTATACATAATACAACATGAGAACTTATGAGGTATTTTAATACAATGAGGAACTTAGTGGAAAGTGATTTATTCCAAAAAGAACTTGTGGGCAAATTCCCTAAAATTTAATCATAATAATAAAATTTTAAGAAATTGTCGTTGATAATAGGACTAAAGTGCATAAAGATATATTTTCTTAAAAAAATCTTATGAGACTTACTAAACTGTATAAATTTTCATCAAAACTGTAATCAAATTAATTAAAAAGAAATTAAAATATACTCCCTCCGTCCCTAAAAGATCTGTTGTACATTTTATAATTATTAAAGAAGAGTTTTACCTTCTTGTACCTTAGTAGATTTGCATTAATATTTATGCCTAAGTTTAGAAATGAGATATATTTTTTGTGACAAGTTAAAATAGCGGGACAATCTTTCAGGGACGGAGGGAGTAGATATTTATTATGAAACGAGTAATATAAGATTTTCTTTGAGATGCGGAGTGACCAGACCACTCTAATATAAATATGCATCTATTTATACTTTTCAGCCTAACAACATCCAAAATATAATTTTTAGTTAATAAAACCTAACTAAATCTTACTTTTGTCAAGAAAATTTAGCAAAAATTGTTAATCAATCACCTTTAATATCATTATTTTTTTCACTATTCAACAACGCAATGTAAGAACAAATTAGTAATGAACCAAATGGGTGCAATTTAATTGCAAGCGCAATAGCTCATCACTCCTAAATTGGTTATTTTCAAAATGGACTACCAATGCTTGATTTCGCCTATTTTTCTTGAAAGTTAAATGTTGCTATGGCCATTAGGGGTGTTCTAAGTTCGGATTGGTCCGATTTTGTCAAAAATTTTAGAAAATCAGAATCGAATCAAATACTTCAGTTTTCTGTACAAATTTAGGGTCAGAATCAGACCATTACATTATAGGACCGATCCCATAGGTCCGGTTCTAATGGTCCGATTCCGGTCTGATTCTACAAATTACAATATAATATAATTTTTTAGAATAAAAAATCTACAAGCAAACATATTTAAAAACCAAATTGCTGAACAATATTTCGAGACAGAGGGGGTATATGACTGTCTATAAGCAATCATATTTAAGAACCAAATTACAATAACAAAATCAACAGTTAGGAAAGAAAAGTTTCATGTTCAAACACTTTTGCCCAACTAAAAAACTTAACTATCTAAAAGAAACATAATGATAATGGTAAGAAAGTTAATATAATGAGTATATATATTCGATCCGTCCCGGACCGCGTATATTTTTTTCAAAATCAGGATCAGATCAAATAATCGGTTTCATAAAAATTTAGAATCAAAATCAGACCAATATTATTTTTTGGGTCCAATTTTTACTGATCTGATCCAATTCTACTGGTCCGATTCCATGAATTTTTTTTGTAAGTCCCTAACGGCCATTGAAGGTTTCAAACCTAGGGTTTTAAAACAGTGAAGTATTTTCTCTTTTCATTGGGGTTTTAGGAATTTTTTCCCAAATAATTCCGTTTTACTTTTTTATTTACCAAAATGACTTACTGTTTAAACTATTGCCCAGAATGTCCTTTTTTTTTAAACTCGCTACACCGTGTAGCGAGTTTGACTAGGGTTGGTCAAAACTCGCTACACCGTGTAGCGAGTTAAGGGCAATTAATTAGGCCGTTGGGAAATTAATTACGGCATTTAATTAAACGAAACTCGCTACACGGTGTAGCGAGTTTGTATTAAACTCGCTACACCGTGTAGCGAGTTATTTAAAACCCTTTTCACCAGTTGTCTTCATTCAAACAATCTCAAAAAAAAAAAAAAAAACACTTACCTACGAGCGCCGAGAGAGAGAAGAAGAAGGGAAGAAGAAGAAGAAGCACCGATCAACCAAGGAAGGATTTGTCAAGTAATTCAACCTTTTTTTAATTGTAAGTTTAAATTTTTGTATTGTATTAAATTTTTACTTTGATTTTATTATTTATTTACTTATAATTTATAATTTTTTTTTATTTTTTATATGATGTTGTAATTGCATTTTGATGACATTGTTTATACACAAATTAGTCTCAAGGAATTTTTTTTGATTTTTTTTATTATTTATTTACTTATAATTTATAATTCAATCAAGGTAATTTGTTATTATTTTTAGTTTTTTTAATCCGAATTTTTTTATTATTTATTTACTTATAATTTATAATTTTATTATTTATTTACTTACAATTTAGGATTTTTTTTAATTTTTTTTGATGACATTGTTAATCCGAAAATATGAATGTTTGTTTAATTACTCTCTATTTTTTTTTTTTTTGTTATTAAATTTAGTTTTGTTGTGCCGAAAAAATGAGATAGTAATGTTTATTAATTTACTTGCAATTTAGGATATTTTTTTTAGTGAATTCGATTAACACATCTTGGTTGATGATAACTAGGCATGAGCAAGAAGTAGGCATATCAACATATATAACCTAATTGTAGGATCGTTTTAGAAAAATACTCAAATTCAATTAATGTGCACCCGAAACCGAAACCGTTATTAAGAACCCAAATTTGGATATGTTTTTAAGAAAAGCTATCGGGTGAACTTTCACATTAGTAATCTTGCTAGCACTTCTTTAGTAAGTATTTCCATTCATTAATAAGATAGGTCTACCCCAAATTTGGATCCCTTCTCCTTTGTTTTTTAAAAAGATAAATAAAAATTAAGAAGTATACATTCTTAAGACGTTGTAGGTATAAATAATAGGATATGAATTATTAGTGAGATAGCAAAATAGGATAGAAATTAATATACCTATAACAACATCCCTAATCTCATATACTTATATCCTAAACCCTAAACCCTAAATCAGATAGGTCTACCCCAAATTCTTAAAATATGATTTATTGTTCAAACTTTTTATATAAAAAACTGCATCCTTTTTTTCAAAAACGCATGAGGATTACTTTTGAAGTATTACTTAGTATATAGGCTGGAAACCAAGAACTTCCCCACAGGCACTTCTTGGAAGTGTGGGATAACTTTGGATTACAATGCCACGTACAAGTAATTACACTTTTTGTATTCTTTTATTTATTTTCTTGCCTTATAGAACAATAACCAACCTTGATATTGAAATAAATAGATGGAAGCGTTCATTGATCCCGGGCCTATCGATACATCTGTTCTGACCCGGCATGCGGACCATAGGGCTAGGTATATTTGGTCCGGGTGGCGGTTTCTAGTCCCCTCGTTTTCGTCATGGTGCCGCCTTGCCGGGCGTATTAGCTCCTGTCATATTATTAAGACTCGGCAGAGCGGATTCGGTGGAGTACACTACATAGGCCGAGATACTGATGCGATTTTGCCTTGTTGGAGGCCTTGATCGACAGATGGCGTCCGGAGACCCATAAGTTCCATCTCCCGGTTGGTCAGATGACGATCACCCTACAGGATATCAGCATGATTTGCGAGTTGCCGATTGATGGGGATGTCATATCGATGATGGGTTTTCGCACATATATAGACCGCGGCCGAGTGTCAGGAGTATTTAGGGGCCGTCCCTGGAGACGGAGATATAGATGGTGAAAAGGGTTTTAAATAACTCGCTACACGGTGTAGCGAGTTTAATACAAACTCGCTACACCGTGTAGCGAGTTTCGTTTAATTAAATGCCGTAATTAATTTCCCAACGGCCTAATTAATTGCCCTAAACTCGCTACACGGTGTAGCGAGTTTTGACCAAACCCTAGTCAAACTCGCTACACGGTGTAGCGAGTTTCAAAAAAGAGGACATTCCGGGCAATAGTTTGAACAGTAAGTCATTTTGGTAAATAAAAAAGTAAAACGAGATTATTTGGAAAAAAAAATGGGGTTTTAGGGATTCAATTTATTTATTATATAAAGCGGTGAATAGGCCATAGGGTAGAAGAAATAATAACTCAGTTTTACACATTAGAAACCCTAAACAAAACCTCAGCGCCTCTCTTTCAATTTCCCAAATCCCAATCCTCTTTCTCTCTGGTTATCCTCCATCCTTCGACAAACGACGAGCACTGCTCCCTTCTCTTCTCAACGACGAGCACTGCTCTCAGTCTCTCACCCATTCGACGAAATTACTGCTCTCTTCCTTCGACAAACGGCGACTTGGAGTCCCTCTAGAGTAATTTAGTAATTTTTCATTCAATTTTGTTCAACTATGCTAACATTAATATTTAATTTTTTTTTGTTATAGTTATATTCCAGATTAATATCGAAAATTACATGTACAATCATAATCATGTTCAGCAATGGGACTGGGTTTCAGCTATTTCTTATTCTGTGTATTTAATAACAAAGAAATTATTGATTGATTCACATATGTTCGTTGAATTTAATCAGTTTGATTTTTGATTGCTTTTAGCCCAACCAATGATTTAGAAACATAAATGGGTCTGAATTCCATGCTTGAAATAAAGTCATACACGTAGTTCTTTGTCATAATTTTTGTGATGAGTACTGCATGCTCGATGCCTTGTAGAATTGCTTATTGATTTATAACTTTCGTTGTGTTTACTTCTGTTTTCCTGAGTTTCACCGACCTAAATGGCATTACTAGACTGCAGCTAGATGTGGAATTGGTGATACGTTTTCATATTTTTGCGGAAAAGCCTTAACCTTAGTTGGGTGGTAACTTAACGTCAGTTGACAAAATCCCTTACCACCTCATTATATCATCACTATCGATGAACTTGTAGCAATTTCATAATGTGCTGCATCTGCGCATTATATCTGTTTTTTTTTTTTTTTAAATAAATAATAGTATTATTTTAACAAAAAGGTAATCATATTTGAATCCCACAGGTGCTGTTGCTTGTTATCGTAAGGTTTTCTCAATAGGGAAAGGGGGAGCTTGAGAAATCTCATCAAAAGCTTGCTGGTGGTAAGTCTTCTAGCTAGTGCTTTAAGTACATACAAATAGTTGCTCCGCTTGTGTCACTCAAAGAGATCTAGTTTCCCTTTTAGCTGTTTTTTCATTTTAACCATAAGCTGATAAGCATAAATGAATTTAAATTTGATTTTTTATTCATTTATGTCATAAACCAGTTGGTTAAAGGATGATTACATGGTAAACCTGTCTCTTTCTTCTTCTTTTTGGTTACGCAGCTTAACAAGTAAAATAATACATTTGTAAACCCTAATTTGGAATCAAAATTGAATGATTTTATCAGGTTGGAACGGTGGTTTAGCCTTGGCTACTCTGTCTCCATTGCTGTTAATACCTTTCTCTTCCATTTCCGTCTCCGATCATGGTAAGCCGGCCTCTTCCCCCTCTGAATTTTCTTCGATTTTTGATTTCATGTTCCTCTCCCAATTTATACTCCCTCCGTCCCAAAATGAAATTTGATTTTTTTTCGCACATTCATGTTGGGACGGAAGAAGTAATAATTTTCCCTAGCCCCAGTTAAGTGCTGATTTCTTACCAAAATAAACATTATCACATTTTTACATAATAAACATTTTAAATACGATTTTATCTAGGAAATTTTCTAAAATTTGTAATATTAATTCATTAAAATTAGCGTCAATTTATGAAAAAGTATTATCTTAAAGTTATTATTTTTATCTTCATCTATAATTTTACATAGATAGTTGCTTAAAATCTTAACTTTCTTTGAAATAGTTTTTAGCTCGTGTGTTTAATGCACGGGTGTAACACTAGTTCCATAATAAAAATTATTTAATTTCTTTTGGGGTGTCTCATAACAATAATAAAGACTACTATTCAAAACGACAATTTGATAATACTTCTTTATAAATATCATTTGAACTAAAGAGCAACAATTTGTGGGCCAATGTTTTTTTTTTCTGTTGCTCGACAGATTATTTGATTAATGATTTTTTGGTGATATAATATCATTTGAATTAAGAGCAACAAAGAGATTTAGTGAAAATTAGTGTGACTAGCGAGGGAAAATGTGAAAAAATACCCATATCTTTGTTGGATCGTTATCCGACCCACCCCTCCCCTCCATTCTGGGGTTTTTCTACACATCCCCTCTTTCTCTTCTCCGCCTTCTTCTGTCGGACCTAAATCTGCAAACATGGTTCGTCTTCAAACCCTATATTTGCTTACAATTCTCAATCTTTGTTTGTTGATGAACTAACTAACTCTCTCTCTCATGTTTACAGCCGCAAGGAGATCATATTGAGCTTCACAGGAAGAGGAATGGCTATCGCCATGACCACTTCGAGCGTAAACGCAAGAAGGACGCTCGTGAAGTTCACAAACGATCCCAAGTCGCCCAGAAGGTTCTTTTTTTGAATTTATTTATCTCTTTTTACTCAAATTTAAAGTTTTAAATTAAATATTGAGCTTCAATGGGTTGGAACAGACACTGGGTATCAAGGGTAAGATGATTGCCAAGAAAAACTACGCTGAGAAGGCCCAAATGAAGAAAACGTGAGTTTTCCCTCTCAAACTCACATTTTGTTTAATTTCGTTTCAATATGCTTCCTATAAAAGAAAAATATATTATGTTTAGTAACAATAGATATGCAACTGAGACAGATCTACTGCTGGAAGTTTTGGCACAAGTATTAATTTCGTAATAGTGCAAATGACTTGGAAACAAGTCACTAATCTCTTGCACAAGACTAGAACTCGTTGTATTCAAGACAGATGCATAAATTGTGGGTGGGTAAAGTTGGATGGAGTACATTATACGTGCCACATATGCGAGATTAACAGATTCATTCAGCAGTAAAGATATTTATCGCTAGTGATGGTGTTTTGTTAATTGAGCATTCTTTTTCGATTTTGTGTTGGTGTCGGGGCGGGAGTGGTGGGTCTTCGTTTCAACCTTTGATGCTCTGGTATTTTGGATGCTTGAAGGCAAGATAAGTTGGAGAATTATAATGCTTTAACTTTTGTAATCTTTCATAGGACGAAACTGGGTGTTTGCTGGCACTTGTACATTTATTTTCAATTCAATGTGTGTAATAAGTTTTGTTGGTCTTTTGTTGGCAGTTTACTTTTTTTTTTTTTTTCTTTTCCTCTGTTTACATATATGTGACCTATCTATCTTATGTAAAAAAGTTCTTATAACTCGTGTGCTTACTCATAAGTTTGTTGCATTTATCATTTATACCATCAGATTTAAGCTTCTCAATGATTCTCATTTATATATTGATCTGGGATTGTCTCATTGGTCATTAATCACTCTGCCATGTTAACAGATTGGCCATGCACGAAGAATCTTCTAGCAGACGCAAGGTGGATGATAATGTTCGTGAAGGAGCTGTACCTGCCTATCTTCTTGATCGTGAACAAACAACACGTGCCAAGGTATATACTAATTGATTGGCCTAGCATCTAGCTCCTCTACAAATTTTAATGTAAACACGAGATACTAAAGATTAATTTTCTGTTTGAAGATTATTAGCACTACAGTAAAGCAAAAGAGGAAAGAGAAAGCTGGAAAATGGGATGTGCCTCTTCCCAAGGTAAGGATTTATTACCTTCATTGTTCTTGCTACACAACATTTTTTTCTACATTAATCCATGTCCATTTGTGTCTAACATTGACACCAAGTACATTAGTGAAACACCCTGTAAAAGAGGTAGAAGGTTTTCCTCTATGCACTGTATATTTCATGGGTAGAGCACCAACAACAAACAACAAGGCCACTGGCAAACCAGTTTGTTTTAGTTATTATCCCTGTTTGGTTTTTGTATCAGTTTTCTTATGATACCTTTTGGTTTTCATAGAAGCAACTGTAGTTCTGCTTAGAAAGGAGAGCTAGCTGCTAGTGAAAAATGACGAATATTGAGATATCTTACTTATAACTGCTTCTGCGGTACTCATTTGGCATCAAATGGTATGGCTTTTTTCAGTGACGTCCTGTGAAATATCTAGTATCTAAAAGGAAGGGGAATACGAGAAAGGACCCCAGAGTATGTATTGACAGAAAATGAATATAGTTTCGTGAGAAAATAAATGATATTAGTCTTGAGCACTTATTGCTCCCACATTCTGTTCATAGATGATGGATACCATTCAGATTTTTGAGAGCCTTTAAAAATTTTGGACATTCATTTTGTGACGGAGGGAGTACCATCCTTGTTCTCCTGTCAGGATTTGCACTTGTAACAGTTTGTCTTTCTCATCAGATTTTTTTTCTCAGGAATTCCAGAGTGTGGTCATCTTATTGGGTTAGACTTCGAGTGCCTGGTCTTGGACCAGTCAATAGTTAGTCCACATTTGTTTCTCATTTTTCTCTTTCTCCATATCTTCTTAGTTCAGTTCTCTGGTTAAGGCACCTCGGCAATCCTGCCTCTAGTGTCCATAACTTAGAGTATGTATTATCTTCCATAGGCTTCCGATGGGATGACTGAAGTAGCTGGCCATGCCTATTAGGATTGTGCAGACTTAGGTTCTTAGTGTCCCAATTGTTCGGACTTTAACTTTCTAGGTTGTATGCACGGAAGGTTGAGCAACAAATACAGAAAGTACAGATCAGTACATGGTTTGTGGCTATAGATTTCTAGTTACAAAATGTCGGTGTTGACTGCAGGCAATGTGCGGAAATCGATATTATCATGTTTGTGAAATAATGGGTTGGTTGAAGTTTGTAAGTATTTCCTGCTTGTCACGTATGCTATTGTGTCTGAAAGTAAACAAACAACTAATGATTTTGGTCAACTTTGAACTGCTTAAGTCAAGTTTCTTTTGCTCCTACAAGATAAAAAGTATGGTCCAGCGATTATTATCCTATAAGGTAGGAGAATGTCTCTTCCTTTCATAAAGCCAAGTAGCATTTTAGTGTGCTAACATGTGTTTCAATTACGAGGATAATGATGCTGCTTCAAATTTCTGTTCTGTCTTTTCATGCTCACAAGATAAGGTTGTCATTGGATACTGTGTGTTCTATTTCAGGTTAGGCCCGTGGCTGAAGATGAGATGTTTAAAGTGATCAGAAGCGGGAAAAGAAAAAGTGGGTACCTGATATATCAGCTTCTTATTGAAACTCGCAACACTATATTCCACCCCCACCCCCAATAAAAAAGTCTGTCTTGATAATCAAACCTTTTTTTTTTGTCTTTACTTGTCACTTCTTGAAATTGCACTAGAGTTACTGCTTTCATAGAAATGGGATTTTTTTTGGGAAAACTCGAAAATAAAATAACGGTATGTTTGGCAACTCGATTCCAATCCATTGAATTGGAATTGAAAGGGTTAAATTAGTTCCACGGAATTCATTTTGTTCTTCCAATTCCAAATCCAAGTCTTGGAATTGAGGTTGCCAAACATACCCTAAGCATACTCCCTTTGTTTTCTTCTATGCAAGCATTATGATCATGTCGCAAAATGCAAACTAACCTAAAGAGTTGAGATGCTGGTCCTTCCTTATATCTTTTTTTTTTTCCTGATTGCAGCAAAGCAGTGGAAGAGGATGATCACTAAGGTCACATTTGTAGGCCAAGGTTTCACGAGAAAACCTCCCAAGTATGAACGTTTTATCCGCCCAACAGGTTTGAGGTTCAACAAGGCCCATGTGACACATCAGGAGCTGAAATGTACATTCAATCTTGAAATTATTGGAGTAAAAAAGAATCCCAATGGCGCAATGTATTCATCTCTTGGTGTTATGACCAAAGGAACAATTATTGAGGTAAATTTCCTCCATCTAGATGCTACTGTCCCTGGACGGATTCAAAATATGTACGATTTAATAACATCTTTCATATGAATGTAAAATAATAGGTGAATGTTAGTGAACTTGGTCTGGTCACTCCCGCGGGAAAAGTTGTATGGGGTAAGATTGCCATTTTTATTTTTATTTTCACTATTTTGGCTCTTGATTACATGTTTATCTCTTCTGATTTATATTGCTCTCATACGGCTGTGTATATGGACGCGTGCAGGGAAGTATGCACAAGTGACAAACAACCCTGAGAATGATGGTTACGTCAATGCAGTTCTCCTCGTCTGACAAACAATGCTGACTTTGTTTCCAACTAATATGTTGCTGACTTTGCAATTTTACATGCTATTATTTCTTCAATAGCCGATCTTAAATTTTGTGCATGAGATATTATATCATGTTTAGTGGCTTGTTGGCTTTATGAATTTACTTTTTGTACTCCTCTTGTTATTGATATCTTTGTATATATTTAAACTGATGCTCCCCACTTCTCTACTAGAGAGTTACCATTTTTACTGTAAACAAGCCCCTATTTGGGACATATCTACTTGACATCAACAATGACAAAAAGCTGTAAAAAAATCTTTTACAAACACAAAAACTAACATAAACCAAAAGTTTCTACAACTCTTGAACAATAACTACAAGAGTTCATATAACTCTTGCCATAACCACTTGCACAAAAATTTAGTAATCTGATTGGCACGTTTTAAAACTCAGGTGGGGTATTGCAATTGTTTGTAAAACTTGGGTTACCAAATTGCAATTTGCTCGAATATTAAACTAGTTGTTTATGTTATATTACCTCCGAATTACATCTCTGGTGTGCTGCATCTTCCAATTATGTGACTGTTATCAAATTTTAACATTGCAATTAAAATTACTATCTCCGTCACCAAATGAAATTTCAGAAAAAAAAAAAATTGTTTTTTCTCAAGAGTAAATGTGAATATGTTTTTGAATATATATTTATATACTCCCTCCGTCCCACCTCACTTGACACTTATTTCCATTTTGGGCCGTCCCAGCTCACTTGACACTTCCCAAAATAGCCTACTTTTTATAATTTTATATTCACTTTACCCCACCACTCATTCTCTCTCTTCATTTTCCATCACTCAATTTATTCAACCAACACTACTATTTACCCCACTCATTCTCTCTCTTCATTTTCTACCACACATTTTTTTTTATTTTATTCCTTTTTCTTAGTTCCCTTGCCCACCTCAAGGGTGTCAAGTGAGGTGGGACGGAGGGAGTACTCCCTCCGTCCCGCCCGACTTAGAACGTTTAGGTTGGACACGGGGATTAAGGAAAAAGTGTAAGTGGGTGGATGTTGTGAGTATGAAAAGTGATGTAGGTGAGAGAAAGTGGGGTAGGGAGTAATGAGTGAAAATTTGTTGTGAGTGTAAATGTGGGTCCCATTAATAAAGTACTTTCCATTTTGGGGTTGTCCTAAGTCGGATGGGACGTCCAAAATGGAAAAATGTCCTAAATCGGGCGGGACGGAGGGAGTATATTTTATGTGACTAGAGGGAATAGAGTATTCAACTCATTGAAAATAGGATAAAAGAAAGTAACCACTGGTATATTTAAAAACTGTAGTAGTGGTTTTCTAACTGTTATGTATCAATAAAGTGATAATAATCTCTATCTTCTAATGATCTAATTAGGGAGAGCAACTAGAGCCGTCAATACGGGATAACGAGATGGGATTATGTTGTCCCGCGACTAATGTGGGACGGGACGGGACGATTTTTTGCGGGCCTAAAATATTTCGTCCCGTCCCAAATTTACTGCGGGACGCGGAACCCGTTGACTAGGCGGAAATGGGCGTTGACTAGGCGGGATGCCTCCAAGACCAGAGAATGCAAGCGATGTGGCCCTCTCAGGAAAGAGTCTGCAGAAAGAGCTTTAAAGATTAATAACTAAATTAATGTAAAATAGAGCATTGAATTTGCAAGTTCCGCATGCATCAGCATTGATCAAGTGCAAATGACAACAAAAGACTACTCAAATAAAGATCTCAAGCCTTGCACTTTGAAGCCAACTGAAGATTTGATAGTTACCAATCCACATTGAGTTTAGCCAATTTTCCTCCATTAGGGTCTAGTGAGGACCATATCTATAGAAAATTCAAATTGTTGATAAATAAAGTAAGCCATGTGTTGTATCACACTGATTCATCCCATGCATGCAAAAGAAAAACACTTTTTATTTGGAGTAATAATTTGCTTTCAGTGCACACAACACTTGTTCTGTATCCACTTCCTTGAGCATTGTTTCAGCTTATTGCCACCTTCTTCTCCATAATTTTTTCCAGAAAGACATTGATAAATTTAAACCATCACATTTGCGACTAATTCGAGACGGGACGGGATGAATTTTCGTGGGCCTAAACTTTTCCGTCCCATTTGTATGGAGGGACGGGACGTCCCGACGGGACTGTCCTAAATTGACGGCTCTACCTGCCATTTTGAGCCGTTCAAATCTCTCCCCCAAATTTTTCTTCGTAATCCTTCAAAAATCTCATACTTCGCTCAAATTATAGTTATTTTACTTTGTGTTCTTATTTTTTTTTTTTTTTTGCTTACCATCTTATAAATACAGATTAGCTAGACATAATTTATTTACTTGCATGGAAATGATATATAGGGGTGTAAATGGTTCGGTTTGGGCCAATTTACGGACCAAACCACTAGTCATCGGTTTGAAAAAATCTCAAATCGAACCGAACCATGAAAAAATTCAAACCAAACCGCCATAGTTTGATTTGGTTTGGTTCAAACCGCGGTTTGATTTTACGGTTCGAACCGCGGTTTAAACCACAATTCAAACCATGAAATAGACATCGCTTATACCATTAATTAGAACATGATTTCAAACTACATAGTTCATTGTCATGTTTGTTTGAATTTTTCAAACATAACATACATAAGAGATTCAATAAATACAATTTGAAATTGTGCTTCAATGTTTATGATAACATATCATTTGAGTACTTGTAATGGTATGTGGTAAAGAGTGAATTAACATTATTACAAGAAGATTAACCAAAAAAATAGGGTTATGGGCTAAAACCCATGAATAGAATTAGGAGTTTTCAAATCTAAATGTAAGATGAAAATGAAAGATATACATATCTACAGTTAATATTGAACGGTTTGGTGATTTGGTTTATTGATTCGGTTTGGTTTTTCGGTCTCGTGGTCTCGAACCGTGGTTTGAGGGTCCAAACCGCAGACCAAACCGAACCACACGGTTTGACAATTTTTGAAATCGAATGAAATCACTATTATTTGAAAATCAAACTAAATCAAATGATTTGATTTGGTTCGATTTCGAACCGCAGTTTGAACCCACTTACACCCCTAATGATATATTCATTCATTTTAATGTTTATGGAAAATGGAATAAAGTAACTAATTTGCGAAATCTTTTTCATTTTACAGACAATCCCGGTTGGTTGGCTGAATGAAAATATTCCTCACGACGCCAAGGACACAACTTTAGGAGTGAAAATGGTTCGATTTATCTCGGTTTGAACAAATTTAGAAGTTAAATCATTAGCATCGGTTTGAAGAAATTTCAAACCAAATCAAACCGAACTAAATCATAAAAATATTTCAGATCGAGATAAACCGAACCGCTATGGTTTGATCTAAACCGCGATTTGATTTGCGGTTCAGAACACGATCCAAACCGCGATCTAGACCACGATCCAAACGGCATTTCAAACCATAATTTTTTTGTTAACCATTTTATGACTAATGAATATAAATTAATGGCTAAGATTAACTAAAACTTTGAATGGACGATCAGGATTACAGTTTCATGGTTCGGTTTATGGCTTGGTTTCACGTTTCAGTTTAATGACTCGAAGTCACGATTTCAAATCGTCGGTCTTAAACGGTTTGGTTTGGTTCGGTTCGATTTAGGAGTGCCAAACCACAAGCTGAGCTGAACCACATGGTCTGTTAATTTCTCGAATCGAGCTAAACCACTTATGTCTAAAAATCGAACCAAACCATACGATTTAACTTGATTCAATTTCAAATCGCGATTTGAACCAATCCGCGGTCAACCCTGCATAGCTGTTCGCATTCATGGAAAACAAGGCTCCAGCACAGAGGAATCACTGGTGGACTATGTTAGGATCGCTCACCCATATAAGAAATCCGCAACAAGAGAAAAATAAACAACACACAATACGAAATAAAGACAAAACACACAATATTCCGTGGTTCGGCTAAAAGCCTATTCCACCCAAAATATAACTTCTATATATTTCTTGATATTACAAGAATGGAGACACCCTCTCTCTCAACACTCTTGAATATCCTCACCAATCGCATACAAGCGTACAATTTCTCTCTCTAAATTGTAAACCTATGCTAACTCTCTCAAGTTCTCTCTCAATTCTATATAAAACCTAACTAGTGAAGCCCATTTATATAGGGGAGGCACACCCACTTTTCCCCTTTCCTAACCGATATGGGATTACTATTCCTTCTCCTAACCAATATGGGATAAGTAATATTTTCCTACTCATAATAGGATTTAGGCAATATTGGTCAAATTCCTAACAAATCTCCCCTTGACCAAAATTCCCTAAAATTTCATCAACTCCAGAGAAGCGAACTCTTTTCCCAATCTTCTTCTCCTTTTTGTCATCACAAAAGGATCTTCCACGCAAGGATTGCCCCTCCAAATAGCAAATATTCCTCGCACCTTTTCTCCCTTGAAGAATCAAGCGCTTTCCTTTGTACACTTTGCACGTCTGTCTTCTTCCAACATATCGATACCCACGAGATGTCAAAACTCCTAGTGAAAGCAAATTCGCAGTCGCACCAGGAACATACTTCACATTCAAAGCGGTTTTCACAGTCCCATCATGAAGCTTGAAGCGTACACTCCCAACACCTTCAATCTTCAATTTCTGCTCATTACCAACTTTGATTTCTCCAAAATTTTCCTCCGATCGCAAAGTGTCAAACATAGCTCGATCCTTACAAATATGCACTGAAGCAGCTGAATCTAGCACCCATTCAGACTTCTTCTCCTCAATCACATCAGCAGCAGCTACAGTCTCTGTCAAAAGAAAATCTCCATTATCACTATCACTATCAATCGTGTTAACGTTCTCTTCATCAACCTTTTTCTTTCCTTTCACACCACGTAAACTTTTCAAATCTTCACGAAATTGTGGGCAACGCATCTGCATATGACCAGTCTCTCCACAGTAGAAGCACTCAATCTTACTCATATCTCTATCTCCCCTAGACTGAGACCTTCCTCTTCCTTTTGAGCCACCACGATTATAATTTCTCCCTCTTTCAGAACCCTCTGCAACTAGTACTCTGTCACCATTGGAGAAGCTATCACTCCTCGTCATTCTTTCATTATCCCTCAACGCCTTAACCACATCATCAAGTGTTAAAGTAGTCCTACCTGTCAACATCGTCTGCATAAAAGGCTTGTAGGACTTGGGTAATGAAGCCAACAATAACAAAGCTTGCTCCTCATCTTTAATTGTCTCATCAACGTTAGACAATCGACATACTAGTTGACTGAAAGAATTAATATGGTCATGCAAATTACCCCCTCCATCAAACTTCAAACAATATAAATCCATCTTTAAGAACAACCGATTAGTCAACAACTTAGACGCATAGATACTAGCAATATTACTTATCCCATATTGGTTAGGAGAAGGAATAGTAATCCCATATCGGTTAGGAAAGGGGAAAAGTGGGTGTGCCTTCCCTATATAAATAGGCTTCACTAGTTAGGTTTTATATAGAATTGAGAGAGAACTTGAGAGAGTTAGCATAAGTTTACAATTTAGAGAGAGAAATTGTACGCTTGTATGCGATTGGTGAGGATATTCAAGAGTGTTGAGAGAGAGGGTGTCTCCATTCTTGTAATATCAAGAAATATATAGAAGTTATATTTTGGGTGGAATAGGCTTTTAGCCGAACCACGGAATATTGTGTGTTTTGTCTTTATTTCGTATTGTGTGTTGTTTGTTTTTCTCTTGTTGCGGATTTCTTGTATGGGTGAGCGATCCTAACAACTGGTATCAGAGCTGTGTTAGCGGATGGGCGCGACGTAGTGGACCGTGTGTGGATGATGTGGAATTTCCTCTAGTGGTGTGACCTCGCGAATGGAGTACTGTGTGTGCCTTGTGTCGAAAGTCTTCCTGATATTGGTGATAAATCAGGCGGCGTGTCCCGCAAGTGGTGAATAGCGGCGGTACAAGATTCGCTAGAGGTGGTCCTTGATTTGAGGGGAGGATTGTTGGGGTATCAACCCAAGTCCCACATCGGCAATTGAAAGAAGAGTTGTCTAATATATAAAGGTGTCCACCCACTCCATTAGTATGAGGCCTTTTGGGAGTTGACCCAAGAGCAAATCCGTGCGGGCTGGGCCCAAAGCGGACAATATCATACTAATGTGGAGTGGTGGGGATGATCGCGGTCCCAACAGACTATGCTCTGGTTGGAACCATTTTGTCAGAGAATTATTTAGAAGAGTTTGATGTTTGTTTTTTCACTCTGGGAGAAACTAGGGGTGTAAATGATTCGGTTTGGTTTGGTTTGGAGGAATTTACGGATCGAACCATTAGTCATCGGTTTGGAAAAATTCCAAACCGAATCGAATCTCGAAAAAATTTAAATCGAACCAAACTGCTATAGTTTGGTTCGATTTGGTTCAAACCGCGGTTTAATTATGCGGTTTAGACCGCGGTCCGACCGTGGTTCAGACCCTTATTTAGACTACGGTTCAAACCACGATTCAGACCACAACTTATTTTCATACTGTGTAAATTTTTCGTGATCATAGAGGAAGAGCAAAAAATGCGAGTATTTAAGAGACTAGAGGAAGAGAGAGGTTGAAGAAAGAAAAACAATTTACAATGGCGACCGTGAAAAGAACTTGATTATTTATGTGTCGTAATGAAGATAACAAATGATGAAATTAATATTACATAAAATACAAAATGGAGGTTCTGATTAGTTTATGTAAATTTTAATAAAGATACAAAAGTATTAAATAAGATACAAAACAAGGGTTATGATAAGTTTATGTAATGTGGTTCGGTTTGACGGTTTGGTCTCACGGTTTGGTTTGGTGGTTCGATCTCGCAGTCTCAAACCGCGGTTTGATTTGGTTTGATTTGGGAGGGTCAGACCACAAACCAAACCAAACCAAACCAAACCAAACCAAACCATGTGGTTTATCAATATTTGAGACCGAACCGAACCCTTCATACTTAAAACCAAACCAAACCAAACCAAACCAAATCACATGGTTTGATTCGATCTCAAATCGCAATTTGAACCGAACCACTTACGCCCCGAGGAACCGTAGTTGGTCGCGTTTTCTTGGATGTCCAAAATTTTCGTGTTTCTGAATGAACAAAGGGAGTCAATCTGAACTCTAGCTGCTCTATGTATTAACTCTTTTAGAAATGGTATAAATGGTATACTTGGTTTTTTGAACTTGCGAAAAAAGAAAAATAAAACTATGTACTATATACCCAAAAATAAAGAGGATGAAGGATAGTTAGAAATCAATTTCTTTGAAATGATTCCAGGACCAAAATTCCATAACAACTATAGATGCAAAAAGGGAGGGGGGGGGGGATTTGAGATGGACCAAAATTAAAGCATCATTATCCCAAAATCATTATTTGTTACTAGCTATAGTTGTTGAAAAATGAAAAAACATGAACGTTTTTACAGAGAATTCTACAAGAAAGTGCTTCGTCTTTGGGATAAACCCCTAAAGGAGTAGGGTGTTTCTCTCTCGCGGAAGACTGTTCAATTAGACGGGGTTTGACAAGCAGAGAAGAGTTGCCAGCTGATAAGAGCCATTGCCAAGGAGGTAAACAGTTCGAAACCTACTACCTTTGGAAGATGCCATCCCAACCCTAGTCTCAGATAACTGCCAAAACACATAATCTCATTCAGTAAGATAGAAATTTAAAAGCTAGTAACCATTTTACTAAATGAAAATAAAGAAAAAAACCAGGACATCAACCTAGTCATCCATCCGTCTGTTGTTCTCGAACGTGGAACTTTTAGAAAGACAAAAAAGATATACTCCGTAGTCCGTACCATTCTAACTCAGTTTCGACATTTAATAATAACCATGTCAAAGAGATAATGATAGGCTACCAAAAATCATCTCCCTTTTGTAATCTAGCATTTGGCAGAGTACTTTTACCGGTAGCAATTATACTGGGAAAGAGTATACTTGATTGGCTATAAAAATATGTATTCTTATCAAAAGCAAATATAGATGAATTGGATCAAAACCATTGCCGCCTTCTTTTGCCATGAAACTAAATACTCCCTCCATCCAGTGGCGAAGGCAAATTTTTTTTGGAAGGGGGTGTCAAAGTTTTTTTTTTATAGGATAACTATTATGATTTAGACAAAGTTTAGATTTTACAAACTTTTGTTACCTATTCTTGCATTAGACAGACGGCAAGAAAAGGAAAGGATTCAAGTCGCAAGCATCTGGTAATTGGGACAAAGGCTGATGAATGAGTTATTATGCTTCATTCACCACTTGAACAAAAGAAAGCAAATTATTGTCTTGTCCTAGTAGCTCTATTTAGTCACGAAGAGAAATGGGAAGAAAAACAGAAACTCCCAAGACTCGATTAATAAAAAACCAATAATTGAAAGAGAGCACAATAAGAATTGGCAGAGTACTTTTACCGGTAGCAATTATACTAGGAAAGAGTATACTCCCTCCGTCCCACATTACCTTACTCGTTTACTGTTGAGAACGGAAAATAAGGAGTAAATATATATAATGTTATTAAAGTAGGAGTTGTGAGTGGGTAGGAGAGAGAAAGTGGGATAGAGAATAGTAAGTGGATAGTTGTTGTGAGTATGACAAGTGAGTCCCATGAATAAAGAAGTATTAAAAAGTTTCCTTTTTAGGAAAGTGGGACTTTAAAGTGGGAGGCCCAAAATAGCAAAGTGGGTAAGATTTTATGGGACGGAGGGAGTACTTGATTGCTATAAAAATATGTATTCTTATCAAAAGCAAATATAGATGAATTGGATCAAAACCATTGTCTCCTTTTGCCATGAAACTAAATACTCCCTCTATCCAGTGGCGAAGCCAGAATTTTTTTGGAAGGGGGTCAAGTTTTTTTTATAGGATAACTATTATGATTTGGACAAAGTTTAGATTTTACAAACTTTTGTTACCTATTCTTGCATTAGACAGACGGCAAGAAAAGGAAAGGATTCAAGTCGCAAGCATCTGGTAATTGGGACAAAGGCTGAGATGAATGAGTTATGCTCATTCACCACTTGAACAAAAGAAAGCAAATTATTGTCTTGTCCTAGTAGCTCTATTAAGTCGCGAAGAGAAATGGGAAGAAAAACAGAATCTCCCAAGACTCGATTAATAAAAAACCAATAATTGAAAGAGAACACAATAAGAATGTGCTACGTTAAATCTTTTAGATGAACACTCAATATACAAAAATAAAATAATAATAATAAACAAATAAATAAACAATTTTTGAAAGAAAACACAATAAGAGTTAGCTATGTACATATTTATGCAGTATAGATTAGATAAACAGCACGATACTATAGAATAAATACCTTGTAATTGACGGCATCGTTGCCACAATCACCGCACATGTATAAATAATAGGAATTAGCGTCTTGGGTTTGTTTTTCCGAAGCCACATTAATGATCCCAATGCAGCAAGGGATATACTCAACATCTGAACAAATGACAAAAAACAAAAATCTTAAGAATGTAAAATTTAGGCTCGGGAAAAGAATTAGGCAAATTAAATGGCCCAATCATTGCCACATTGGAAATTTGAATTAAATAGCAGGCAAACATCTATTTATCAGAGACTTCAACGGTGGAACTTGTTCATAGCATGCAAATAATGGGAGAGAGCCGATGTAAACATACCAGGTTGGCATTCGCTTCAAGACCTTGGAGAATGTAATCCCAGGTAAACTCCAGTCCTCTAGCACCAACCCACAAGGGTGCCAGTCTATGCAAAACAGAATCAGCAAAAGCCCATCCTGCCATTAGGGAAAAGAAGGTGCCATCTTTCAGGACAAAAGGAGAAAATAGTGAAGCGATGTAGAGCAAAAGATACTCCCTCCGTCCTATAACAAGTGTCGGAGTTGACTAGTCAATCTTTTTAAGGAATGTGTTTTACTTGTTTGTATATTGCTTGTATCATGATAAAAATGCACCAAGACTATTTCCTCATTTAAAACGCAACAATATTTTGAGATAGACCAAAAAGGTGTTTTCGACGCTTATTAGGGAAAAAAACCACTAATAATTGGCTAGGACAATGAGAAGGTACACTATTAACCCAAATTACCTATAACCATATATTGTTCCAAATCCAACAAAAATACAAAATATATAATGTGATTGTGACAAGACTGGAGACAGCATCATGGTCCTATTGATTAACAATTCTTCAGTTTTGTTTCTATAGCTCGTATCCGTTTCATAATCCCAAGGATGTATTCACCTTATTGATAGGAAAGCCAAAAATCAAACAAGTAAGCCTTGGAGTTGATTTAATCAATTGTTGTCAAGATACTCTATATGCAGCATTGAGATAATCAGATTACTAATGATACAACGAACCATGTGAAAATGGTTTATTTACAATAGAGAAGAAAGAGGCTTGGAGACTGTGAAAAACATCCACTGGCTTACTTTCTCATTGAGAGCACATGCATCCAGCTTTCATAAAAGACGTACTCATCTAAAACTCTCATGGGTCACAGTCTTTTATGTTCGGTAAAAAATTTGAAGTACAGCACAAGGACAAAATAAAAACAAATAGCATGATAACATATTATTAGATTAATGCACAATGAAATGATAAATAATGACTGATATCACTGAAAAGCACCAACCCGCCTTGCTGGCCATCTGGAGCAGATTTTTGTCTTTTTTTTTTTTTTTTTACGTAATTGTAAAAATGAAATCAATCGCACTCACCAAGTCCAACTGCTTGAAATTTATGATTCTGGGAGATATTTCTGTGAGTCAATTGAGTTAAGGCAAAGTAAATCCCCGCAACATCTATAAATCCAATCAAAGCTTTCAATAATTCCTGAAAAGGAAAGGTAATAACAGTATAAATAAATAAAGGGCTAACTTATTTACACAGTATGCTAATGCACCATTACTTATGAGTAGGATGAACTTGAACTGAAACACATAACTACTTTGTACAAGATCCTAGAATCAAAAGCCTCAAGCAGCTATTGTCATAGCCAGTAAAAGTGTAATTCTAGCTTTCCTGAAGCTGGCCTATTATCTCCATTCTCTTGCAAAGTATTTTTTCCATGAAAATGTAAGTAAAATGCACTTAAAATAACAGCTTTTCAATTGTTCACAGCAATTTTCAATTTCATTCCTCTGAAAATGTGCTTATCAGATTCAATTATGGAGTTGTACAAATGACACTTGTACTGTTCTTTTAGCCTCAATATCAAGTGTATTCACTTTTAAAATCAGCCTCAAATGACAACAACACAGGACAGATCTCACGTCAAACAAATCCTAGTAGAAGCAACCATGAATTAAAAAGTGACAAATTGGACTATGGAGTTTTTCTTTGGCAACAACCACAGCATAGATAAGATTCAAAACGAAGGTATCTCACATAGCAGCAGAAGGATACATTTGGAGCCATTTGAATTTTAGAATTATATCCAAAATAATAGATTATTTTCAGGTTTAAGAAATGTATTTATGAGCTATCTACAACATTTAGTCTAAAGGGCTATAATGAAAATAGAAAATTGAATTTACAGATGGATTGACAAGGCTATGGACCCAAAGATAAAGAAAAGAATCAAACTGCAGAAATATTCAATCAACACTTTCCATCTGAAGCTCACTCCAAACATATTTCCTTCAATGGGTTATGCAGGCACATCATTTCAGTATTTCCAGAACATAAAAGCTTGAACGGGTAAACCTGCACAACAAAGAGTGGCAGGAGACACTAGCAACACTAACACCTTCTGATGCACGACCATAATAATTCAATTCTATCAACAAAGACTAGTCTTACTAATACTCCGTGTAAAAGCAAGACTCCATGACAAGAAAAGTAAAAGCAACAATAATGGTAACAGAAGAATAATAGTGAAAAATAACAACTAGGATAATCAGAAAATAACCTGGTATGGATCAAAGCTGTCACTGTCAGATACTTTAAGGAATGTTGCCAAGCAAACTAGCTGCCCAAAATATAAAGTACAAACAAACTAAGCATGTTAAGAGAAACTAGAAAGCTCTCATGAATATATTCTAAACGAGTAAACATGGAAAAGGTCATGACAATAGGATAGTGCTAACACAAATGATCAACCTTCACTAATGCTGAACCCAAGTAAACAAGTGCAGTTCTGACTGATGTTCCAAGCGTATCATATTCAGATCTACAAAAAGATATTAGTAACAAATAAGTTAACACACAATGGAGCTAATATGTGTAATCATGAAACTTCCTTGGCACAAAGTTTTAGCAATGGAAAATCCTTAAATTTTAAGAAACTATATGCATAAAAGAAGTTAGGAAAGTTTTAGCAATGAAACTTCCAAGCTCCCACTTGAAGCGGGGGGTGTTCCTTTTTTGACTGTCTCACTTAAAGAGCAACTTTCCCCTTTGATTCTCCATTTTCAACCAATTGACTATACTAGCCTTCCTTTCCCACCTAGTTTGAATCAAATATTCCCTCCTTGTTTTAAATTCAAATTCTTTGATGGGAAATTTAGAAAAATACTAAGTTGTCATTCACTTTCCTTAATTGTGTGTATGGTCAAACCCCACCTCTTCAAGTGGGGCGGACGGAGTAGTATACAAAAATCAGAATCCATCATATTGAGTTCGAGTGCAACTACATAAACCGTTAAGTAGAGGCTATACAGTAATAAAAAAACTTTCGACTTCTTTCCATTTAGGGTAGGATAGTAAATGGCGATAATGCATGTACGCTGAGTGATATGATCATCATATTGGCTTATAGTGCAACAGCATAAACCAGCAGAATTCATATAGTTCGTTCAGAGTTCTAGTTCCAAATCCAAGACTTGAAATTGAGTTGTAAAACATAGCTTAAAGTCCGTAGAATTGCAAACTTAACATTTGAGATGAGACTCTTTCAGAGAAACCTCCCAAATTCAAAAAGTGTGATTCCATCAGAAAATCAGCCAATTACCGTTGGTGTCTGAGCAGACCCTCATAATGTCTTTGAAGTTGGAATTGGAGCTCCATCAATCCAAAAGTCAAGTTAATTTTGTCGAAGTTATGCTTCACTTGGATTTCAGGTTCACAACCATACCGTTTAAGGTAGTAAACAAGATTCTAAAATTCATTGAGAGGAGATCGACAAACTAAAGTTTAAATTAAATCATAAGCAATTATTTATAGAACAGATACATCGATCACGTTTATTGACTAATTAATACAGTATACAACAGGCGGATTCAAATTAATTATGCCGGAATCGAGAATTTAAAAAGACTATCAGTAAATTAGGGTTCATTAACAAGATCCGAATACAATTAAGATGAAATATGGAGTGAATCAAGGAGGAGGAGGAGGAGAAGGAAGAAGAAGAGGACTCACAGGGGAGTGGCGGAGTAGTAGACGGCGTGAGGTCCGAACGTCAAAATTGCACAGTTTAGGAAGTGAAACATCGTCATTCTTCCTCTCAACGACGGAGATGGAGACTGACGAAGAGATCCAGACGGAGTGAAAAGGCGAGAAACGAGACAGACTGAAAGTACTTGAGGACGCGGGACTACTGTAGTTTCACTTGCAAAATCAATGATGGGTTGGATCAATTTTGACTCTGGGCCTCAAGTTAAATAATATACCTGCCCGCTAACAGGCCAGGCCCAATTAATAGCTTAAAAAATTACAAACAATTAACGGAAATGAATTATTAGGTATATAGATATACAATTGGGCCAGGCCCATTCTTTGCTACTTGAACATAAATACTTCCTCCATCCCATTTCCCATTTTAAGATAGTTTTCTTTCACAATTTTTGTTTGTCAAAAATAAGAATTGTCCCATTTTTAAAAGAATTAGGTTAAAATTATTAAAATTTAAAAATCATCAACCAAAAAAAATAAAAATAAAAATTGGAAGACATAGGAGGATGAGAGTTAAGAAGAAGTAGTTAATGAGACAATCATATACTCCCTCTGTCCCATTAATAACTTTATCTTTTGCTATTTTGGGTATCCCATTTAAAGCTTCATCTTTTCTTTTTTGGCAAAGAATCTTTACTATTTCACCCACTCATTCTCTTTCCTATTTTACTATTACACTCACAACATTTTTCAAATTTACTATTTCCTCCACTCATTCTCTCTCCTATTTTACTATTACACTCACAATATTTTTTCCACCCTTAATTTACGTGTCAAGCCAAAAAGGATGAACTAATTATTGGGACGGAGGGAGTATTATTTATTGCATTCCTCGTCTGACTTCAAGTTATAAAATAATGTAAAAAAAAACATTGATACACAAGAATTACTAATATATACTGTATATAATATTAAGTTGATCCGGTTACAAATAATAGGGAAATATATGTTAGAGACATTATCTAACATTAACATTGGAAATTAACAAATCTTGTTTATAATCTATAAAGATTCTGTGTCATTCCTTTTAACATCAATTAGTTTTAAGGTGAAACTTTATACTTTAAGATGGTATCAGAACAACCCTGTTACACGTGAAGGCTCAACGGGCCACAATGTTGTTATGCGCCACCCGATTGATGTTCACGTTATAAGTATTAGCAAAGTTCGGCTATACGTGAGGGGGCATGTTAAAGACATTATCTCATATCGAAAATTGACAAACCTTCCATATAACATATATATAAAGATCCCGATCCACAACATCAATTATTTTTAAACCGTAACCTCAGACTTTATAAGTGATTATTAGTAAGATAAAGAATAATAAGTGAGTTAGTTCTAGAAGTAAATACTCCCTCCGTCCCAATAAAAGCTTCACCAATTACCCAAAAGGCGTGTTAGAAAAGGCTGCTAGTTTCCACCTTCCTTTTGGACATAAAATATTATTATTTCCTCCACTCATTCTCTCTCCTACATTATTTTAATACTCACAACACCATTATAATTTATTATTCCCTCCACTAATTCTCTCTCCTATTTTCAAATTACACTCACAACATTTTTTTTCCCTCCCATTACCATAATTCCCGTGCCCACCCCCAAATGGTGAAGCACTTAATGGGACGGAGGGAGTATTTACTTCATTATTGTTAATCTATTAATATACTCCCTCCGTCCCGTTCGAAGTTTCACCTTTTACTCAAATTGATGTCTCGGTAGAAGCTTCACCTTTCTTAAAATTGAAAAAGTTTATTAATATTCTATTATACTCACTAACTTTTCTATCTCACACATTTAAATTATGGGTCCCACTTGTCATATTCACTCACTTTTTTCCTCTCACAACCCTTCTCCCACTCCCATTATTTTTGAATATATATATATTGCTTTCTTAATTTGCGTGCTCCACCAAAATGGTGAAGCATGGACCGGAACGAAGGGAGTACATTATTAGCTATTGCCTAACCATTCCAACTATATATAACCACAATACAGCCTGATTGAACCTAAGGCTCCTGGTTTTGTGATATGCTAATCGGCCTTTCTTCTGAGAGGTCATAGGTTCGATTCCTCTTGGAAATCTTATATGTGAAAATATATATCATGAGTTTCAGGATTTCTAAGGGTCCCTCGGGGCACATTCGAGCGGTTAAGGAAGCAGCATTGCTGGGCTTGCAACCTCAGCATGGGGAGTTCGAATCTTGGCAGGAGCAGCTGGAGCAACCAATTAATTGGTGATGTAAGAGTGATGTAAATGCCTTGTAGGAGGGCTCCCTAGGGGCCAGGAGTATAAGGGGTGCTGCCACCCTAACTAACTCTAGCATATCTCGCGATTTACCTTCGCCAGTCACTGAGGGGCCGATAGCTGATGGTCCAGGATTAGTCCGACAAATCTGGGAACCTGGGTATAAAAAAAAAAAACAATACAGCCTGATTGAGCTCAAGACAGTCAGTAAAGCTTGCAGCCAACTTAATTAAATTGATAAAAACCTAATGTTTAGTTTTTTTATTATTATTTTAAAAAAATATTAAAACTGAGGAAAATTACTATTTTTATACAAATTTAATTTGAATCCGTGGTGAAATAAACGGGATCAAGATTGCATGGAAAAAAATTACACATATCATATGGAATTTTGGAATAAAAAGGGATCAAAATGATATTATAACAAATTTCACATACTCCCTCCGTCCCACAATAAGTGACACAGTTACTGTTTCGCACGAAAATTAAGAAAAAAGTGAAAAGGTTTATGTGTTGTGAGTGTAGATATTTGAGTAGGAGAGAGAATGAGTGGAGAGAATAGTAAATTATAATGGTATTGTGAGTATTAAAATAATGTAGGAGAGATAATGAGTGGAGAGAATAGTAAAGATTCTTTGTCATTTTAAAAAGTGTGACTTATTAGTGAGACGCCCAAAATAACAAAGTGTGTCACTGGTTGTGGGACGAAAGGAAGTAATTTAAAGGGGTTCGAAAGGCAAAATAACATTTTGAATGATATTTTAAAGGTACTAAAATGATACTCCTTCCTCCGTCCATGTCAATGGACACCAACTTTATGGGTGTGGGAATTAAGGAAAAGTAAGAGAGAGAAAAAGTGAAAGAAAATGTTGTGAATATGAAGAATTAAATAGGAAAGAGAATGAGTGGAAGGAATAGTTAGGAGAGAGAATGTTGTGAGTGTAAAAGTGAAGTAGGAGAGAGAATGAGTGAAGGGAATAGTGAATATTCTTTTCCATTTTGGACAGTGTCCATTCACGTAAAACGTCCGAAAAAAAAAATAAGTGTTCATTCACGTGGGACGGAGGGAGTATTTCTCAAAAATTGGGATCGAGTGACCTCATCTCTCTAACGTAGCTTTGCCACTGTATTTAAGGTGGCCCGAGAGAGGGATTTAAAGAACAAATTTCTTGCCCCCTTCACTAAATTTCTGTATCTACCACAGCATTCACCTATCGAAAGTACTCCCTCCGTTCCACCTCATTTGACATCTTTGAAAGCGCACTTGAACCAAGAAAAAATAAAATAAAAAAAAAAATGTGCATAGAAAATGAAAAGAGAGAATGAATTGCAAAATAAGAATAGTGTTGGTTCAATAAATTGAGTATAGAAAATGAAGAGAGAGAATGAGTGGTGGGGTAGAGTGAATATAAAATTATAAAAAGTAGGCTATTTTGGAAAGTGTCAAGTGAGCTGGGACGACCCAAAATGAAAATAAGTGTCAAGTGAGGTGGGACGGATGGAGTATATTGAAAGTAAAGTCCGACCGGATCCTATAATTTATTATCAGAAAAAGGGACATTGGGTGTTTTTTTTTTTTTTTTGATACCCAGGTTCCCCAGCTTCGCCGAGTTAGTCCCAATCACTAACACCGGTCCCACAAAGCTGTTTCAATGAGCGAATCGCTTTGAAATGCCCAAATCAAATGCGCCATGAAGACCCTTATACTCTACCCTGCCTGAGCCCTCCTACAACGCGATAGTTAAACTCCCCACACACTGAGGTTGCAAGCCGGACATTTTGGGTGTTTTACTTTTATTATAGCTTGCAGATGTTGACATATTAGGGTTTCATTATGTGTATAATTAATTCTGATCCTTTTTATTTAATTTCTTTCTAGAATATTGACTGACCCTATTTTTTAATTATTGTTTATATAATTGGTTTAAAAATGTTGATGGACAAAGAGATCCATCCGAATCGAGACTGCAGAGTGATGGAAGTGGGAGAGTAGGTAAAAATATTGGAGAATATATTTACAACTCCAATGTTTATTCTTTTGTACTCCCTCAAAATTAAATTAAAATAAATAATAATTTTAATAAAAATAAAAATGAATATTTATTTTAAGATAAAATAATACTCCCTCTGTCCCATAAAACCTTCCCCATTTTGAATAGTGCCAAGTCAACCGAGTACAACTTTGACCAAACTTTAATATCAATCTATTCATTCTAATGAAATTTTAATAATTGCTATTGATAAATCATTTGGTTATTTTATGGATAACAATTTTTAAATTTTTATTATGATAAGTAAATTGATATTAAAATTTGATCAAAATTGAACTTGGTTTTACTGAGTTCGTAGTAACCGGGTAAGATTTTATGGGACGGAGTGAGTATAGTATATTTATAGAGACACACTACTCTGGCTCAAGCTTGTTCGCACTTGACAAATTTGATCACATGTCACAACAAAGAACAATTTTTATTTTATTTTTCAAAATACAAACCTTTAGATATGGTTGATCTTCATGCCCAATGTGTTTTTATGTAATTTGTGTACTTACATACTAAGAAAAATTGCCTAGTAAATAAAGGTATCCACCCACTTCATTAGTGTGCGGGATGAGTCCAAAACGGACAATATCATCTCCCAAAAGGCCTCATACTAACATAGTGGGTGGACATCTTTATATACTTTTTTCAATTGTCGATATGAAACTTGGATTGATACCCCAACATAACATTCTTCCACGAATATATCTCCTCTCACCTTATGTCTCGCTAGAGCTGGATAATCAAAATACAACTTGACATCCGCTCTAAATTTTTAAGAAATTTGAAATGTTAAACGCGACATATATTTTGAGCGAGGTAGTATTTGATCAAGTATTGAGGTCATTTTTCCTTTCCTAGGTAGCTAGGTCATTTTTCCTTTCCTAGGTAGCTAGCACATAGGAAGACTTGGGATAAGGTCTTTGTTAGACCTTGGAACTTGACCTCTCTCTCTCTCTCTATACTCCATAGCTAGTTAGAAAACAAATATGTGGTGAATAGTGATCTAAAGTTAGGTCTCATTGAAACAATGACTATTTATATACCAACCAAATCAAATTCTCAATAATGCATGACACTTAGCAGTTTTTCTTTGACCCTTTTCTTTTTAAATTTTCAGCAAAGAAATCTCAATATTAGTATCATAGAAATCCATTACAAAGTTTCTTTGATCATAACTACTTCCTCCGTGACAAAATAAATGATAAAAAAAAATATCAAATTTGCTTTTAATTAAGAAAAATTTATATAAAAAATTGATTATTCATTTTGCAACAAAGATAATAATAACTTAACCTCACTAACACACATCACAATCCCTAACATCATCCTCAATATTCAAGGTTTACGATCCTATGAAATTTTGGGCCCTAAGCTAATTTTTTTGTGTGGGCCTATGAAGTAAGTGATATTAAACAAAAATCTAAGAAAAAATCAATAGCAAATTAATATATATAGATATCTATACATTAAACTATTTAAACACGCTTTTTCTATGAAATTTAGAAGAAAAATCATGAATTAAAATTGAATAATCAACTTTATCAACTAGTTTCTTTTTAATCAATATCATATCTAGCTCATTTAACTGTTCTTGAGACGAGACGCCATGCTTATGAGATAATTCTTTATCAGTTTTGACTTCGAAAAACTTATTTTTTTCATACGCAACAATAACCGTTCTTACGGTTAGGTTATTGTTCTTTTTAAAGTTAAAGTCGATTTCCTCATTATGATATTTTATTTTCCAACTTAATTTTGGAATCATTTTTTATCGTTGATTAACAATTAATTTAATAGAAGGAAAGTGTTGTTGAAGATTAAGGTCAGAGAAGAAAACTTGGGCCAATTTGGTAGGGTTGATTGGGACTACGGACTACCATTAATAGATTGAGTAAGAATTTTGAGGCCCCAAAAATCACCAATTTTTTGGGGTTTCCTAAGTAGCTGTTTTTTTACAACTGTTGATCCGACCCAGATTTTTTTAAAAACAATAACTAATTACAGTAACACTCTTTATGTTCTCAAATGAATGTCCAAATATACTGTTGATGTTGATCAACAGCAAATTTTCAAAATAAATTTGAAATTTTTTAGACGTTAATTTTGAGACGGAATGAGTATAATATAGGAAAGAAAAAAGACAAAGAAAAAGCTCGAGTAGGAAGCAATGGATGGGATGAGAGGAGCAATTAGATTAACAATGGAGAGTTCACAGGAGCCAAAACGGCGTTGATTCTGGCGATTTCTTCCTTTTTCTTTTTGTCTTTCTGCACTCAAAGCAAAGCAAAAAAGCATTGGCAAATGCATCCCAAATTCTCACCTTCTCATAGAAACAAACTATTGTTCTTCTTCTTCACTTCTTACTGCTGTATTCCCTCTGTCCCAAAATGATATTTTCACCTTTTTCTAATAACTATGAATAAATTTTGAGCAATTATTTAATTATTTTAGATTGATTTAATTATTCTAATAAAAATATAAAACTTATTATTGTTAATATTGTTAATGATGTATCAGTTACACGTTTTAGGTTTACATTACTATAATTAAATCAACCTATATATATTTCTAAAAGTTCATTTGTATTAACGACAAAAGAAGTATATAGATATTTCTCAAAATATATTCGTAGTAATGACAAAATAAGTAGGAAGATAATTTTGCAAGAGAGAGAGGATATTCCATCTGTCCTTCCGTAATGAATCTCAGTTCAGAGACAAAAAAAAAAAAAGTGCAACATATGTATGTAGTGATTGCAAAAAACTCGAACCCGTCCCGAACGCGAAAAGATCCGTTCCTAATAGGTCGGGTTTGGGATGCAAATTTGAAAACTCGCCGGGGTTTTGGAGGGTTCGGGTTTACCCCGCCCTGCCCCGAATATATAGGAAATTACTTAAATGCCCTTATATGCCTTATAGGAAATTACTTAAATGCCTCGAATATATAAGAAATTACTAGAGGGGTCCTTGGATTATGGGCGTTTTTATAGAAAATTAGTTAAATAACTATCGGGGCGGGTTAAACGGGCGCGGGCTCGGGTAACGCATAAAACGGGGCGGGGCGATTTCGGGTTATGATAGATCACTATTAGGGGCGGGTAAAATTAGTTAAATAACTATCAGGGCGGGTTAAACGGGCGCGGGCTCGGGTAACACATAAAACGGGGCGGGGCGTTTTCGGGTTATGATAGATCACTATTAGGGGCGGGTTTGAAAAATGAAGAACCCGTCCCGAACCCACCATGAGAGGGAATTAATTGTAGTACGCATATTGTTGCATGTGTAGGAATTTATTATTTCTATTATTCTCGATTGTTTCAGACGAAATAAATTTATATGCTAAAATATTGTATATGTCTTCCGGATAAGTAACTTATATCATAACTTTTGCATCATTTAATATTATTCGATTTCTTTAATTATTTCAAGTAACATATAATCCAACTTGCGAATCAATATTAGTGCACGTCGGCACCAAGTACGTTAGAGATAAACAACCTTTTAATTAATTAAAACCATATTCCTTTTGTATACTCCCTCCGTCCTATCAACATTGATATCAAATTTTTGGACATAGAAATTAAGAAAAAGTAAGTGAGAGAAAAAGTGAAAGAAAATGTTGTGAGTATGAAGAATTAAATAGGAGAGAGAATGAGTGGGAGAAATAGTTAGGAGAGAGAATATTGTGAGTGTAAAAGTGAAATAGGAGAGAGAATGAGTGAGGTAAATAGTGAAGATTCCTTTGCTATTGTAACGCCCCAAAAATCCGGTCCTAATCTCAGGATCCCAAATTTTAGATGCATTACTTATCTAACAAAAACTAAACTCAAATAATAACCTCAAGTTTTATTATAAAATAATTTCTTCACAGTACATTATTCATCCCTATTAGCCTAGGGTTACAACACCTGTGATAAAATAGATTTATTACAAATATTCTTAATAACTAATCTTCAACTTCCAATAGCTCACCCTAGCCTTCGTCCAACCGTCTAACCTGGAGGTAGAGAAGAAAAGGAAGGGGTGAGCGAACAATGCTCAGCAAGATCTTATACGGACCTCTTCGGGTACTAAGAAGAGGTGACCACAAAACAATACCTGTTACGAATGATTTCCAAGAATATAACATAACAAAAGAAGCGAATAAACTCAAATACGAAGTTTTTTTTTAACAATTATTAATACGAAGTACAAAACGAATAATCAAGGGTTCACATGCATAGCATATGGCATGATCATATAAGCGGTCCAACGACCTCAATAAACACTAAAACCCACAAAGGGTACGAAAAGCCCACAGAGAGCACTAAAGCCCATGAAGAGCATAAATGGCTCACAAAGAGCCCCAAAACTAAGTAGTGTATCCGGAACACCCCACTACTAATCATCAGTAGTGTAATGCCTTAATAGGCCAAATCAATATACCCCGTCATTACGGGTTGTTTAACTTAATATGATCATGCATAGAACGAAAGTGTAACGAATAACAATTATAACTTAAGAGCAAAGGTGATAACGAATCATACAATAGCAAATGCAAGTAGTATAACGAACAATGGTGTGAAATTAAAGAAAACAATTTAATTTCACGAAGGCCAACGATGTATGATTTATTTGAAAAACGTATGTTCGAAGGAGGCAAAGCAAATGCTAACCAATAGATTAGCTTAAACGTTTCAAAGACGGTACTTTCCAAGAAAATATAGGAATCCTAACCAAAGAGTCAAGAAAGCAATAAATCTAAAGACGTATAATCACTTACCTCAATTACGCAACTTTAAGAAAAACTTGAACACGTACAACTCTGCTAAGCTCGTTTCCTAAAATCAAATATAAGGTGTTACAATCTATTTTATTGATCTCTTTTTACTAAATTAAAAGATTAGAATGATGTTTATTAATAAACTAAGGATTAATTATAATTTTCCAAATCTCTAAGGTTCTCAAATTAATTAAAATCTTAAGGTTGTAAACTGAACTTTCTAATGGTATTTTACACCTTTCACGTGCTTACTCCCTACCCATATTTTCACAATTCATTTTCATTTTGTACTTGATCATGACATGAACACATACTACACTTACTCAAAGATACAAAGGCCACACATTTAACACATACGAACATACAAACATATTGCACATACATACACACCATTGCACAAGTACACACACATACACACCGCCGCCATACAAGAAGACACACACACACAAACTCTCAAAGAATACATACCGCACACATTCAATACACATACACGCACACGCCAGAACACACACATACACACCGCCGCCATACAACATCACACACACACACGTACTCTCGATACACACCGCACACGCACACAAACTCTCTCGTAAACACATGTAAACACACACATACACGTACACACGCACACAATTCATACAGGTAAACATATTCACATACGCTCGTTGCCTGTACAAGGACATGCATACACAAAATTGCTAATGTACGTACACAACCATTTTATGCATTATCCCTCCTGCATCTATTTTTATAATCTGACAATTCAATATTCTTAGAGTTCAAATGAAATTTCCTTTTTTCTAATTATTAACCAAAATAGCAACTCGTACAAGTATGAGCAGATTACTTACCTTAATAATTGTTTAGGCCTCTTTCACAATCACTTACACCTTCTCTCTCGCCTTCCTTCCCTCCTAACTGATGACCACGCCACACACACACACTCTCTCTTGTCAAAGTATCATCAAAATTTGGAATGAGAGACCCATACCCAAGGATCCTATTTATACTAGAGGGACACGTTAATTACAAGGTAGATACTTCCACCCTATAATGAGAATGTGCGGAGGTTTACTAATTAAATTCATCCATTATCTTCTTATCTATTTGAATTATCCAAAGTAATTAATTAACTATTTATAATTTTCTGGTTATTACATACTTACCCTTAAAAGAAGTTTGGTCCCCAAACTTGACGATTTGATCAAACAAAAGCTCGGGATACTTGTCGCGCATCTCGCTCTCGAGTTCCCATGTCGCTTCCCTTTCGTAATGGTTACTCCATTCAACCTTGACATAGGGAATGACACGCCTTCTTAGAACTTGTTCTTTCTTGTCCACCACACGAACAAGGATGCTCCTCATAGCTAAAGTCCTCTTGAATCTTCAATGGTTCATGGTGAATCACACGACTAGAGTCCGACACATACTTCCTTAGCATCGAGACATGGAAGACGTTATGAACTCTAGATAACATGGGAGGCAAGGCAAGTTTATACGCCATTTCTCCAACACGTTCTAAAATCTCAAAGGGTCCAACAAAACGAGGGCTAAGTTTGCCTCGTATACCAAATCTCATAATCCCCTTGGTTGGAGATATCTTTAGGAATACATGATCTCCGACCTTAAACTCAAGTTCACGACGACGATTATCCGCATAAGACTTTCGTCTCGCTTTGCCGTGAGTAACCTCTTCCTGATTAATTGAACCTTCTCTACAGTGACTTGAACCAACTCGGGTCCTAGCAATTGCCTTTCTCCTACTTCATCCCAACAAGTTGGAGATCGACACTTACGACCATAAAGAGCTTCATAAGGCGGCATCTCTATACTCGCATGAAAACTGTTGTTATAAGTGAACTCAATCAAAGGCAAATGATCATCCCAACTTCCCTTCCAATCCAATGTACAAGCCCTAAGCATGTCTTCCAAGGTCCGAATCGTTCTTTCTGGATCGACCATCGCCTGGGGATGAAAAGCCGTACTCATGCTCAAGTTCGTGCCCAAAGCTCGCCGTAGACTCTTCCAAAACTTGGATGTAAATCTTGTATCTCGATCTGACACAATAGATACAGGTACTCCATGCAACCTTACGATTTCTCTTATGTAAATCTTTGCCAACACTTCGATAGAGTCAGTCACCCGAATAGCAAGAAAATGAGCAGACTTCGTCAATCTATCAACAATGACCCAAATGGCGTTGTACCCCTTAACTGTTCTTGGCAACCCAAAGGACAAAATCCATAGTGATATACTCCCACTTCCACTCGGGTATAGGTAAAGATTGCAACAATCCGCCTGGTCTTTGATGTTCAATCTTAACTTGCTGGCAAACTAAACACCGAGAAACGAATTCTGCTATTTCTCTCTTCATATTATTCCACCAAAATGTATCTCGCATATTCCGATACATCTTCGTACTTCCTGGGTGAGCTGCAAACTTTGAACAGTGAGCCTCCTCCATAATTTCTTGTTTAAGCTTAGCATCGGATGGTACACATATCCTTGAGCCATATCGCAGAATGCCCTCTTTATCAATGCGGAACTCCGACTTTTCCCCTTCGTTCAAGTTCTTCGATATGTCCATCAACTCGGCATCACCAGCTTGTGCCTCCTTGATCTTCTCCATCAAGCTTGGAATAACGCTCAAATGTGCCAAATAACCCTTACCACCTCGAACATTAACTTTCATAGAAAAGGGTTCAACCTCATTCACACCACAACTTCCAACTTCCATCAGAGATGCCAAACTCCCTTTATATTTACGACTCAAAGCATCAGCGACAACATTGGCTTTTCCTGGATGGTACAAAATTGTGCAATCATAGTCTTTAAGTAACTCCAACCACCTCCTTTGCCTCATATTCAACTCTTTCTGAGTGAAGATATATTTAAGGCTCTTGTGATCGGTATAAATTTCACATGACTCGCCATACAAATAATGTCTCCAAATTTTAAGTGCGAAAACAACAGCAGCCAACTCCAAATCATGAGTAGGATAATTCTTCTCATAACTCTTCAATTGCCTTGATGCGTAAGCAATTACCTTCCCATTTTGCATCAACACACATCCAAGGCCACTTAATGAAGCATCGCTATAGATAACAAAACCTCCCGTTCCCGTTGGCAAGGTTAAGATTGGTGCAGACACTAGCCGCCTTTTTAACTCTTGGAAGCTAGCTTCACAATCATCCGTCCACACAAATTTTATATTCTTCTGCATCAACCTTGTCATGGGTGTAGCAATTTTAGAGAAACCTTCCACAAAACGACGGTAATAGCCTGCCAACCCAAGAAAACTCCTCACCTCCGTGACAGTAGTCGGCCGCTCCCATCCCATAACAGCCTTCAATCTTTGCAGATCCACGTAAATGCCATCCTTGGATACCACATGCCCTAAAAAGGCAACCCTTTCTAACCAGAACTCGCACTTCTTGAACTTTGCAAACAACTTCTTCTCACGCAGAATCTTAAGAACCAATCTTAAATGTTCTTCATGTTCCTCCCTCCTCTTGGAGTATATCGTATGTCATCGATGAATACAATAACACACCGATCTAAAACTCCTTAAATACTCTATTCATCAAGTCCATGAAAACAAATGGGGCATTAGTTAACCCAAACGGCATCACCAAAAACTCATAGTGACCATATCGGGTTCTAAATGCGCTTTAGCAACATCCTCGTCCTTTACCTTCAACTGGTGATACCCAGAACGAAGATCTATCTTGGAAAAATAGCACGCTCCTTGCAATTGATCAAACAGATCATCGATTCTAGGTAGTGGATATTTATTCCTCACGGTGACCCGATTCACTCTCGATAGTCAATACATAGACGCATCGACCCATCCTTCTTTTGACAAACAACACCGGAGCACCCCAAGGGATGTACTCGGTCGAATAAATCCCTTGTCCAACAACTCTTGCAATTGCTCCTTTAGCTCCTTAAGTTCGGCAGGGGCCATACGGTATGGGGCTTTTGAGATAGGGCCGGTACCGTGTACCAACTCTATGTAGAACTCCAATTCTCTATCTCGGAGGAAGACCGGCAAGTCTTCGGAAACACATCAGGAAACTCCTTAACAACAGGAAGCGTTTCCAAAGCAACACCTTCTTTACTGTTATCAAGGATACTAGCAATGAATCCTTGATAACCCTTTCCCAAGAGCTTTCGCGCCCTTAGAGCAGTGATGATCTTTGGTGTAGTCACTGGCTTAGAACCTTTGAACTTAAATGCTGACTCTCCCTGAACATTGAAGGCTACTTCCTTCTTAAAGCAATCTACCTTAGCATGGTAGTCAAGCTAACTACCCATACCCAAGATTACATCAAAATCTTGGATGTCCATAATAATAAGGTCTGCACTTAACACCTTATTTCCCAAGTGCACAGGATAAGTTCTGAGAATGGAGGTTACAGTCACAGACTTTTTCATAGGAGTATCAATAACTAATTCATAGTCTAGTTTTTGAGCAGGAAAGTTCAAACGACGAGCAAAATGTGAAGATACTATGGAATGTGTGGCACCAGGGTCTAATAAGGTATATGCATTGCGAAAACAAACTTGAATGGTACCTGCTACCACATCATTAGAAGCTTCAGCATCCCTAGCTGTCATGGCAAAGACTCTTCCTTGCTGCTTAGTCTTTTCTTTATCATCTTCTTTCTTTGCATACCTTTCCTTCAAAGGTTGTGGACAATCCTTTATCTGGTGACCCACCTTTCCGCAATTAAAGCAAGCACCTGTAGTACGATAACATGCCTTGGTCATATGCTTACCCCCACAAGTCCGGCACACTACATTGCTCCCATTAGTCTGATTCAGATTCTTGTTTGGCTGAAAGCTCCATTGATTGCGGTTATTTTCAGTTGCCCTCCTCTTGCCATTGTTACTACTTTGGTTGCTTGACTGACCACGATCTCGGGAGTTGACCTATCATCCGCTCCTCTCTTCTTTTCATCCCTCTTCTTTTTAAACTCCATAGATTCTTGCTCGACAAGTCGAGCTCGATCCAACACTTCAAAGATAAGTAGGAGCTTCAAAGCAGTTAAGCGATATGCAATTCGCGAGTTCAACCCTCTCTCAAACTTTCGAGCCCTTTGACTCTCATTGTCAAAGAACGCTGGGGCATAGCGTGAGAGTTCTATAAACTTCGCATCATACTCATCCACTGTCATCTCTCCTTGCTCCAGGTCTAAGAATTCAACCATCTTCCTATCGCGTACAACCGGAGGAAAGTACTTGTTGTTGAATGCTTCGACAAACATGTTCCAAGTATACTCCTCAATCCCTTCTTGCTCAATTCTACGCTTCTCTGCCTTCCACCATTGGTCTGCTTCACCTTCTAGCACGAAGGTGGCAAATGTGACTCTCTGTGCGTCGGTGCACGCCATTGTTTCAAATATCTTCTCCATGTTCTCCATCCAATGTTCTGGTTTGGTTGAACCAGGTGCTCCAGAAAAAGATTTCGGATTAAGTTTCTGGAAATTCATTAGTGGATTGGTGCCTTGTGGTGCTAAAGGTGGAGTTTGTACTTGAGCCGCTTGCCCCATTCCCGTAACGATAGCTTGAGTCAAACCTTGTAGAATGACTGCCAAATCCATGTCGGGTTGATTTGCTTCATCATTCGCCCCTGGCCCTTGAGCAACACAACCAGAGCGACGACGCCTTCCACCCCAATTTCTTCCAAACATTATTATCTAATAAATCAAATCTCAAGTTAGTTAAGGTTCAAACTAACGAGTAACTAAGATATTAATTTTATCTAAGGGCATAACTAATTTCATGCAGGTAGGTTCTCTACTGATGCTAAGTCAAGATTCTTCTAATCATCACTTTAGTTCTAAAACCTCGGGACCTAAAACCTAAGCTTTAATACCCAGATCGTACCCCCGGGCTAGCTCGCAAGCCTTAAGGCCGGGGTTCTGCTTTGATACCACTCTGTAACGCCCCAAAAATCCGGTCCTAATCTCAGGATCCCAAATTTTAGATGCATTACTTATCTAACAAAAACTAAACTCAAATAATAACCTCAAGTTTTATTATAAAATAATTTCTTCACAGTACATTATTCATCCCTATTAGCCTAGGGTTACAACACCTGTGATAAAATAGATTTATTACAAATATTCTTAATAACTAATCTTCAACTTCCAATAGCTCACCCTAGCCTTCGTCCAACCGTCTAACCCGGGAGGCAGAGAAGAAAAGGAAGGGGTGAGCGAACAATGCTCAGCAAGATCTTATACGGACCTCTTCGGGTACTAAGAAGAGGTGACCACAAAACAATACCTGTTACGAATGATTTCCAAGAATATAACATAACAAAAGAAGCGAATAAAATCAAATACGAAGTTTTTTTTTAACAATTATTAATACGAAGTACAAAACGAATAATCAAGGGTTCACATGCATAGCATATGGCATGATCATATAAGCGGTCCAACGACCTCAATAAACACTAAAACCCACAAAGGGTACGAAAAGCCCACAGAGAGCACTAAAGCCCATGAAGAGCATAAATGGCTCACAAAGAGCCCCAAAACTAAGTAGTGTATCCTAACACCCCACTACTAATCATCGGTAGTGTAATGCCTTAATAGGCCAAATCAATATACCCCGTCATTACGGGTTGTTTAACTTAATATGATCATGCATAGAACGAAAGTGTAACGAATAACAATTATAACTTAAGAGCAAAGGTGATAACGAATCATACAATAGCAAATGCAAGTAGTATAACGAACAATGGTGTGAAATTAAAGAAAACAATTTAATTTCACGAAGGCCAACGATGTATGATTTATTTGAAAAACGTATGTTCGAAGGAGGCAAAGCAAATGCTAACCAATAGATTAGCTTAAACGTTTCAAAGACGGTACTTTCCAAGAAAATATAGAAATCCTAACCAAAGAGTCAAGAAAGCAATAAATCTAAAGACGTATAATCACTTACCTCAATTACGCAACTTTAAGAAAAACTTGAACACGTACAACTCTGCTAAGCTCGTTTCCTAAAATCAAATATAAGGTGTTACAATCTATTTTATTGATCTCTTTTTACTAAATTAAAAGATTAGAATGATGTTTATTAATAAACTAAGGATTAATTATAATTTTCCAAATCTCTAAGGTTCTCAAATTAATTAAAATCTTAAGGTTGTAAACTGAACTTTCTAATGGTATTTTACACCTTTCACGTGCTTACTCCCCTACCCATATTTTCACAATTCATTTTCATTTTGTACTTGATCATGACATGAACACATACTACACTTACTCAGCATACAGGCGTCACACATTTAACACATACGAACATACAAACATATTGCACATACATACACACCATTGCACAAGTACACACACATACACACTGCTGCCATACAACAGCACACACACACACAAACTCTCAGCAATACATACTGCACACATTCAATACACATACACGCACACAGCAGAATACACACACATACACACCGCCGACATACAACATCACACACACAGGACTCGTGATACACACCGCACACGCACACAAACTCTCTGTAAACACATGTAAACACACACATACAAGACACACGCACACAATTAAATACAGGCAAACATATTCACATACGCTGTTGCACAAGGACATGCATACACAAAATTGCTAATGTATTTAATAGATAACCATTTTATGCATTATCCCTCCCAGATCTATTTTTATAATCTGACAATTCAATATTCTTAGAGTTAAAATGAAATTTCCTTTTTTCTAATTATTAACCAAAATAGCAACTCGTACAAGTATGAGCAGATTACTTACCTTAATAATTGTTTAGGCCTCTTTCACAATCACTTACACCTTCTCTCTCAGCTTCCTTCCCTCCTAACTGATGACCACGCCACACACACACACTCTCTCTTGTCAAAGTATCATCAAAATTTGGAATGAGAGACCCATACCCAAGGATCCTATTTATACTAGAGGGACACGTTAATTACAAGGTAGATACTTCCACCCTATAATGAGAATGTGAAGGGAGGTTTACTAATTAAATTCATCCATTATCTTCTTATCTATTTGAATTATCCAAAGTAATTAATTAACTATTTATAATTTTCTGGTTATTACAGCTATTTTAAACAGTATCAGTTTTGGTGAGACGGACCAAAAAGGAAATAAATATCAGTTTTGGTGAGACGAAGGGAGTATATAAATATATACAGTATATATGTGAATCCAAATGAATCCGATTCTTCAAAACCCTCGTCATGAATCAATAACTTTAAAATCTGGTACAAAAAGTCAAGAATTTGCATGGTGAGAAGGTTGTCAAAATAAGGTCAGGTCATGATATTGAGTTTGAGAATAACATGTTCTCTAGTTTTTGTGACTAAAGAGAATTACGCACGATTACTCGGCCCCAAAACATATTAAGTTTCAAAAACATATCTAAGCGCTTTTGCGCTAAGGCTCTCAAACAACAATGATTGTCACATAGGCAATAGAGTGTACTTAAAGAGCAGGTATACAAAACTCTCTACGAAATCATTCTTAGTCAAAAACCTACTCTAAAGTACTTATAGGGCGTGTAACCTTAAAACCAAGACTATATGAAATCTATCAATGTCACTTTTGATGATACTGTTGATTTTAATCTAAAAACTATTGAAAATGTTGTTTCGGGTTGTGTTGATATGTTGGTACCCACCAATGAAGAATCTGAACTGAAGACGCAGAAAAATTTCACCAAATGCAGCCGATGTGAACAACGATGTAACCACATCAATGAACACGTCTGATAATTGTTCAGATCAAATCAAAGACATTCTGAAATTGTTCTGAGTTTGAAGAGGGAGGTATGGATAGATCCCATGATATTCCATCAAGAATTCAGAAGGATCATTGTGTCTAACCAATAGTTGGAGACATTCATGTCGAAGGTTTAAAACTAACTTGATAAGTATAAGTTAATTATGTGATGATAACTTGCATGTTAAATTCGATAAAAGAGCGTGTGAGGTTTTTGTTGAATCGATCTAACACGTGTCTCTTTATTAAACCAAACCAAACCGCATGATTTAGTTCACCAAATGCAGCCGATGTGAACAACGATGTAACCACACCAAACTAAAGCAAATCAAACCGCATGATTTAGTTCGACTCGGTCTCAAATCGCGGTTTGAATCGAACCACTTACACCCCTAATCCTATTCCTTAAAAGTGGCTTTCCCCGTGGTGGTTAGTTGAGTCACATCCGCCGTAAAAAAGGGGGGAAAATGGTCAAGTAAGTTGAGAAGAAATGTTAATTTTGGGATTGAATAAAAAAGCAAGATAAATTTTTGATTGTTTTTTTTTTAAAAAAAATAAGATAGTGGTAGGGGTGGGTAGGGAGGATAGTTTAGTGTGAATTAGGAGTAGAAGACAAACACAAGGAATATGGAATATATGAACAAATTAAGCATTTGAAAACACATAGAGGGACATGTTGACCGGATAATTAGCCGATTACATTACACTTGTTATTATATAATCCCCTCCACCACAATCCCAACAAATCCACCGGAGAATCAAGACCGCATTAGCCGCTGACCATCGGAATACTATTTTTCTTATCCTTAACGTTTTCCTCCCACCACCACCACCCCCCCCCTTGCCTTGTTTAATGCTAATTCTTAATTTCCCCTACTACTATCTAAACTCTACTCTACTTGGGACTTGAGTAGTGATGAAAATTTAACTGAACCGATCAGTATCGAATGTGATCCGATTTGAAAAATTCGGATATGATTTCAAAATTTTGAACACAATAACTAAGTAATAATAAGAGGGGAGAGAATGAGTAGAACGAGTGTTGCGGGTATGAAAAGTAAAATAAGAGAAAGAATCAGTAGTAGCGGAATAGCAAGATATATAAAATAATAAAAAATTTGTCATTTTCGAAAGTTCACACACGTGTAACGCACGAAAAGGAAATGTGTTCACACTCATGTACCATAATAGCAATTTTTTGGAGTTCCGGGTTTGTCACTACCGGGACTAAATTTAAAGCCGGGCTTGTCAAAATCGGCTTTATGTTTTTTTTTTAAATTGAGTAATCGTTTTTTTTAAATAAAAAAGGTAAATCTGGTATTGTCACTATCGGGACTAAATTTAAAGCCGGATTTGTCAAAATCGGCTTTATGTATTTTTTTTTTTACTGAGTAATCGTTTTTTTTAATCAAAAAGGTAAAGCCTATAGTGAGAGTACTGGGACTAAAAATCCTGGAAAGAGAAGGAGAAATAGAAAGAAGAAATAGAGAAGAAGAAGAAGAGGAAGAAATTTATTAAAGTTTTTGACAAATTTCTTAAAATTTTAAGTTAATTTTTCTTCTTTCTTTCTTTTTCTTTGCTTGTATACATTTTTATTAATTTATTGTTAAAATTATCATGATTGTATATATTTTTATGATATGAAGAAATAGGGAAGAACAAATAGAGTTCTTAATATAAATATTTAAGGATTGCTTGTATATATTTTTATGATTTATTGTTAAAATTATTATTATTTATGGGTTCAATTGTTGAATATTAAGAAATTAATCATTATAATTTACATCTAGTTTTGACAGATGTCAAAAAGATGACTTTTTTAACATGATAGTGGAATCTCTATGAAAAAAAAATTAATCATTATAATTTGCATTTAGTTTTAACTTGATAGTGTAATCTCTATGATTTATTGTTAAAATTATTATTATTTATGGGACGGACATAGTAATTATTTTTTATGGGACGGAGGTAGGAACTATTTTTATGGGACGGACATAGTAACTATTTTTATGGGACGGAGGTAGTAACTATTTTTTATGGGACGGAGGTACTAATTATTTTTTATTGGATTCTTTTATTAAATTTATTGTATATAAATAAGTTCAATTAATTTTGTTTTTGTTTTTTAGAAATTTGACAATAGTATTTGTGTGTTTCAGATGAATCAACAAGAACTCGGTCTGTTTGTTCATCCCGGACCAATAGACCCGTCTGTATTAACCAGACAATTATCATATCGATCAGAATGGAATGGAGAAGAGTTTCCCAAATTTCGATGTAGACGTGGTACACAGCTTCCTGAAAAATTGAATTTTAGGATAGAAACGAAACTTAATAATCTTGGCTTTTTTGGGGTATATTAGGTCATATTAAACATGACTGGTGTTTGATTGAGGCATTGATTGAGAGATGGCGTCCGGAGATGCATACTTTTCATTTACCTGTAGGAGAGATGACAATCACCCTTCAGGATGTTGCTAGCTTATGTGGCCTTCCCGTAGAAGGAGATCATGTGATTGGTACAGAAACTCATATGACACCAGCGCAATGGAAACTGAACGGAATAAAAGTGACGGGTTAGGCCCAACCTACGAAGCCCATTTTCACAGACATTATTGCCACCACATTCTTAGTGGGTCGGCCCAATTATTACAAGGCCCATCAGTCAAGATCAGTCGACCTAGCTCATTGTCCGACCGCCATGGTCCCGGCCTAACTTAGTCCGACATACGATCCGTACCTCATACGAATATCATCCGGCCGGATCATTCAGTCAGGTCGACCTAGAACCAAAGAGGCGACCTCGACCTACCATGCTACGTCGACCTACAAAGTCACAACGTATTTACAACTCTTTCCATAACAGACTCCCTACAAATCAGGAGTTATATACGGACACGATCTCTGATACGATCTGATCCAAGATTTTAGGGATTTCATACAATCCTACTACAATTATACCTCTTATCAAGGCCTATAAATACTTCACAACATCAACGATTTTGAGGTAATTGCTATTTGCTATTCTGAATACATTGTTCATTATAATGATTTAGCTCTCGAATCACCATACTTACTATCACGCCCGAGGGCCTTCGCCGGAGACCATTCCGGCTAGTCATGGGTTCTGTGTTTCAGGTCAATCAAAGCCAGTGGATCAACCTTCTTGCTGGACGTAGGCTGATCATCACGTTTCCTGCAGCATCAGAAACAATTATACGTAGAGTTACTTAATTTTGAACTTTCTGACTCGGACCTTAAAAGTGGGATTATAAAAGTGAAATCGATTTTTGAAAATTTCACTTATAATGACTTTGAGAATCTCCCCGGGAACACCACCGATAAGCTGGTTACCTTGTACACTCGAGCATATATTTTTTCTATGTTTTAGGTTACAATTTTAAGAAATTTGCCAAAATTTCTTCCTCTTCTTCTTCTTTCTCTTTCTCCTTCTCTTTCCTTCTACCTTCCTTTCTTTTATTTTATTTTCCTTTTTTAACTGATAAATCCGTGAGTCCACCCGTGCCAGGAGATTTTTAGTCCCGATACTATCACTACCGGATTTACCTTTTTTATTTAAAAAAAAAACATAAAGCCGATTTTGACAAACCCGGCTTTAAATTTAGTCCCGGTAGTGACAATACCGGATTTACCTTTTTTATTTAAAAAAAAACGATTACTCAGTTAAAAAAAAAACAAAAAATCTTAAAGCCGATTTTGACAAACTCGGCTTTAAATTTAATCTCGATTTTGACAAACCCGAAACTCCAAAAAAGTGCTATTATGGTACATAAGTTTTCATGAATGTTATTTTGGTATTTAAAATTTTAAAAAAATACTCCCTCCGTCTCAGACCAAGGGTTCTACTTTTCCTTTTGATCCGTCCCAGACCAAGAGTTCCTTTCCATAAATGGCAAGTTTTTGAATATATTTATACCCTTATCATCTCCATATATTTACAAATTAATTATTCATTATACCCTTATAAAGTTAACATATTTACAAAAAATCAATCATTAATTTACTATTCCTCCCACTCATTCTCTCTTCTATTAAAAAATCAATCATTAACTACTATTCCCTACCCACTATTACAAAAAAACCCTTCATTATACCCTTATAAAGTAGGGGTGGACATGGTTCGGTTTGATTCGGTTTGGAAGGAATTTGGAGACCAAACCGCTAGTACTCGGTTTTGGAAAATCTCAAACCAAATCGAACCATAGAAAATTTCAAACCAAACCAAACCATCTCGGTTTGGTTCGGTTCGGTCTCAAACCACGATTTCATAAACGGTTCAAACCGTGGTCCGAACTGCGGTCTTGACCGCTATCCGAACTACAAACATGTCCAACAAAAAGCGTTGCTCTTTACATATTTTTTCTTATCAAACTAGCAATCATATATATTAAACATAAAACACAAATACTACTATCCAAATAGGAATGAGTTTTAGTAAACTGAAAGTTCATTGTTCTAACAAGTACAACAAAAGAAACCATCTCAAAACAAATTACAAGACATTGTCTAAACCGCGGTTCGGTCTGAATCGGTTTGGTTCGGTTCGTTTTGGTTCGGTTTTGAGGTTCCAGACTGCGAGCTGAACCGAACCACACGGTTTATTAAATTTTCAAACCAAGCTAAACCATTTATAGAAAAAAACCAAACCAAACTGCGTGGTTTGGTTTGGTTCGGTTCGGTCTCAAACCGCGGTTTGAACCGAACCATGTCCACCCCTATTATAAAGTTAACATATTTACAAAAAAAACAATCATTAACTACTATTTCCTATTCCACATTTAACTTTTATTCATTTTTTAAAAAAATTCTTAGCATCCACAATGGTAAAGCTCTCTAGATAGTTTTTTTTTTTATATTTTCTATGAGCCACATCATTATAATTCAAAACTTAAAAATCTCAAGCACTTTTTCACAATGGTAAAACTTCTCTTTCAACTTTTTTATGAGTCTCATATGTAAAAAAAGTGAATGACTTGCATAAAAAATGTGTAGCATTAATGATAAAAAGCTAAAAAGCTAGCTCTTTGTAGAAAGAGCTACTCCTTACTAAGGAGCTCTTTCATCATTTTCACAATGGTAAAAAGCTCTTTAGAGCTTTTTCATAAGAATAAGGAGCTCTAAAAAAACTCCCATTGTGGATGCTCTAAGAAGCGTGAAATCCCCCCGATAACTCTTGGCTCCGATAACTCTTGGTTTGGGACGGATACGGAGGGAGTATATTTAAAAAAAAAAAATCTAAAATCAAGGATGATTTATTTATTTATTTAATTAATTAAGACCTGGACAAAGTGATGGTCGCAAGTCACGTGACGAAACCATGTTAACCGCCGAGGAATATGGCTGTTTTCCACGCGCCGGGTGGGGCTCGACAGATGGAATTATATCGTTCAACTACTCAAACTCTAAACCAAAAAAGGAATATAATTAGAGAGACACGGAGAGGGAATAATGGCGTTGAGAAAACCAAACCCTACCTACACTTTATATTTTTAAATTATTTATTCAACAATTCAATCTTTGTTTTTCTTTTCTTCTTTTAACCTACTCCCTCCGTCCCAACAATTGCTTCGTCTTTTTTGTTCGGCACGCATATTATGAAAATGGGAGGAAAAAAAAAATATTGTGAGTGTAATTTGAAAATAGGAGAGAGAATTAGTGGAGGGAATAGTAAATTATAATGGTGTTGTGAGTATTAAAATAATGTAGGAGAGAGAATGAGTGGAGAAAATAGTAAAGATTCTTTGCCAAAAAAGGAAAGGTGAAGCTTCTAACGGGACGCCCTTTTGAATAATTAGTGAAGCTTTTATTGGGAAGGAGGGAGTATATGCAATTGAATTACACAATAATTTTATTTTCTTATAAATTGAGTCATTTTCCACTTGCATTAATAGGAGCCACCAGTTTGTGAGAAATTAAATTGCACCGTTAAACAATTCAATTGTTGTGGAGTTTGACTGTATAGGGCACAAATTCGTCATCATCCTTTCATCCACGCCTAACTTTTCTTTCCCTCATATTTTGATCCGAGGTTATTACTATCACAGAACTAGGGGTGTAAGTGATTCGATCTAGATCGTTGTTGTTTGAAGTCGAATCGAACCAAACCATATGATCTGATTTGGTCTCAAATATTGAAAAATCACATGATTCAGTTTGATTTGTGGTATAACTCTTCAATACAAACCAACCCAAACTAAACCAAATCAAATCGCGATTTGAGATCGCGAGACCGAGCTGCAGCCTGCCGACCAAACCCCCAAATCAAACCACCAAACCAAACCGTTAGATCGAACAATCAGATCAAACCTACAAACCACATATATTAACATAGATTTGTATATCGAGCAATACTTACGGTTGGATCATTACATCACTAATCATATCAAACCTACAAACCACATATATTAACATAGATTTCTCTACGATCGACATTTTATAGTGCATTCTCTTCCTTCGACCTTTTTGTTCCTCTAGTCTCTCTCTTCCTTCGGCTTCCTCTTATACTTTTTCTCCTACATCACTCGATCTTCTTTCGTGATCGCTATTTTTAAAAATAGATAAATTTGATAATGAGTTACGGTATGAACCATGATTCTAATCGTGATTTGAACCGTATTCTAGTTAATCATGGAATGAACCATGTTCTAAATCCCGATCTGGATCGCATAGCTGAACTACTGTTTGAACCAAAACGAACCAGACCATTGTAGTTCAGTTTGAATTTTTTTCATAGTTCAATTCGGTTAGGCAATTTATTGACCTAGATCAAACCAAACCAAACCATTTACACCCAATTAAAACGATAGAGCTTTCACTTAATTCATGATTTATTGAGGATATGGTTGTTATTTTACTTACTTCCTCCGTCCCGCTACAAACTGCACACTTTCTTCATTGGGGGTCCCATTACAAATTGCACACTTCCTAAAATGGCAAAAAATCTTTACTATTTCCTCAACTCATTCTCTCTCCTACATTATTTTAATACTCACAACACCATTATAATTTATTATTCCCTCCACTCATTCTCTCTCCTATTTTACTTTTACACTCACAATATTTATATTATTATTTCTTTTCTTAATTTCCGCACAAACAGTAACCGTGCAGTTTCTACTGGCGACGGAGGGAGTATATCCTTTATCAGTGCGGACCCATAAGATAAGCGAGGGAAGCGGTGGCTTGGGGCCTCAAAAATAGGGACATGTAATTTTAAGTTACTCCCTCCGTCCTGCTACAAATCGCACACTTTTTTTTTTGGACGTCCCATTACAAATCGCACACTCTCAAAAAGGAAACTTTATATTAATAAAATATTCACCTTACTCCACTCATTCTCTCTCCTACATTATTTTAATACTCACAACACCATTATAATTTACTATTTCCTCCACTCATTCTCTCTCCTATTTTACTTTTACACTCACAACATTTTATTAAAATATCATATTCCTTAATTCTCGCGCAAACAGTGTTAGTGCGGATATTAGCGGGACGGAGGGAGTATGTATTAACTAGCCTAAGCCCGTGTTCAAGGCCACGTTTTTTGTTTTTTTAAATTTTTTTAATTTTTTTTTTAATTTTAAAAAAAAATTATTTAATTTTTTTTTTTAAGAGCAAAATAGAAAAGGAACAAAATAGTGGGAGCAAAATGGGAATTTCGGCCGATGTAACTGTTCGAACAACTGTTCAAAGGGGTGCTTCCATTTATACTATAGATAATATACACTGTAGATTTTACAAAAGCTGTAATTTGTACACGTGGTTGAGGTGTTTAATTTTTAATCTACTGCCTTAATATGCCCAAGTTCGATTCTCACTGATCCTATCTTCTTATTTGTACAGGTCCAAATCTTTCTTTTATCAACAATTTATTTTTGCAAGTATCACTAAAATCTTACTATTATATTACTTTAAATCCTTTGCAAAATAACTAATCTCTTTCAACAAAGGCTCCAATTATTCTTGTTAGTCTATGATTCAACTTAAAGTTTTTAACTTTCAAAACGGATAAAACTTAAGGAAAGGCAAGAAGAGATAAATAAAGAGAACGACGAGAGGTAAAATGAGGCAGAGAGAGATAAGTAGAGATTCGAAAAAATGTTACCGCACAATGGTCCGTTGGCACTAAAAAAAGAGGATCCAAATAAATAATTCGCTTCCGGCCATAAATTATATAGGACCGGCCCCATCAACATAAATTATGTATTGTACCACTTTTTTTTTAAGGGTAAATAGGAAAATCATACAAATTAAAATATACAAAAAGTAAAAGTTTTAAGTGTTAAATTCAAAAGTAAAATGTTTGATAAACTAATTTAAAAACTACCACAATGAAAATTTTTAATTTACAAATTACCCTCCTTTATCCTTTTCTCCCTTAACCAACCCCAGTCACCACTACCACCTCCACAGTCATTTTTAATTTTCCGTTTTCATTTTTCAATTCACCTCCATTTTTGTTGCTTCAAGAAATTAGACAAGCCCAAGTCTATTTTTCATTTCCCATTTTTCATTTCACCTCCATTTTTGAAACATCCACTTCTTGAAATTTAATAATTACCGAAACACCAACAACTTGAATCTTGCTCACAACATCCACTTTCTCTATTATACTTTACTTTTTATACTCACAACATTTATATTTTTTTTAATTTACATGTAAAGTCAAACTAAACACATTAAATCGAAATTAAGTGAGTATTTAGTAATTAAAGATTACAAATTTGCAATTAAAATATTCGGGACTGAAATATTTACTAGAAATGACGGTCTCGTTGGGTGTAATGTCAATAAGTGATATGATGAAGATATTTGAAAAGAAAAGAAATTAAATTAAATTGGAAAATGTCAAAATAGCATGTGGGTCTGATTAGGGGGAGGCCCTAATGTCGCCGGACTCATAAACCACGCTGACACACAACCCCTCTTTTATACCCATTATCATCATCCCTTTGAATCTTTCCCTACTTTCTTTTAGAATTTCACGCCTTTTTCCCCATGTCGATAATTGACTTTTTTCAAAGAGAATGTTCAGTATTATGAATTACAATACTGATGTGCATAAATAAAGTGTTATCTAAGTGTCGAGCAAAGTACGAGTATTATGGATGACTCATCAATAAAGTGACGTCCTAAGTGGATTGAAACAACCTTAGCAGTCAAACCACCATACCACCATTTCGAATTGAGAGGGCCATCTAGGCGAGCTGAAAGGGTGAGGAGCGAGATCATTGATGATAACGAGATGATCATCTCGCTAAAGTCATGGTATGCAAGGCAAATGGATTGTAGGTCAAGGTGGATAATAGGCGAGATGGGAATCTCGCTCATCCTACTGAAATCCCATTCTTGTACAAGTTCGACAAAGATGTTCAATCTAGGCAAGATGGGGATCCCGTCTACGAGGTATCTGAAGCTTCATTAAATGTGGGTCAATAAAGGGGGATCATCTCTGACATGAAGGACAACATGAAATGAGACAAGAGACAGCTACTACTGTAGCCGCCCCAAAATTCTTTAAAACGAGAAAATGTCAACTAAAGTTGGTAGGAGCTAATCAGAAATGTCACGTCAATTGTTAGTATCAGGATATCACCTATCACCTATCATTTTATCCCCTTATGTGAAGGAAAGTTGCTGACATTTGGGAGCGCGCTCCCAGCTGAAATAGCCCGGATCCGAGAGGCTTCGCAGCCCCGACATCTGGCATCTTTCGCGTTGGAGCGGTTTGGTCTCGCCGTTTTGTTTTCGCATTTGTAGAGTCGCCACGCCGTTTTTATTAAGCCCAAAACATTGAAAAAGGGCATCAGTTTAAAGATAATTTTAAACTGTTTTTGTGTGATGAGATTTTGAGTTCGGAGGTCGAGATGACTCCTCGGGAAGAGAATATTAGAATATTAGAGCTCACCCGAGTCGCCTCGTAAACGAGTCTTTCGGATACCCCTAATATCCTTTAAATGTTGTGTGTGTGTGTGTGTGTGTGCTTTTAAAAATGCATGCTTTGTATCGGATGTCTACATTGTATGCTATGTATGGAAATGTATTGAAATAGTAATGGAAGGAAGCCTTACCAATGTTGGTTCGTGTCTCTGTCTTCTTGGGAATAGTGTTTGAGGTCGGAAGTAGCGTTCGGTATGGATCCGGATTGCTTCGGGAGGGGCCAGGTTGTACGCGGACGAGTTTCGGCGTGAGTTGATGTTGCGAGGCTGCGTTCGGGCGAGAGGTTCGGCGTGCGTGGGGATCGTCGGGATCACTCGGGCGAGAGGTCTCGGCGTGCGTTGAGATGGCGAGAGTCAGCTCGGGCGGAGTTTCGGCGTGGTTTGGAATCGCTCGGTTTGACTCGGAAAGAAGCGGGACAGGTGGAAAGATCGAGGCGAGGCCTCGGAGTACCACGAGGGCCTCAGAGTACCTCGAGAGTGCCTCGGGCGGCGCGGGAGCGTCGCGGGAGCGCTCGGGGAGGCTTCGGAGCACCACGAGGGGGCTCGGAAGGCCTCGGAAGGATCCGAAAGGGGCGGGAATGCCTCGGAAGGACTTAGAGGGGAAGCCGAAGGCCTAGGAGGAAGAGAGAAGTGGGAGGTGTGTGAAAATGAGGAGGGGGAGCCTCTCTATTTATAGTGCCGGATTAAGTGCAAGAAGTGTACGGACCTCACAGTAATCCCAGACTTTTGGTTTTCCTCGATTTGAGGGAATGCGCTGATGATGGAGGAATATTTGCAATTATGATGTTCCCTGTGCGATAAGGTCGTACGGACCAGTTGACATGCAAAGAGGTCCGTACGGACCAACTCTGCAGATAGGGTAATCATTTTCCACGGGATTTGAGGGAATATTGTGGACTTTAAGAGGATTGTTAATTATTAAAGCAAAGAGGTCCGTACGGACCATTATTGCTTTTCCAATTTCTGAAAATTCCCAAGGTCCTTTTGTCCCTTTTTATCCCGAAAGGCTCCTCCACTTGGTTTGGTTGGGGGTTTAGAGAGGGTTTTGAGTGAGAGGGGTCAGTCGAGACTGCGTTGATGAGTGCGGTGCTTCTCGTGTGTTTGAAAGGGGTGTGATCCCGAGATCGGGTACTTACGAAGCCCTCGACGACGTCACTTATGAAAGAAGTGGGGTCGCCGATAAGATAAGGGTCCTAATGTCTGGATCGCGTGCGTGGGAGATAAAGTGGCCGGGAGGTCGGTGTGAGGACGTGGTGGTGTCCTATTGTGTGACCGCATAGGTCGATGGGATGGACCTGTGATAGGATTCCTACGTATCCCTTTGGCGGGAATCAAGCCACAGTCGTAGTTCGGGTGTGGGGTGAGTGTTTTTGTGAATGCGGGCGTGGTGGTGCCACTGAAGTGTCGTGTGGCCGTAGGAGGTCGGATGGTGAGGACGTGGTGGTGTCCTGGGTGATGTGGGTCGATGTATTGGACCACCCTCGTGATAGGATTCTACGTATCTCCCAAGTGAATCAAGCTTTGTTCGTAGTCTCGAGGTCGTGAAATCGTGAGTGCGGGCGTGGTGGTGCCCGAAGTGTTGTGGTGACCGCCAGGTCGATGGTAGAGACGTGGTGGTGTCCCGAAATGTAGTGACCGCCGAGGTCAATTGTGAGGACGTGGTGGTGTCACGGGATGGAAATTTTACGATTTTCCTAATCGGGTGGTTTAAGGCCTTCCGGGCGGAGATAGTGATTTGGGAGGTTTATACTGGTCTTCCGCCTCCCACCCGAGCGCGGTTTAAAGCCTTCCGGGTCAGGGAGATAGTTGTGAGGACTTGAATCGTCTTCGATTGCGGTTGCGCCATGTTTGAGGACTTTGAATCGTCTTTCTGGCCGAGGCTTTGATGTCATGCGCACGAGGATCAATCGTCTTCTAGCCGCAGTTGATGTTATGCGCGAGGACTTTGAATCGTCTTCTAGCCGCAGTTGATGTTATGCGCGAGGACTTTGAAACGTCTTCTAGCCCGTTAGCGTTGATGTTATGCGCGAGGACTTTGAATCGTCTTTCTAGCCGCTTGATGTTATGCGCGAGGACTTTGAATCGTCTTCTAGCCGCAGTTGATGTAATGCGCGAGGACTTTGAATCGTCTTCTAGCCGCAGTTGATGTTATGCGCGAGGACTTTGAATCGTCTTCTAGCCGCAGTTGTGGAGGCATGGCTACCTTGTGCTTTGATTGCGAGAGGCGTAGATGCCTTTGTGTTTTTGCATGTTGAGTAGAAGGTTGGACTTACGATGACTGCCGGTGCTTGCGTTGCGGATTGAAGTGGCAAGGATGACGGCCGGTGGGATTGCTTCACCATTTGGCATTTTGGAGCGCTTCGTGCCTTGGGACTTGTACTCGGAGGTGTTGGCTCCTTCTTGTGCTTGTTTTGCCGTTGAGTGGGCAAGGATTGATGGTCGGTCTTTGAGGATATGTAGTCTTGTATGACTTCCCTTTGACTTGTTGGGGAGGAGCTCGGGCTTACTTTGATGGCGGTGCTTGCGTTGCCGTTGAAGTGGGCGTTTTGACGTTTGTGCCTTGATATTTTGAATGCTAAACTAGATTTTAGTTTTTTCATATTTTTGAGTTTTTTATTTTTATGCCTTTTGTGAAATTCTTGTATGGTAATTGTTGAAAATGGACATGCTGTAAAAATTGTGTATGTGTATATTTGTGCGAGAAATGTAGATTAGGCACTGATTAGCTCTTATTTGTGAAAATAAAGTAAAGCCTCATATACAATGAAATGCATGCCTTGGTGTTTTTGTACCTAATGCTATTTATGTATGTACATTATGAGAAAAGTTTGTCGTGTAGTATGACAAATTTTGTGAAAAAATGTGACATGTCTCCGTGTTTTGTGACGGGTTTTGTACGAAAGTCGAAAGTGTTGCCAGTGTAGGGGGACGGGATTTTTTGTTATCACAGAAGTAATGTCATACCGTGTATTGCCATGTTTTTGGTAGCGGTAGACGGACTTTGTGGGAAAATATGTGCCTTGCAATATATGCCCGGTGTTTTGTAGACGGAGTTATATTATTGCTTTTGTACCGTGTTGGGGCGGACTTTGTGAAAAAATGTGGCAATCGTGTAGAGAGCTTGTCCCATCCTCTTTTGAAAATGTGTACGCAAGTGTGTGACGGAATGGCATGGAAAAAAATTATGTATAATGCATGTCATGTTTTAGAGTTGCATGTAAAAAGTATGTACGAATATATGTCTTAGTGTTTCGTGGCGGGATATATGTGATTTTGATTTTCTTTGCATTGTCAATGGCTCTTTAGAATGACGATACCTTTCTTTGTGTTTACTGCGAGGATGAGGGCTCGTGGCGTGGGAAGGCGAAAGATGAGAGACTCGAAGGGTTAGCTCGAGGCACATTGTTGAGTTGTGGCGGCGGATGCACGATATTTACCACAGTGGATGGTAAGCCAGAGTCCCGAGGCGAATTTGGTCTACGCGCTTTCCCGGCTGGGTGTGTTTGTAGGGAGCAGGCGGGGTCTACGACACAGCGGTGAGTCTACAGAGCGTCTTCATCTTGGCTCAGCTTTCTGAGTATTGGTGGGATACCACCCACACCTTCCATCTGAGCTGGGGCGAGGTGACGAGTGGCGCTACTGGCTGCTTTGCGATTAAGTGGGCTTTCCTTGAAAGGAGGGCCAGTGCGGTGTGGAATATGTTGGTCTCGATGATGTGTTGACCGTAGGCTGCTGGGCTTTGAGCCCCGTCTCACACTTGAGGGGCCTGGGCATGCTATATAGCGATGTGGGAGCTGAGGATTACGGCCGACGATGTCAGGGCCTATGTTCGGGGGGTACCGGCCGAAGGTGACGAGGCGGAGCAACTCGGCGCGCTCCTTATTTGTGGTTTGCATCCTTTCCAGAGACATTGTTCTCGAACACGCGACGTGCAGCTCCTTTTACTCTCTGTTGGAAACTTGATTGATCTGGAGGAAGGTTTGTGATATCGCTTGGGGCAGGCGAGGCTTGGCCGAGCTCTACACTTCTCCTTGGACCGGTTTAGCCGGGGTGGCTGGCCGATTCTTTGTGGCTGTTGTTTGACTTTTGCTTTGGAGGTATGAGTTTATTCTTGTTTTTGATTTAGCAACTTGTCGTTTCTCCATCTTCTTTTACTGCTTGACCCACCTTTTGTACGCGGGTGTGGTTCTACGAGATTTTCGGTGCTTCCAGTGGGATAGAGATCACAGAGTCACATGATGCTGCGTATCCCGCTATGTTGAAATTTGAGGCCGCTACGGCGAGGAAAGGAGGACCCGAGCGAGAGGGAAGGCTCACAGGCATCGCCTACGGGGATGTGCGGGAAGGCGTCTACGGAAGAGAGAGTAGCCCGGAGGGGTTTGTTTTGTTTCCGTGGAGGCTCGGTATAGAGCGTGCAAAGAGGGGGCTCTGAGGTGGCACGGCGCGGCGGAAGGAGATCTTGCGAGGGCTTGACTTGTGATGCCGTATGCTATACGGGAGAGCGGGTCTTTTTGGCGGCATGGCCCAGTGTGCTTCTCGTGGCTCAGGGACCCTCCTTTTTGGGATGCTTGATTCCCTAGGGATATGGATGTGTTGGACTTTGAAAGGTACCTTGGCGGTGTGGGTGCGAGAGGAGTTTATTTTTGTATGGAGAGAGTATGCGGGGCCTTCGTGAGGAGAGAAGTTGAGGACGCCTTAGGCGAGGTATTGGCGGGGAGAGAGATGCGTCTTTGGCCCGCGAGTTTCCCGAGAGGTTCAGAATCTTGCAGGGGCCAGGATTTTACGTATGTCAGGTGGAGGACGGATCGAGGAGGAGGGTGTGTCTGTACCCGTTCTGGCCTGAGCTCTGCTTTGCATACGAGTGGATCACTGATAGATCGGTAGGAGTGTGGCTTACTCTTTTCCATCTTGGCACATCTTTTACGTATTTTTCTCTTTTTGTTGTTGAGTATAAGCTGTATTGCTTGAGCATTTCTTTGGTTTTGCTTGCTTGTGCGGAGTCCCGAGGAGAGCTTATGATATGTTGACTCGCACGTTATGTAGCGATGAGGTCCTTTGCGAAGAAGATGGCGTCGAAGATGTCTTGCAGGTCTTACCGCGCGACGTATGCGCGCGGCAGTACCGGCCCGTGCCTTCTGAGGGCATTGTAGCAGATGTTCCTCCGAGAGCCGGGCGAGCCACGGCGGGAGAGAGGACCTTCGCGGGGCGGCATGGCATGGATCTTAGGGACATCTTCGGGAGCTTCCAGGGCTGAGCCGGCCCTTTTATCGAGTTCTTCCTCGCCGGGCGCGCGGGGTGAGGTTCGTCGAGGGACCTTCTTTCTTTGATCCTTTGCTTGGATTTGATCCTTGGAGTACTTTGAGTACCGGCCACCTGGGAGGAGCTCGGTATTTTGATGACGAGAGGATATAATGACGGAAGCTGAGTTCACCGGGATGCCCTGACTTCTCTTGATGGATCTTGAGAGGGCGTGATGATGCGATGATCTACGAAGAAGTCGGATTAGGGTTCATTTGCTTTCCCCTCTTTTCCATATCTTCTTTTTTTTCTTTTAGCAACGAGACATTAGATGTACACCGTAATAAAACACTCGTATTTGCATGGCAAACGCATTTTTATTTTAGGATGTAATGTCATTTTTGTGATTCCAGGGAATTGTCCTAGAAATTGTTTGCTATTATTATTTTTTAATTTCGTGCATTGCCACGTGAAATTTTGAGAGTGCGTTTGTGGGTAGTGTATGTTTGCGGGAATGGCTTTGGCCGAGTGTTTGGGCGAGTTTGGAGCAAAGGTCTGTTTGAGGCCGAGTGGTTGTTGTCCCACCTGTTCTTTGGGGAAATGGGTTCGGGATTCTGAAGTCAGGTCCGTGACGGACTGATTTGCGTGCAAAAAAAGAGGTCCGTACGGACCACCTTTTTCTTTTTGGGAGGACATAAATGCTTTCCGATTAATGCGTGTCCCGGACTTTTCCACATTCCCCATTTGCTGCAGCCATTTTCGAGCTTTCTTCCCCATTTTCTCTAGGAACCTCCATTTTTGCCATGGATTCTTCGATACGTTCCTAGAATTTTTCCAAGGCTTTCGCGGGAGAAGGCAAGCACACTTCCTTGGCTTCATCCAGTGAAAACGCCGTGGATGCGGCGCCGTATGAGGCATCGAGAGATGGGCTTTCGAGGTAAGGTTTCGTCTTTGCTTTCGGATTTGGTCTTTTAAAGTTGGTTCTGATTGGGGATTTGTTGCGGGGCACAGTTTGCCCTTGAAGTTGTCAGGATGTTAGGAGCGCCATATTGTCTAGCATTTCTCCTACAATGAAATGGTGCCACTTTTGAGGATTTTTCGGTCTTTGATTGGAGGACCGGAGGTGGAGAGCCATCTCGCTTCCTTTGATTGGTGGCGTTTGCTGCAGCGTGAAGTGGCGAGAGCTTTCTTGCGGTCTTCGTTGGAAGAAGTACGAGGGCATGATCCTTGATTCGGGGTCATATTGACATTTCGAGCTCTTAGGAGCGGTTCGCTGGCGTGGCGTAGTGAGTGTCTCTTGGGACGCGTTCGCCTTGTGCGTGATTAGCGACGCTTTTCACAGTCGGCTCCGCGGCATTTGCGATGGTGCTTTGCTAGATGTGGTTGAGACAGCTGCCCAGGCTGGAAAGGATATTGTCCCGTTGTGGTGCTTCTTGAGGAGGCTTTTCATGGTATCGGCCGTCGCACGGCCCAGGGATCGTTTCATGAGAGGAAGCCCAGCTTTGCTCACCTTGTAGGCTGCGAGAGAGAGACTTCGAGGCCATGCAGAGAGGCTCTAAGAACGTCGTTTAGCCATTGGTCATGGTGTTTGCTTTCAGCGATGCTCTTGTGTTGAGATATGAATCCCGATCCGATCCTTTGGGAGGCCAGATGGATGGCAGCATGACTTGGTCGCATCGGATCCGGTGGGTTCCGCCTTTGGAGAGAGGATTGAGACTAGGAGGGTCTTTCGGGAAAGGGTCCTAATAATCGTTAGAGTTCCGAGTTTTGTCTTGGTCCTCCTTCTATATTTCGTAAATGCATTGTTTCCGGCGGTTTGGGATGAAGCAAGCGAGGGCCTTTGTTGGGTGCAGGATGACCTAGCTGACGGCGGAGATAGTTCACTGCTTTGTATAGCGGCTCAGTGCTTTCTTGTATTTTACGAGGTATGGAAGTATTCCGCTTTCACTCATGGTGCTCCTTAGACGTCGGGGAGGGAGTGCTCGTGTTGGCTTGACTAAATGGTGATCCCTTGTCACAGGTATGAGCGGCGTGTTGGGCGAGTCCCAAGTGGCTTTGGAGAAGCAAGCGTGTAGCGATTACGGGACAGGCCGGTTGCGCGTAAGTAGCTATTGCCTTAAGGAGTCTTGGCTGAAGCTGGTCTGACCACTATGGATGTGACGGAAGGAACTGAAACCTTTATTTGACTACGAGGACTAGAGTTGACGGCCCGGCGACGGGAGAGGTCCTCTTTTGCGGACTCGCGGGGAGGAGATCGAGGAGCCGAAGCACGGGCGATAATGAAAGCCACGAGCTGCTGGATTGTTTGACTCTACGGGAGGACCCACGATCTCGGGCCGAGAGACGCGAGTTGGTTCGCGTTGAGCGAAGAAGACTTCATGCCGAGGGGCGAGGAAGAAAGGGGAAGAATGGCGAGGGGACAAGCGCGAGATGGCGCGGGACCCAATGACCTCCTAGGTATCCATTCATTGCATTGTAAACACATTATTTGTTAAATGTATTAAAAGGCTTTGTGTTTTTGCATGTTGTGAACTTGAGAGTAGACCGTGCTTGAACTCATCAAGAAATGTTGTAACCGTTAGTGATTTGTGATTTACTTTTAAAGCTTTGTCGAGACGCAAGATCTCTTGTTTGCCTTTGTGTCTTTTTGTAGAACCTTGGCGGCGTCATCTTTGAACCTTTACGATTGCATTTGCGATTTGGCGACGGTTGGTGAGGCCGTGATGACGGCAATCCTCTTTGCTTAGGCTTTGTGCTTGGGCGAGAGGTTGATTGGTGATCCCTGACAAGTCGTGTTGGCAGCGGTCTTTTTCGGTAGCTTCCTTGCCTCTTTGTTGGCGTCGGCTCTCGCTGACCTACTTTTTGTAACACTGCTTTGCTTGAGCTTGCTTTTTATTTATTGTTTTTTTTTTTTTTTTTTTATGTGAGCCCTTGCTCGAGCTCTTTTTGTGTTTTTTGTGAGCCCTTGCTCGAGCTCTTTTTTTTTTTTTCGAAGCGCGTGAAGGCGGAAAGGCAAGCCCACTGGCAGGAGAGCCGGACATGAGTCGGTCGTTTGATCTTCTTTGAAGTAACCCTCGGAGAAGGTCCTTTGATGTTGCCGCCGTCGTTTGACTTGGTGAGTGGCCCATTGTTGGGCGTGTTAGCTTGAAAAGTGCGTAGCTTGATGGAAGTCTTGATTGACATTCAAACTTTTGACTTTTTGTGTATTTTTAGGCAGGACCAATTAAGGTTGCCTACGTTCCCCGGTTACTAGAGAATGCTCAGGTCTGCACGTAGTTCGGCAGCTACGTATGGAGTGCCAAATTTGCCTGATTGTTCTTCTTGAGGCGAAATATCTGCGACAGTTTGCTTCCGATTGATTTGGATTCATGAAGGGATTTCGCGTCTAGGTGCAGTCGGCTTCATGGCACCTCCGGAGAAGATCTTTTGAACCACGAAAGAGGAGCGATCCATGTGGCAAGTTCCCATTTTCCCAGTGGGTTGGTTCGAGTGGGGAGGCTTTTTCTTGAGTACAGTCTGAGTCGCCTTCCACGATGTCTCGGGACTTGACTTTCTTGTCGAAAGCTGCAGCCATCCTGCTTTGATAGGCTCGGACGTGTTTCCATGGCCTTTGAGTCGTTGCTCGTCTAGCAGATCCAATTACGTCGTCATAGAAGTCCGGGCTTCACGGAGCCACTCGACTTCGTTGATGTCATTTTCCAGCAGACACTCGGAGTGAGGAATTTCCAGTTCGATGGGAAGGACTGCTTCCATCCCGTATGTCAGGGCGAATGGGGTTTCTCCCGTGGCTGTTCTGACTGATGTGCGGTAGCCCCAAAGTGCAAGGTGCAGCTTCTCGGGCCAATCTCGTCCTCGGGTGGTGTGAATGTGGTGCCCAAATTTTGTTGGATTCACGCGAGTTTGAAGACATCCGTGTTATTTGAAAAAAACGGAGTCTCCACGCCATTTTGATTACCTCAAAACTTTGAAAAAAAGGTTTTTACTTGGGTTCGGAGGTTAAGTTACCCCTTGGGAAGAACGTTTGGCGTTCACCCAAAGTGCCTTGCCGGAGCAAGTCTCCCGATAATTTCAGTGTAATCGTGCTTGCTTGCGTGCTTTCTTGTGTGCATGTGTTTAAAAAAAGGGGGAATGTCCCAAGTTGTCTTCGGACGTACAAACCATTTGTTGGTTGTCGCTCGGGATTCCCTTGGAATTTTATGTATTTGGGATTATGATCCCGTCCTCGTCTTATGACCTTGTGATCCATCGCATTTTAACCTCGGGACCACAGGGACCTTGCGTGATCAGAGAATGACTCTCTTTTGGTCAAAGATGAGGGTTCTTTTAGAAAAGGAGGGTCCTTAGCCCATCAATCCTACGCTTTAAGGACGGTCGAGCTCGTTATAGATGCTTCATACTCTTTCTTAAACGATAATCGGAGATATAGGGTTCAAGGTGTCCCTTTCTAAGAGATATGGAACCTTTAATGGAAGGAGCGATGTAAAAGATAGGATCTACTTTTACACGGTCCGTTCAAGAGTTGAGGAAAGGGAAATGCATGATGAAAAATGACTCTTTAATGAAAAAGATGACATTTTGGTTTTAGCAAATGATGCTTTTGAGATTGAAAGAAATGATCTTTATGCAAGTCATGCGTAAAGATAGGATTTACTTATGCAAATGATGCATTGGAAAAGGTTTTTTTGAATCACGAGGATGCATTTTTATTGAAAAGATTGGATTTTTATGTGCAAATGATGCATAAAAATGACATTTTTATTTGAAAATGGGGTTTTAGGTGCGAAAGGATGCACCTTTATGAAAAAAGACTACATTTTTATGACAAATGAGGTCTTAATGCATGCGAAAGGGAAAGGGGAATTTGATAAAGATGTGAGTCTTACATGAATAAATGCACCAAGTCCCAAGCAAAGATATATGAATCTGATGAGCAAGTATATCAATTAAAAGCAAGGTTAGGGCGTGCGAGGTTACCAAACGGTGCTTCCTTTGCTTCTTCGGTCGGAGCTAGGAGGAGAGGTTGGTCTTGGATCTTGAGGAGGAGGGGAGGGAGCTTGCGCCTTGAGCGCTAGCCTTCCACCTTCTTGAGTGGCTTCCAGTGCGGTATATTCTTCACGTATTTGGAGTGTTTGTGGGTGACTTGTTATGGATTGTGTGTGTTGAAATGGGTAGAGGAGGGCATTTATAGGCGATGTCTGGATAAGGCCCAATGAAGCCGTGCGGGCTAGAGACGACTGAGCTAATCTCACGGCCAGTGCGGCATTTATCCATGTGACTCGGCATTTCTAGAACCATGCAAGGTGGCAAATTCTAGAACCCTCTTCCTAATTAAGAAAACGTGTTTCTTAATTAGGAAGGCTCCTCTTGACCCTTAATTTAATTTGGGGAATTGTTCCCGTAACATTTCGGAACAGGGCCAAAGGAAGTCAGGGGAATTACCGGGGAAACTTACCGGGAAATTGCCGAAAATTTACTTCGGGAAGGCATGGGCCAAGAATTGGGTACTTACAGAAGCCCCTCGCAGCGTCACTTGCAAGGGCAGAAGTGGGGTTGCCTCGACTAAGAAACCGGATCCCATCGCTGCAGATGCTGAAAACTGAACCGGCAGTTGGGTGACGAGATGGTCGAGTGGGTGAAAACCTCTCCCAGAAGGGCTACCTACTTTGTATCAGGAGGGAGGATATCCAAGCCCAGTAGCCGTAGTTCGGGAATTAGGATCATTTGGGGAAGGAAGAACAGGTCTCTTCTTTGGGGAAATAGAAGATAAAATGACCTAGGAAAATAAAGGTCAAACGATTGAGTGGCATCCTGCGGGGATATGCTAAGAGTGACCAAGGTGGTTCGGATATACGAACCTACATGAGGCCCTGAAATCTTAGCTTTATCAGCGAGGAGTGACAAAGAAGCAGGGGTGAAAAGTGGTCGAATGGGTGGACCTTTTATAAAAAGGCTACCTACGTATCCGGAGGAATCAGAGGCCTTGATCGTAGATTCGAGCATCACTTTAGATAGTTAGGAACGATGTCTAGGATTCTTGAGATTTTGACAATTAATGGAGGCTGTCACACGATTGACAAGTGCCGGAGGATGTCTTTGATTGAAACTAGAGCTTACGTCCTTTGTCGAGTGGATAGGAAGGTAGCTAGAGTTTGGTGAACTTGAGCATACGTCTCAATCTCTTTCGAATCGAGACTATGGGTTGCCAAAGCTGGGAATGATTGCCAAGCGTACGTCTCAATCTCTTTTCGAATCGGGGATATGTGGAGGTTGCCAATGACTTGAGCATACGTCTCAATCTCTTTAAAAATCTAGATGGATATGTCTTGGTTTGAATGACTTAAGCATACGTCACTATTCATGACGAGGTAGCTTAAGTTAAGAAGAACTCGATGGTTCGGAGGTTGTCACCTAACGTTATCCGTTATAACGAAATTAACGGAGGTAGGGAATAGAAGCTTGATTGCTTAGGAGATAAGGGATATCTTACGAAGAGGGTGTTATCTCGGTTAGAGGATAACGAGGATTGGAGGCCCAAGTGGAAAGTCCAAGGCAAAATCGTAATTTTTGCTTTCCGAGCGAAAGAGGCCGCCGCATGAGAGAGGAAGGAAAAAGAAAGCGCACGTACGGAGTTTGAAAACCTGATTTTCTGATTATTTAAAACAGATTTGAACGGGCTATTGGGCATTGTTGCGCCCATTCGTAGAGAGAGAGAGAGGAGAGAAGAAAGAATTTGAAATTCTTTGAATTCCCTTGCTTCCCTTGATTTGAGATGGATCCGGCACCAAGACAAGCAAGGAGGAATGTCTCGCGGCCGCTCAAAGGAAGAGGAAGGAGCTTGTCCGGACGGATAGGAGGTATGACTTTCTCACTCCTCCATCGGAGCTCTATCAGGGAAGGAGGGAGCACAAATCAGACGAACCCGCGATCGGTTGGGAGTAAGCGTTCTTATTTGGCTCAAATCCGATGATTTTGCTTGATTTTTGAATAATTTAGGGCTTAACCGAACTTAGGAATTTTCTAGGATTTTCTTAGGATTTTTGAATGATTTTGAGATGCATGAACAACCTATGAGGCTAAGAATATGCATGTGCAATTTATTTGATGAAAATTATGAGAATGACTCACTTTTTCTCGCAAATGAAGTAAGAATGAGAATTGTCTAAATATGAGACGGAGTTCTTGCCTTGTGCTAGAACTAGGTCAAAATTCTGATTTGCAATGAGAAAACATGATTTTGGAAGATGAAAATGATTCATGCATGCCATTTTATTTTAAAAATAATGCTTATGTGCAAAGAATTGTGAAAATTATGATTTTGTGCCTTAGGAAAGCAACGTGCTTAAAATGAAGTGTTTCAAATGATGAAAGTCACGTTTTGAGGCAAAAGATGCTAAAAAGACTTGTATGAATGCTTTTCTTTTGAAAAAATATGTGCACTTTTGTGACTATATGCATGCTGTTGAAATGAGATGAAGGGTGACACTTCTTTTTTGATGTGCTTGTCTGAGGAGAACAAGTCTAGGGGACCATACGAGATAGCGGTGAATCTTTGGCGAGAGGATGCGGATTTTGAGAAGAATGGGGTGAACCACTAAAGAGTTGGTAGAGGGCTACCGGAGGTGCAGGCCAGCGTTGTGGAGGCCGTCGGCACGGGGATTCACATCACCTCGAAGAAGCGAGGGCTGGTTCGGGCTCTTTACGAGTTTTGGTGGGACTCTGCTCATAGTTTCCACAGTGGGGAGAGCTTGCGCTGACTCCTGCCGATTTTACGGCGGTGCGGCTGTGGTTCACCGGGAGGCCCGTGACTTGGAGAGACCACATTACGGTGAGGAGTTCCGAGCTTTGGTTGGATTTGAGAGTGATTCCCGAGGGATTGGGTATGGAGATGAGGAATGTCGAGGTGGCGAGTCCCGGAAGCGCATGCGGGACTTTCTTTGGTAGTGACGTGGCCCCGCGGTGGTTAGAGCTTTCGTGTGGTTGATCTTTGTCGGTCGCTATCTTTGCTAGTGCAGGACGCTAGCCATGACTTGCCTCCTTGACTCTTTGGTTGATGTGGATGGGATAGGGACGGTCTCTTGGGGAGAGGCCGGATTAGGTGAGTTATACTTCTCTCTGGACATGTACGGTCGAAAGCAAGCTGCTTCTATGGTTGCTTCTCATTTGCCCTTGAGGTAGCCTCTCTTTCTCTTCTCTTTTCTCTTTTACGTCTTGAGACTTCTTATGAGAAAAATGACCTTTTTGATGTTTTTGAACATGCGGGCTGGTTTTGCGAGGTGATCGGGTTCTTTCCTTGGAACCGGCGAGTGATATCACCATTTTCCACTGCGATGGTTATTTGGAGGAGATGTGAGGGATAGGTTCACGGGGAAGACCCGGATCACTTTCGACTACAAGATGGTGAAGCTTTGTGCTCAATAAGGATGGACCGGATGGAGTGGACTTCTACCCACAGGGCGGTATCAGGAGATTTTCTTTGGGAGATGCTATTGAGGTGACAAGGCGAGAGGAGGTGGCTCACTGGGGCGACTTGCGACATCATATATGCGGGGACCGTTTCTCGAGGCGCATGGTCATGTCCCTCCATTGGACGCCATTACTCCACACGATCCTCCGGCACGGATCTTTGCCGGCCCGGGGAGCGCGGGCGGATGAGATTGAGAGGTACCGAGGAGGTATAGGCTGCGGAGGAGTATTTTGACAATGGGTACCCCCTACGCAGTTTGTGTTTGTGGAGCGGCGCTGAGGGCGCCGCGAAGGCGCGAAGGCGGCGGTCACTCGGGGATATGGGGAGGATGAGCCTGCGACCCGCCTATCCCTCCTGCGCACCTCTCATACGTCGTACACGGAGTGCAGAGGAGGATGAGGATTCTGTCCACGACACGAGGAGCCCCGGTATACCACTGCCACTGATAGCCTTGTGAGTATACTCTTGGGGTCTTATTCCCTTTTTAGCTTTCGATTTTACGTTTTTTTGCAATTTCTCACGAGATTTTTAAGAGATTTTACGAGATTTTCTTTTCTTTTCTCGGAGTTCCGGCTCGCACCTATGACGGGTTGGTCGGGCGGAACGGGGGCTGGAAAAGGCGTGTGCCGATCCTTGGTCAAGAAGGCGCTGCGCTACTAAAGCGTCAACAAGCGTGCGAGGAGCTGTGCGCAAAAGGAGGCATGTCGGGCGCGGCATCCTCTTCCTCGGCTTCGGAGTACTCATCCGGTGCCGGGCCTCGGGGCGAGGTCCTAATCTTGATATCTTGGAGCGGTGGCGGAGTACGAGCACGACAACATCCCTCTTTCCGATGCGAGCGACCGGGAGGACGTGATGAGAGAGCCTAGCGTCTATGGTGGCGGTGATGAGGAAGAAGAAGAATGCGAGGCCTAGGGGGTCTCTAGAGTAGATTTGGAACAAAACAAACAATGAACACTTTTTATGCACAACTTGTTTATTTTTGCTTTATTTTGGCCGCCGGTGGGCGAAGACATTGTATTCACGCTTTATTTACTTTTCTAATTTATGCTTTTTCAATTTGCATATTATACGAGCCTCGGGCGACTTTTTGCTTGGAATTGGGGCTGGCGGGCCAAAATAATATATAATGATATAAAGCTGCTTGGGTGGCTTGGACATGTTTTGTACGGGTTTTGGTTGAGAAAGTGGGGTGAAAACTCCCTTGGGCAGCAACTTTGGTTCTTTGCAGATTTAATTTACATCGAGGCAAATGAAGCCGTGCGGCGTGGCCTTGAGGGCAAAAGAGGCCGTGCGGCTCACGGTTACGTGCAGACTGGTCATTTTTTGAATAAAACCAAAGCTTGGCCATTTCATTTTATTTTCAACCCAAACTTGTTTCAAGCTGTTCCCGAGGGCATATTTTGGACCTAAAGACACCACCTTTGATCACTTTTGCGATGGAGAGGCCCGTTAGAGCTACAAAGGGGAAGAGAGACCATTTTACTGTCCGGTCTTCCAATCTTGGGCGAGACATAACTTCCAAAATCACAAGGGGCTGCTTGATTCTTCCTTCAAGATCAAGTCTTTATGGCATTTGAGGGATCTCCCGCCCGATTGGGACTGTTGAGAGCCGCGGCAAAGTTACGGGACGTCCAGGAACATGTTTCTTGCTTTTCTTACAACGAAATCGTCCCAACGTACGAAGACTTGAGCCTTGATTGGGGTCCCGAGGCGAGGCTATATCTATTCCGGCGATCGGAGACGTGCCGGTGGCGGTAAAGCTTGCATCTTTTGCGATTCCTGCAGGAGAGGCGAGGAGATGATGGTAGCCTCGGACGGGATTGACCTTTTCAGAGATCCCGGGCGAGTTTGGATCTCCGGCTATAGGCTGCTACCATGGTGGCTATGGACGCATTTATCCTTTGCGTCTTTTACGCTTCTGTTCCTTTCTTGAGTCAGTGGGGATTTGTCACGGTGGTCTCTTGGACATGGTCGAAGGAAACTGCCCAGTGGGAAGGATATTGTCCCCTTGGTTTTGGGAGAGACACTTTGCATGGGATCGATAGGATGGCTCGGGAGACCATTTCATGAGGTCAGGAGTCAGTGTGTTGACTTTGTGGGCTGCGGGAGAGGCTCGGGGCTTTGCACGGGGCTTTGCCGACTCGGTGCCCTTGGGTGATTTCTCGGAGAGGTGCGCCTAGGCGGCGGGACGGGGTAGGCAGGGAGGCGATGATGGCTAGGCTATCCACTTCGGACATCCGTTGGTGGATACCACACAGGCTGGAGGTTGCGGACCCGGGAGGATATTTCGGGAGTCTTATCTTTGTGAGGGTTCCGGGATTACTGCCGGTCATCCTTCTACATGCCAGCTTGGTATCCGGGCGGTTTGGGGCTTCACGGGGAGCCTTTGAGTGTGCTGGGAGGACATCCGGACCATGGAGGTGATGTCTCTAGAGCATGAGGGACCCGGCCCGGCTTCACTTTTTCTCGAGGGCTTGGACATACTGCTTTCCCACCCGGGGCTATCTTTAGGAGCGGGAAGAGCACGATCTTGACCACTTTGTCTACTTGGGTGAGTACGAGAGGGAGATGGGAGCGACTCGAGGTTATCTTGGAGGATAGGCAGGAGTTTTATTGGGGCGACCACGGCTCGAGTAGGACTACGAGGAGGCAGAGGCTAAGGCGAGTTGCCATAACCAATCGGGTGACTTGGTCGGGGACATGGAGGCTCGGTACAAGAGGTTGTCAGAGGTTGCTCATTTGGCGAGTTCTCGAGAGGGAGGAGATACGGACTCGTGCTCGTATAGAGAGGCGCTTATTGACCACGGGGTTGGTAGAGGCTCCGGTGAGGATACCGAGAGGTCGGGATGAGGGATCTAGGCATTATTGAGAAGAAAAGGAAGAAGACTCGACGAGGCCGAGGAAAAGGGAAGAAGGCGAAGAAGACTCGGCGAATGACGGCCGGCAAGTCTTTTCTCGAGATCCTCTTATTGCCATTTGCAAACACATTAGTTTATTTAGGCATTTTATTGTATTTTAGATCTTTTTAGCGAGGTTAGCGAGTCGAAGGTAGGCGGGTGCTTGAACTCATCAAGAAATTTTTGACTTGTAATGAACAAGAAATATTATTTTAGAAATTAATCAAGACATGTTTCATGGAAATTCAAATGTCTTATTACTTGGGACCCGTTTTTATGAAAAGCTGAAATACCCTTTTATTTATTGCTAAGGGCACTTTATGGAAGCTTTATTGCCCTTTTTTATTGTTTAGACCGAACCATATATGTTTGCCTACGTTCCCCTTTTACAAGAAAGGCTAAGGGCTCGGGTCTTCGTAGTTCATTACGGTGAACTAACAAAACTAAGTCTTTTTTTTTTTTTTTTTTTTTTTTTTATGTGCAACCCTGTTTTTTGCCTAGACCGCCCTTTTTGGTTTTTTCAGCCTAGCTGGGTATTACTCTTTTTGGCAATAAGATTTTTCTTTTTTCTTTTTTTTTTTTTTTATTATTAGACATAGTATCTTGAGTTTATCACTAGATTGGCCCGGGTGAGCAAAGGGATTGCCGTCAGTGCGCAAGCTTCATTGCTCCTCTGACCGGTATCTTCGCTTGCTACATAAGGGCCGATCAAACGGGTTCCCATTTTCCCGAGGGGTTGTCTGCAGTAGGGGCTTTACTTTCGGCACTAAGTCACCCTCTTTGATGTTTCGCTTTGACTTTCTTATCAAACGCTGCGGCCGTTCGCCTCTGGTAGGCTCGGGTGTGCTCCGTGGCTTTGAGCCTTCTCTCATCGAGCAAGGCCAATTCATCATCTTGGAAGCTTAACCGTAGCCATTCTACTTCGTTGACATTTGTTTTCCAGGAGGACCCTTAATGACGGGATTTCCAACTCCAGCTGGTAACATTTGCTTCCATCCCGTAAGTTAGGGCAAAAGGAGTTTCTCCTGGCCAGTTTGTTACGACGGAGCGTTACGTAGCCCCGAGTGCTAGGTGCGGCTTTTCGGGCCAATCACGACCACGGGTGGCCATCTTCGGATGATCCGCTCGAGTGTCTTATTAGCGGCTTCCACGGCTCCGTTGGTGCGAAGTGCATGCGGGGACGACTTGTGGCGAGTAACTACGAATTCGACGGCGGTCTATCGCGGTCTCCTTCGAGAAGTGTGACCCATTATCGAAATGATCTCGTTGGGCACCCCATATCTGCACATTATGTTTTCTTTGATGAATTGAGCCACTTTTACGGAAGTGAGGACCTTGTAAGACTTGGCCTCTACCCGCTTGGTGAAGTAGTCGATGGCTACCAACACGAACTCGTGCCCGTTGCTTCTGTCGGGGCTATTTTCCCTATCACGTCAATGCCCCAAGTTGCAAAGCGGCCAAGGAGTCGTCATGCGGTACGAGGTCGTGAGGTGGGAGATGGTTGAGGTTGGCAAGCCGGCGGCACTTGTCGCGATGTTCGGACGTCTTTGGGCACTTGGTCTGTCTCCATGGAGATCCGGTAGTAACCCATTACGAGGATCACTTGCATCGGGGCTCGTGGCATTCATGTGAGGACCGCAAGGACCATTGTGGACTTCGGTCATCATCGACTCTCAGCTCTTTCTTGAGTGACACATAAGAGGAGCGGTCCTTGATACGCTTCTTGTACGGGTTGCCTCTAGGATGACATAATGGGAGGCCAACCTTTTCGGGGCTCGCAAGCTTTTGGCTCGACTCCTTCTTTTGGTCTACCTTCTTCGTCTACGAAAGGCGACTCTCAGTCTTTGAGGTGGTAAATACGATTGTACGAGGTTCCTTTATAGGCTCGGGTCCCAGGTCAGCCTTCCAATGTGAAGAGAGTGGGGCTTCTCTTCTACCCACTCTGAAGGGCTTTATGGCTTTTCCCTCGGGGATCTCTACCGGTGAGGCTAGAGTAGCTAGGGCATGCGAATCTGTTCTTTTCCCTCGGCAAGTAGTGGAAAGTCACTTCTACGAAGCTGTCCGATCCAACTCCTCCGTATGGGCATGATACCGTTGCGATTAGGGTCCAGTCTTCCACTTGTTGGAGACTTGGTTGATGATCGGGGCGAGTCTCCCGTAAACTTCGAGCTCCTTGACATTTCTTTCTAAGGCGGCCTCCAAACCGGTAATGCGAGGCTTCGTACTCGGCGACATTGTTCGTGGCGGGGAAAGTTCAACTTGAGGGCTATGGGGGTATGCTCATCTTTCGGATCGACCAATAGCATTCCTACACCATTTCCTCTTTTGTTAGCGGCTCAGTCGAAGAACAATTGCCATCTATTCTCGAGCTGTTGCAAAGATCCCTTCATGCAGGAATTGGGGTTCGGGCCCTCTGTCTTCATTTGCCTTGGGGAAGTTCGCCGGGTGATCGACAATGCTTGACCCTTGATGGCCTTTACGGTCACATAGTTGATGTCGTGATACGCCAAGAAGAAGGACCACTTCGCTAAACGCATCGAGAGGAAGGCTTGTCAAAGATGTACTTGATGGGGTCCATTTTCGAGACCAAATTCACGGGGTGGGCTTGCATATAATACTTGACTTGCCGACTACCCGGACCCGATCCTGCACGAGTCTTTTCACATCTTGAGTAATTGAGCTCACTCCCCTGTAGCTTCCAGGCGACAAAGTAAATGGCGTTTTCTACGAGAATCTTTCTTCTCTGCCAAGCATAGCTCAGCTGCCGTGTACGTGACGGTGAGATAGAGCGAGAAGAGGCTTACGTCTATGTGGGGGCATAGTAGGGGATGTACTAAGTATGCCTTGATGCGGTCAAAGGCATCTTGGCATTCTTCGGTCCATTACGTGTCCACATTCTTCTTCATGAAAAAGCTTGAAGATGGGCTCGCACATAGTGGTCGGCGGTGTGAAACGGGCGATGTCTTGCAATTTACCCATGAAGCTGCTTGACTTACATGCAGGTTTGAGGTGGCCTCATATCCATGATGGCTTTGATCTTTCGGGGTCAACTTCTATACCTCGCTGCGTGACCGTATACCCAGCACTTTTCCCCTTGTCACTCCAGAAGGTGCATTTTGGCGGGGTTTAGTCTCATGGAATCTTTGTCTCAACCTCTCGAAAAGAATTTTCGTAGGTCAACAAAGTCTTGCCCACCCTCTCCTTTGGAGTGGATTATCATATCATCTACGTAGACCTCAATCTCCTTGTGGATCATGTCATGAAAAAGCGCGGTCGGCGCCCTTTGGTAAGTAGCCCGCATTCTTGAGCCGAATGGCATTCTTGTATAACGGTGATGGGTTCCCGTGGTGTGGTGAAGGCTGTCTTTTCTTGGTCTTCCTCGGCCATCTTGATGCGGTTGTAGCACAAAACCATCAACGAAGGATTTGACTTCGTAGTTGGCGGTGGAGTCCACCGGGATGTCTATGTTTGGCGAGAGGTAGTCGTCTTTGGGGCGCCTTGTTCGGATCTCGGAAATCCACACGGCGGCGCACCTTCCCATTGGCCTTGGTTACGGTCACGATGTTGGACAACCATGTCGGGTATTCAATGACTACGATGAACCCTACCCGCAGTAGCTTCTCAATTTCTTCCTTGACTGTAGAGACCATTAGGCTTGATCTTTCTCGGTTTACGCTTTGCGGCTTAGCATGCAGTGCTAGAGGGATTACGTGCTCTACTATCGAAGCTGTCTAGCCGGCATATCCTTGTATGACCATGCAAACACGTCGACGTATTCTACGAGCGGCTCGATCAATGCGTCCCTTTCAACCCCACGGAAGAAGCTTCCAATCTGTGTCTCTTTAGGTTCCTCAATAGTACCCACGTTCACACTTATCAAAACCTCCTCGGCGGCTTGGGCCCGGTTTTCCTCTTTTACGAAACACCTTAAAGATTTCTTTAATGTATTGTTCGTTTAGTGTGTTTGCATCTTGTTCAAATGATTCATTATTAAGCTGTTGTTAAGTTTTGAGTTAATTTATCATTTGTTAAGTTGGCAATAAGAGGATAATCGAAAGATTTGTCATTTCATTCAAAATAAGGGGAAAGATGACATCGATTACATTTTCATAATCCTCGGGCGTAGAGGCCTTCGGATGACTCGGGAGGCTGGAATTCAAAGATTCTGACTCGGCGAATAGACGCTGCGACTCTGGACCACTACGCTACTTATTGACTCGAAGGGGACTTGACAAGGGTTGGGCCGGGATCTCGCTCCTTCTTGCTTGTTGCCACAGGGAGTAAGCAGTCTTGCCGGCGTTCTTGAAAGTTGGAGACTTGAGGCTGATCAAAAGCTTGCCCAGGAAATCATTGACGGGCGATGCTTGTGGAAAGATGGTGAGGGAACTAAAGTAACTTGTTGCAATCTTTGGCTAGCTCTTAGTAGTATTTGGACTCATTGGTAAGTGTCGCTCATTTTGTCGGCCTTGGCTGGCGATAGGTCATCTTTTCCTTGCCAATCTTTGATACCACCACCTTGTCGGTATAGCCAATAGGAGGGTTGGCTTGAATGATCTTTGATAAAGTCTTCTTCGGGAGAGACTTTGATCCTTCCACTGATTGGCCGAATACTCTATAGGCTTTACGTATTCGTCTTCTAGATGCGCTAGCTTTTTGTTGAATCTTACAATGGCAACAAACTCAAAATTTTCTACTTGAGAGGGTCATTTGATCATAGGGATATCGAGGTGGGTGTGCTTGGGGTGACGGGTTCCTTGACGGGTTCCTTGGCATAAGCCGACATAGTAGTCGAACTTGCCGAAGGCTCTCCCAAAGTTCCTACGCTCTTTGTCCCCAGCTTCGTATCTTTCCTTAAGCTTCTGCTGTGTGGACTTTCTCTTCTTCTTCTTCCTTGAAGGAGCGTCCTCATTGATCCATTCTTGATACTCATCTCTGGCGGTCTTCACAATCACATACATCATACCGAGATGTGAGGCTTGGGTTGAGCCAGGATAGCCCCTCCAGCTGCTTGGTCATTACCGTTGTGGATTACCATGTTGGCCATTTTGACCGAAAGCCGACAAAGCGAGGATTACAGCGGCTTGTCGAGGATTACGCACTAACAAGTTCTTGACCGGTGTTCTCGCCCACTTCTTTCTCGGCTGTGGGAAAGGGATAGGAAAGGTTTAGACTCGGGGTAGGTGTTTAGGGTGAAGGCTCGGGCAATATGCAAATTAGAATCTTCAAGTTTACTTAAAAACAGTGTCTTTTATTAATATCTATTTGGTTGGAAAAGGGGTTACGCCCTTCTTTTTCACAACTACTCTAGATCTGGATCGGTGGGTTCCGTCACTACGTCTATAAGCCCTCGTATTCCACACGTATTTCGACCTCCCGGGGTGGGCGGCCCGGGCGAGGTCCTATAGGGCACGCGGATCCCACCGACCAGAGTAAAGAACGCTCCTAACGGGTCTAGCGGGTCATAGGAACTTTCAACGCACGAGCGATGCGGATTATAGTCAAGGCGATACGGGAAAGTCTCGTCTTTTTGCCTTGATAGGATTTTGGCGAGTTTCGCTTGAGCGAATGACGTTTTGACTTTCGGTAATGTCAGAGAAGATAATAGGCATGGGTCGGGCGGCAAAAGCCGGATGACACGGTGTCACATTGAACTTCGTTGCATACGCGGGCGTGAGTCGGAATCGAAGTCAATGCGGTCAAGATCTTGCCAATTTTTCCTTGTCGAATTTTGGCGGAGCTTCGCGAGCGAAAAGATCTTTTGATTTTTGGCAAAGACTCGGTCTTGACTCTTGCGCATTCCGTGCGAGGTCAAGGTCAATAGTCAATGTCGGAGTCGAGATCTCGCCAATTTTTCCTTGTTGGAATTTTGGCGAGCGAAAATCTTCTTCCGTTATGAACTAAGGCTTGACCTTTACGTGGGTATACGGCAAGGGCTATATGACACGGACTAGACCAAAAACCAACCAAAAGTCACGGTTTTTGAAACGTGTGACACGGGTGTGCATTGGTCGGCACTGGCTGCATATGGGGAGGTTGGGATGATTCCGTGCGCGCCGGGAGCATCGTAAAGTGTCCGTGGCTGCATTTGGAACCACCCTCGGGTTTGAAGGACGTGCGTGCAAAGTGTACGGGATATATCGGAGTGCGCGTAGTGTGCGGTCTCCTAAAAATGTTCCTTTTTGAGTTAAAACAGAGATTTTCATAAATGTGTTTTTAAAGGAATGATTTTCGGGACGGGGAGAATGCAACACATAAGCACGTAAATTTTAAGGAGCCCGATCGGTCATGGTGAGTAGCCCCAAGGTGCTAGGACTTGCCCGGATTAACCATGATTTTTCTGGTGGAATTGCCCGAGGTCGCCCGGTCGAGAATCCAATGAGGATTGAGCCGTACATTGCATGGATCAATTTTCCAGGTTCCACTCACTTTGCGATTTTCGGGTTGTTTCCCGTTCAAAGTATGCACTGAGATTCCAAGATGCAAATGATGCAACACATGGTAAAGAAAGCAAGCATGATTAATGAAATCGACGATGGGAGTCTAACCCGCTCAAAGGGAAAAGCTTTCTTTCTATTTTTTTTTCGAAAAAGTGATACCGGTACGTGGGATTGTTAAACCACCGGTTATCCCAACTCCCACATCAGAGAGTGTACAGGAAAGGCAAGTGGTTTCCACCTATATACCGAGTATCAATTTTTTGTTTTGAAAATAAAAGCTTTTCTCCTTTGGGATTTCCCCAGCGGAGTCGCCAAACTGTGAATGTGTGCCCAAATTTTGTTTTTTGTTGGATTCACGCGAGTTTGAAGACATCCGAGTTATTTGAAAAACGGAGTCGCCACGCCATTTTGATTACCTCAAAACTTTGAAAAAAAGATTTTTACTTGGGTTCGGAGGTTAAGTTACCCCTTGGGAAGAACGTTTGGCGTTCACCCAAAGTGCCTTGCCGGAGCAAGTCTCCCAAGATTTCAGTAATCGTGCTTGCTTGCGTGCTTTCTTGTGTGCATGTGTTTGAGAAAAAGGGGGGGGGAATGTCCCAAGTTGTCTTCCGGATGTACAAACCATTTGTTGGTTGTCGCTCGGGATTCCTTGGAATTTTATGTATTTGGGATTATGATCCCGTCCTCATCTTATGACTTGTGATCATCGCATTTTAACCTCGGGACCCTCGGGACTTGCGTGATCGAGAGAATGACTCTCTTTTGGTCAAAGATGAGGTTCTTTAGAAAAGGAGGGTCCTTAGCCCATCAATCCTACGCTTTAAGGCAGTCGAGCTCGTATAGAGGCTTCATGCTCTTTCTTAAGCGATAATCGGAGATATAGGGTTCAAGGTTATCCCTTTCCCGAAAGAAATCGTGAACCTTTAATGGAAGGAACGATGTAAAGATAGGATCTTTTACACCGGTCCGTTCAAGGTTGGGAAAGGGAAATGCATGATGAAAAATGACTCTTTAATGAAAAGATGACATTTTTGGTTTTAGCAAATGATGCTTTTTGATTGAAAGAAATGATCTTTATGCAAGTGATGTGTAAAGATAGGATTTTTATGCAAATGATGCATTGGAAAAGGTTTTTGAATGCAAAGGATGCATTTTTATTGAAAAAGATTGGATTTTTATGTGCAAATGATGCATAAAAATGACATTTTTATTTGAAAATGGGGGTTTTAGGTGCAAAGGATGCACCTTTATGAAAAAGACTACATTTTTATGACAAATGAGGTCTTAATGCATGCAAAAGGGAAAGGGGGTGATAAAGATATGATCTTTATGAATAAATGCCAAGTCCCGAAGCAAGATATATGAATGCAATGAGCAAGTATATCAATTAAAAGCAAGGTTAGGGCGTGCGAGGTTACCAATTGCTTCCTTTAGCTTCTTGAACGGAGCTAGGAGGAGAGGTTGGTCTTGGGTCTTCAAGGAGGAGGGAGGTAGCTTCTTGGCCTTCCTTCTTCACCTTCTTGAGCTTGCACCAATATTCTTCACGTCTTGGGAGTGTTTATAAGTGTATTGTGTATTTTGTGCCTCTATTGTGTGTGTTGAAATGGGTAGAGGAGGCCTCTATTTATAGGTAATCTGGATAAGGTGAATGAAGCCGTGCGGCTAAGAGCGACGAGCTAATGCGGCAGTGCGGGGCTTATCTGAATGACTCGGCATTCTAGAACCATGCAAGGTGGCAAATTCTAGAACCCTCCTTCCTAATTAAGAAAAACGTGTTTCTTAATTAGGAAGGATCCTCTTCAGCCCTTATTTAATAAAAAACAGTTCCGGAATGTTTAGGGCATTTGAGAAAGATGCAGGGAATTACCGGAAAACTTACCGAAATTGTCGGGAAAATTAACCGGAAGGCATGAGCCAGATTTGGGTACTTACAACGGGCGAATGAAGCCCTGAGAGCTGCTGGATTGTTTGACTCTACGGGGAGGACCCCAGATCTCGGACTGAGAGACGCAGAGTTGGTTCACGTGGAGCGAAAGAAGACTCGCCGGGGACGAGGGAAGAAAGGGAAGAATGGCGAGGGGACAAGCGCAGACGGCGCGGAATGACCTCCTAGGTATCCATTCATTGTATTGCAAACACATTATTTGTTAAATGTATTAAGTTGTCTTTTAGCATGTTGTGAACTTGAGAGTAGACCGTGCTTGAACTCATCAAGAAATGTTGTAACCGTTAGTGATTTGTGATTTACTTTTAAAGCTTTGTCGAGACGCAAGATCTCTTGTTTGCCTTTGTGTCTTTTGTGCACTTTGTCGGCGTCCGTCCTTGGACTTTTACATTGCATTTGCGGGACTGAAGCAGTGCAGGCCATGACGACAATCCCTTTTCTTGGGGCTTTGTGCTTGGGCGAGAGGTTGAATGCTCCCTTGACAAGTCGTTTTGACGGTCTTTCGTAGCTTCCTTGCCTCTTGTTGGCGTCGGGCTCTTGAACACTTTTGCGGCTTACGCTTGAGCTTCTTTTTTTATTTTTTTTTGTGAGCCCTTGCTCGAGCTCTCTTTTTTATTTTTATTTTTTGTGAGCCCTTGCTCGAGCTCCTTTTTTTTTTTTTTTTTTTTGAAGCGCGTGAGGGCGAAGACAAGCCCACAGCTTGGAAGCGGATATGAGTCGGTCGTTTGATCTTTGAGTGACCCTCGGATGTCCTTTGATGTTGCCGCCGTCGTTTGACTTGGTCAAGGTGGCTGTTGGGGCGTGTTCTTGAAAAGTGCGTAGCTTGATGGAGGTCTTGATTGACATTCAAACTTTTGACTTTTGTGTATTTTTAGACCGGACCAATTAAGGTTGCCTACGTTCCCCGGACTAGAGGGCTCAGGTCTGCGTAGTTCGACACTACATGGAGTGCCAAGAGATGCGCGGTTGTTCTTCTTCGGGCGAAGTATCTGCGAAGTTAGCTTCCGTTATTTGGATTCATGAAGGGATTGCCGTCTAGGTGCAGTCGGCTTCATGGCGCCTCCGGAGAAGATCTTTTGAACCACGAAAGGGCCGATCCATGTGGGTTCCCATTTTCCCGGTGGGTTGGTTCGAGTGGGAGGCTTTTCTTTGAGTACAAGGTCGCCTTCCACGATGTCTCGGGATTTGACTTTCTTGTCGAAAGCTCTAGCCATCTGCTTTGATAGGCTCGGACGTGTTCCATGGCCTTTAGTCGTCGCTCGTCTAGCGAGCCAATTCGTCATGTCGGCTTCGGGCCATTCGACTTCGTTGATGTCATTTTCTAGCGGCACTCGGAGTGAGGGAATTTCTAGCTCGATGGGAAGGGCTGCTTCCATCCCGTATGTCGGGGCAAATGGGGTTTCTCCCGTGGGCACATTCTGGCGATGTGCGGTAGCCCCAAAGTGCAAGGTGCGGCTTCTCGGGCCAATCTCGTCCTCGGGTGGTCATTTTCGGATGATCCGTTCGAGGTTTTGTTTCTTTGCTTCCACGGCGCCGTTTGTTTGTGGCCGGTAGGGAGAAGATTTGTGGCGTGTGATCTTGAATTCGGCCGGCGATGCAGTCGAATTCCCCTTCGAAGTGTGAACCATTGTGCGATATGACCTCATTTGGGATGCCGTATCGAGAGATGATGTTTTCCTTGAGGAAATGCGCGACCTTCTTGGAGGTGAGTACCTTGTAGGACTTGGCTTCGACCCATTTGGTGAAGTAGTCGATGGCTACTAAGATGAACTTCGTGGCCGTTCTTTGCTGGCGGGCGATTTTCCCGATGACGTCAATTCCCCAGTGGCAAATGGCGAGGTGTAGTCATGCGGTAGAGATCGTGGGGCGGCGGATGATTGAGGTTGGAGAACCGTTGGCACTTGTCGCGGCTTCGGACAAAGTGGATGCAATCTGCCTCCATGGAGATCCGGTAGTAGCCCATCCACGAGAATGATTTGCATCGGGGCTCTGGCGTTCATGTGGGGACCGCAAGCCCCATTGTGGACTTCGTTCATGAACTTGTTTGCTTCTTCTTGGGCGATGCGGCGTAGGAGTGGCCCGTGGTAGCGTTTCTTGTATAGCATGTCCCGAGGATGACGAAGTGAGAGGCGAGGCGTTTTAGGGCCATGATGCTCTTGGTTTTGACCCCTTACGTGTGTGGGTCTTCCTTGTTCATGAAGGTGGTTTCCCCGCTCTTGAGGTATTGGAAAATTTGGTTTGTCTTTGGAAATGGCGTCGGACTTGCGTCTCTTTGGCTCTTCGGCAATCTTGCAAATCGTTGTGATTAAAACCTTCTCGGCGGCTTGGGCCCGGTTTTCTCTCGTTTGACAAACATGCTTAAATGTTTGCTTGATGCATTTATTTAATTAATGTGTTTGCCTTTTGTATAGATGAATTGTTATTAACTTGTTTTGATTAGTTAATATCATCATTTGTTAAAGATGCAAATGAAATGATTTTTAGGAAGGTCGGACCTTTTATTGAAAGCGTGAAGGCGTACATTGTTGATCAAAGATTCACAATCGTCGGGCGTAAAGCCGTCAGACTCAAAAGATGTGAATACACACACAACAAGACTCGAAGCTAGACTATAGGCGACGAGGATTGGACCGAGCTTCATTACTCTCGGATGGGCTGTAGCTCTAGAGGGAGTGGTCTTTGGTTCGGGTGGCCAATCTTCCCTTGGCGTGAGTCCGGAAAGTAGCTTGCATGCGGTTCGATTTCAAACCGGATCGCGGAGGTTTTTGGCTGCTCCACGATGATGTCCCTCCATTAGTGTTGCCACCGAGTCCTTGGGGGTTTTTGATGATAGAAGTCGGCGAGGGCTACTTCTAGGAGGGCGAAGCATTCGGCGGTCGGAGTTGATTCTTGCGATGTTGATCACTTTCATAGAATGCTGCCTCTTTATGCAGGATCTTTGCTTGGACGACATTTACAATGTTTGATTCGAGGAGCATGCTATATCTCCTTCCACTGATTAAGCCTTGGAGGAGGTTGCGCCCTTTGTTCATCCGGGTCGGACAGGAATGTTGAATTGAACTAGGTTTGTGATGGGTTTGTCCCCAGTAAGATCCAGAGTGTCGGCTAGAGGGTTGTCTTGTATCGGGGGATCGGTGATGAGCCGGTTTGCGAGGGTTTTCGGCGAGTAAGGGTCTACTCCTCGATCCAATCTCCATTAGGGCATCCGTCTCTTGATCCTCTCTCGAAGCATTCTTCACGATCGCATATATCGAGTTGTCATCGACCCATGAGTTCTTCGATTTCCCGGCTCGTCGCGGCTTAGAGCGTGGATGTAAGGATCCCCGTAGCGGGACGGGGTAGGAGAATCATACGGGAAGAGTATTCGGTCATGTCGGGACCTTCCTTACGGGTCATAGCTTGCGTGCCAAGCACTTGCCATTGCGGCGCCAGCGGATCACTTCGATCGCTCCATTGGCATTGATGAATTTCACGCATTGGTGAAGAGTAGATGATCTTGCTTTCATCGATGTATCGAGGTCGTCCCAGCAAAGCGAGAGAAGGTTGGTTTGATTTCCACGACTTGGAACTCTACCGAGCTCCGGTTGTACGTCGAATTGGATCCTCAGTTGATGACTCCTACGATTGGTCGTGCGGTGGAATCGTAGGCTCGGATTACCGAGGTGAAGGCCTTATCGAGAGAACGGTCGATGCGGAGTCGTTTCGGTGTGCTTAGCGATGATGTTGGCTGGAGCCGTTATCAATCAAGACGTTCGGGAGGAAGAACATCTCTATTTTTATGAGGATGAGGAGGGCTTCGTTGTGCCGATTCTCACATATTGGCAAGTCATCGTCTGTGAAGGCTAAGCCGCTTCCCGTGCTACCGTTTGACTCGATCTCTTACGAGAACGTTCGATCCATCCATTTGTATGCCTTGGGTGGGGCAAAGATCGTAGGGAGACGGTTGCCCTTGGGCGTTCTTGTCGGAATTCCCGGTCACGAGATCTCTTGACTACGGTTTCACGCTCCCGGTCGTAGCGGGACGGCATGCTTGACGGTTTCGGAAATTGCGAGTGCACTCTCGCTTGGAGTTTCGTCGAAGGCTATTGAGTTTACCACTGTCGTTCGGGGAATGGATTTCCGATGGTATTGGGACCACGAGGCGTTCCAATTTTCCCTCCTCAATGAGCCTGGACCACTGCTTAAGCACGAAGCAATTGTCGGTGGTGTGGCGGGGTAGTTGTGGAAGGCGCGGTGTTTGCTCATATCCATGTTGGGTTTGAGAGTCTTCGGTTGGAAATTCTCGAGTGGTTTGAGAAGATTTCGCTTTCACCAAAGCTTCAAATACTTGACCCAAGGGCATTTCCAGGTTATCTAAATCTTTGGAGCTGTGGGAAGCGAGGGGGGATTGCTATTCTTTGGGGCTGCTTGATCGCGGTTTACTTGAGCTCAGTTACGAATGTAGTGCGGCTGTTATTCATTTGCTTCTCCTTTCCTTTGGTTCGGGCGGGAGTTGAAGTTGCCGAGGTTTGTTCGATAGCGGTAAGATGAGGCGGGGGTTCTTTGTTGCCTTTTGAAGACTCGAGTCTTTTCAAACTTTGTCCGGCGTTGACCGTAGCACGGAGATCCGGATAGAAATGGTGGGCGTCAAGGTCCTCAGATGGCTTGAGGCGGGAATGGAAGATGTCCATCTGCTCTTCTTTGGAAAGTGGATCCATTATCTCGCTTAGCTTCCAGTTCCATCTTTTGTAGAACTCGCCCCTTTGGTTCGTCATCCTTTTGTTCGGTGGCTTGCGGGTCATGGCGGTTTGTCTCCCATTCAAGGTTGGCGCGGTACTTCTCCGGGGAAGATTTCAGATCGATCCCACGTGGAGCGGTTTTACGCCTTCACATTGAGGAACCACCTTAGTGCTTTGTGGATTTGAGGGAATGCTTGAAAATGATGCGCCATACGGTGAGGAGTTGCCCCTTTGGCTCTCATACCCGGGACGTAGGTGTCGATGTGGGTTTTGGGCATTACTGTCCCGTCAAACTTTTCCATTTAGGCATCCTGAACTTTGGAGGGAGAGGGACCACTTTGTTCGGATCGGTAGGCGGGAGGGAGTCCTTCCGAGAACTAGCTAGCTTGCCTTGCATGTCTTTCATTTGTTCAATCAGACGAGCCATGTGGGGATCAGGCTATGCGAGGTGGGTTACCGTTTCGGGGACGGAAACCGAAGATGGAGGTGGATTGGGCGATGGAATTGCCATTCGGGAGTCTTGGGGAGGTAGTTGAGTGTATACCAACCCGTACCACAGGGTGTTGAAGTTGAGGCGTGATTGCCGGGTCCGCTAAGGGTTGTGTTTGGGAAGCTGGGGAAATGATTCGTTAGCCCCGATTGGTAGACTAGCGAGGTGGCAAACTTGAGATGTCGGGATATCCGCTCGGGATGCACATCCCTGGTAGAATGGGGACTTTTGATTGTGGTTGCGAGGCTCGTATAGAGGCAAAGGATTGAATCTGGGGATGCAGAGATGCGTGGGATACGACGGAGCGAGCACGTATGTGTCTTTGTTGGTGCGAGCTTGATGTGCGGGCGGAAAGCTGGCTTTTGGCGGGCATGTCGGGCTGCTTGGCCGACGCCTAAGGGGAGCTTTGAGCGAGAGCTGCTTTGCGTTCTTTGGGATCTCGTAGCTTGGCGGAGGCGGGACTTCTTGATAGCTTTGAGAAGCCGGGAGCGGTATATCTTCGTCTTCTATGAGAACAAAGGTTCCGTCGGGTTGGGAAGCTGGCGGTTCCTCGAAGACGCAAGAGTGTCGACGATCCGGAGCTTGCTTTGTTCCTCTTGGCGCTTCTTGATGGTTTCGAAGGCTCGCGGCACCTCCTCCATTGTGCAGGAGATTCCTTAGTGGCGGGGTTCCGTTTCCCTCACATGTTATACGGTGATCCGTCATGGGGAGTAGCGGACGGTGCGGGCCGTTGAAGCTGGAAGGGCTATCGGACCATGTGACCTCGATGCGAAAAGGCGGCTTCCAGGTATTCTCAACCACTCTCGGTTATTTGGAGGGGTGACGGGCAAGGTTTAGACACGCGGAATGGCCTAACGGGATAGAAGGGGAAAGCTTACGTGGCATGCGGTTTCCGTTTCTTTTATTTTTGATTTTTTGTTGTTTTAATTTACTTAAAACATGTTTTCTCGAGAATCCTAGGTAGGTTGGAAAAGATTGCTCTTGTTTTCGCAACTATGCTAGATCTGGGTCGATGGAGACCATACGTGCGGCTATAAGCCCCTCGTTTTGCACCTGTATTTCGACATCCCAGGGTGGAGGCTCAGAAACGTCTGGCGAAGGGTCCTTATAGGTGCAAAGCGGTTTCCACCGGCCTAAAGAAAAATCGAACCTAAGGACCGAGGCCTTTGTCATGTTCGTTTTGATGCGTTAGCCATGTGAATAGTGAACCGAGCCGGCCACGAGTCAAGATCGGAGTCAAGAGTTCGGCATGACCTCTCTTTACCTTGCTTGCGCAAGGGATGCGTGACGTTAGGCGTTAGGCTGGGTCATATCGTGCATGGGCGACGTATCAAGGTGTGATGACATGGTGTCATGCGAGCATGGATGTATATGGGACGGAACATCGTGCAGGTGTAGCTTCGGAAATCAAGATCGAGGTCAAGATTTTAGCATGACCTTTCCATCGCTTTAGCTTGCGCAAGGGATCTTGAGTTCCGAGCCTTGACTCGAGAAAATGGCGAAGCATGGTATATGTATCCGAGTGTATGACACGGGCCGGGTAAAAACCAGCAGAGTACGGACGAGTGTGACTCAAGACTTCAAACGTGCGGGGTTGACGCTTGGCTAGGATGGGATGTTTGGAATGATCCCGTGCGCGTCCAAGAGGCCTAGGAAGACCTAACGGATTTCTGGCCCAGAGACCACTCCGGGTTGAGGTTGTAGTGTGCGGTGTATTCGAGCGGCGGTGCGCGTAGCGTGCGGTGTAGCAGGCGGCGGTGTGAGTAGAGTGCGGTGTAACCGAGGCGGCGTGCGCGTAGTGTGCGGTCTCTAAAATTCTTTTACGAGTAAAATAGAAGTTTTGAAGAATTTTAAATGTATGCACGAGATGTATATTGATGCATTTTTTTTTGTATTTTTATTTTTTGTAAAATAAAAACGAAGCACGTGCACACACACAACAGATTAAAGGAAGGGGTAAAATGAAAGTTTGACCCTCATCATCGTTTTAAAAATCTTTTGTTTTGTTTAAAAGTTTTTAAAACAAAATTGTCCCAGAGTCGCCAGCCCAGAAATTACCGGATCCGAGAGCGGCGCGTTCGCGCCGGCATACGGCATCTTTCGCGTTGGAGCGGCGTGTCTCGCCGTTTTGTTTTTGTAAGAGTCGCCACGCCGTTTTTATTAAGCCCAAAACATTGAAAAAGGGCATCGGTTTAAAGATAATTTTAAAGCTGTTTTGTGTGATGAGATTTTGAGTTCGGAGGTCGAGATGACTCCCGGGAAGAGAATATTAGAATATTAGAGCTCACACGAGTAGCCTCGTAAAACGAGTCTTTCGGATACCCCTAATATACTTTAAATGTGGTGGGTGTGTGTGTGTGCTTTTAAAAATGCATGCTTTGTATCGGATGTCTACATTGTATGCTATGTATGGAAATGTATTGAAATAGTATAGGAAGGAAGCCTTACCAATGTTGGTTCGTGTCTGTCTTATTTGGGAATAGTGTTTGAGGTCGGAGTAGCGTTAGGTATGGATCGGGGTTGCTTCGGGAGGGACCGGTTGTACGCGGACGAGTTTCGGCGTGAGTTGGGGTTGCGAGGCTGCGTTCGGGCGGAGGTTCGGGCGTGCGTGGGGATCGTCGGGATCACTCGGGCGAGAGGTTCGGCGTGCGTTGTGGTGGCGAGGAGTCACTCGGGCGAGTTTCGGCGTGGTTTGGGATCGTCGGTTTGACTCGGAAGAGCGGGACACCGTGGAAAGACCGAGGCAAGGCCTCGGAGTACCACGAGGGGCCTCGAGTACCTCGAGAGTGCCTCGGGCGGCGCGGGAGCGTCTCGGGAGCGCTCGGGGAGGCTTCGGAGCACCACAAGGGAGCTCGGAAGGCCTCGGAAGGATCCGAAAGGGGCGGGAGTGCCTCGAGAGGACTTAGAGGGGAGCCGAAGGCTAAGGGAGGAAGAGAGAAGAGGGAGGTGTGTGAAAATGAGGAGGGGGAGCCCTCTATTTATAGTAAAAATTTCGGAGCAAAGAGGAATTAAGGTACGGACCTCCTTGGTTATCCAGAATTTTGGATTTTCTCGATTTGAGGGAATCTGCAATGATGGTGAATATTCTGGAATGATGATGTCCCCCATGCAAGAAGGTCCGTACGGACCAACTCAGCATGCAAAGAGGTCCGTATGGACCAACCATGCATTTGGGTAATCATTTCTTCCGGGATTTGAGGGAATATTGTGGACTTTAAGGGGATTTAGTAATCATTGAAACAAAGAGGTCCGTACGGACCTTAATTGCTTTTCTGATTTCCTGAAAATTCCCAAAAGGCCCTTTTGTCCCTTTTTATCCCAGAAAGGCTCCTCCCTTGGTTTGGTTGGGGGTTTGAGAGGGTTTTGAGAGGGTTTTGAGTGCCAGAGGTCTCCGAGACTGCGTTGATGAGTCTGCGGTGTTTCCCGGGTGTTTGAAAGGGTGTGATCCAGATTGGGGTACTTACAACGACGTATGCAACGAAGTTCAATGTGACACTGTGTCATCTGGCTTTTACCGCCCGACCCATGCCTATTATCTTCTCGGACATTACCGAAAAGTCAAAACGTCAATCGCGCAAGCGAAATTCTGTCGAAATTCTATCAAGGCTGAAAGACGAGACTTTCCCGGTATTGCCTTGACTATAATTCGCATCGCTCGTGCATTAAAAGTTCCTATGACCTGCTAGACCCATTAGGAGCGTTCTTTTCGCTCGGTCAGTGGGATCCGCGTGCCCTATAGGACCCTCGCCCGGGGCTGTCCACCCTGGGAGGTCGAAATACAGGTGGAATACGAGGGGCTTATAGACGTAGTGACGGAACCCACTGATCCAGGATCTAGAGTAGTTGAGTAAAAGAAGGGCAAACCCCCCTTTTCCAACCAAATAGAAATTAATAAAAGACATGATTTTAAGTAAACTTGAACAATTAATGTAATCATAATTGCATGGTCCTATCTCTGATATCCCTAATCGAGACCTCCTCGGTCCGATTTCCGATCTTCCATCTCCCGACCTTTCATGGTCAAATCCTTAATCGAAACCTCCTCGGTCCGATTTCCAATTTTCCTGTCTCGACCTTTCATGGTCAAACCCCTAATCGAGAACTCCTCGGTCCGATTTCCAATTTTCCTGTCTCAAACCCCTAATCGAGACCTCCTCGGTCCGATTTCCGATCTTCCATCTCCCGACCTTTCATGGTCAAACCCCTAATCGAGACCTCCTCGGTCCGATTTCTGATCTTCCATCTCCCGACCTTTCATGGTCAAATCCTTAATCGAGACCTCCTCGGTCCGATTTCCGATTTTCCTATCTCGACCTTTCATGGTCAAATCCTTAATCGAGACCTCCTCGGTCCGATTTCCGATTTTCCTATCTCGACCTCTCATGGTCAAATCCCTAATCGAGACCTCCTCGGTCCGATAGACAATGGAAATCAAGAGAATAAAACCAAGGTAGGTCAATTGGGAACCATAACCCTATATTTATATTGACCTAGTATGTTAGCCAGCCCATCATAGATTAACAACCAGGCCCCTTAGGTATCTACACATATTAACTGTAGATCCCATACTTATAAAAGATGACTTGGGCCCCCTTCAACTTTAGTAGATCACTTTATTAGGCCCAAATACTTTAATATTTAATGTAACATACAATTACTTATAGTACACATACGTCTATGTACCCATAGGCTTTATTTATTATACTAGTATATGTAAAGTCCATAAAATATTCCAACAATCTCCCACTTGGACTTACACATGTACATAGTATAATACCTTAGTTTAATTGCATATCACATTATAAACCTTAACAACAATGCTTTACCAAATTGTGTCATCTTAAACCAATCCTGTCCATTAGTCAAATCAACATGAGGATCAAAGTGGTTTTCGTCACTATTAGCGCAACTAGACCCATCAATGGTCACATATATTAACTCAACTAAATGACATGGATCAAGTATGGATGTGTAACATGGAATAACATGTAATGTGATCTTCACATGTCTATTCTCAACTGGTCCAACCAAATTTTGAGATCAACCAAATATTCTGAGTGCAAAATAACTTTATTAACCAAAAACTGAAAAATCAAATATACTTATAACAATAAATGTAAGAGCAAAATATAAAACTCCCACTCAATCTAGGCATACTCTGGTGACATGACACCCATACAAGCAGTGTGCTCGTGAAAAACCTTCGGTGTTATACCCTTAGAAAGCGGATCCGCGACCATGGAGTTAGTCCCAATATGCTCAATATAAATCTATCCACTCTGAATCCGTTCCTTAACAGCAAGATACTTAATGTCTATGTGCTTAGACTTAGACGAGCTCTTGTTGTTATTAGAATACATAACTGCCGACTTATTATCACAAAATAACTTTAATGGCCTATCAACGCCACCTAATATGCGCAGCCCAGTGATAAAATTTCGCAACCAAATTGGGTGATTTGATGCCTCATAACACGCCACAAACTCTGCCTCCATCGTAGAAGTAGCAACAAGTGTCTGCTTAACACTCTTCCAAGAAACTGCTCCTCCACAAAGTAGATAAACGTAGCCCGAAGTAGACTTACGACTATCTTTGCATCCCGCAAAGTTGGAATCCGAATACCCAATGATCTCAAGTCTATCCGACTTTCTGCAAGTGAGCATGTAATTCTTTGTTCTCTGTAAATAACGCATGACCCTCTTGGTTGCTATCCAATGATCCTTTCCAGGATTGCTAAGGTATCTGCCTAAAACACCAACTATGAATGCTAGGTCTGGGCGAGTGCAAACCTGAGCATACATCAAGCTCCCTATAGCCGAAGCATAAGGGATGCTATTCATTTCCCTAGATTCAATCTCATTCTTGGGGCACTGAGCAAGATTGAATTTGTCACCTTTAGCCACTGGGGTGTCACCCATTTTACAATCCTGCATGCCAAATCTCTTAAGTACCTTATCAATGTAACTCTTTTGTGACAATCCAAGAATACCTTGAGACCGATCTCTGTGTATTTAAATTCCTAATACAAAAGATGCATCTCCCAAATCTTTCATCTCAAATTTCTTTGAGAGAAATCTCTTAGTTTCATGCAGTAAGTTCGTATCATTTGTGGCTAGTAGGATGTCATCCACATATAAAACCAGAAAAATATATTTACTCCCACTGAACTTGTGGTAGACACAATCATCAACTGTATTTGTCGTGAAACCAAATGACAATACAACTTGATGAAATTTGTAATACCACTGACGGGATGCTTGTTTGAGTCCATAGATGGATTTCTTGAGTTTGCATACCATATCCTTTGAATCTTTTGAAACCAAGGTTTCTGGTTGCACCATATAAATTGTTTCTTCAATGTCTCCATTGAGAAATGCAGTCTTAACATCCATCTGATGTAACTCTAGGTCATAATGTGCCACTAATACCATAATGATTCTAAAAGAGTCTTTCGAAGAAACCAGAGAGAAAGTCTCTTTATAATCTATTCCTTCTTTCTGAGTAAACCCCTTAGCGACAAGACGTGCCTTATGTCTTTCTGCATTGCCCTGTGAATCCCTTTTAGTTTTAAATATCCATTTGCAACCAATAGGTTTCACTCCTTCTGGCAATGGGACAAGATCCCATACATCATTGTCTTTCATTGATTTAATCTCATCATCCATAGCGTCTATCCACTTTTGAGAGTTAGAACTACCAATGGCTTCATGAAAGTTGATTGGATCATCTTCCAATTGACCAATGTCTACCTCTTGTTCATTTAGAAATACTAAGTAATCATCCGAAATGGCACTTCGTCTCTCTCTAGTGGATCTTCTTAAAGGCACTTGTTCTTGAGGTTGTTGAGCTTGTTCCTTATGGACAACTAGAGGGATAATGACAATGTCTTCTTGATCCAAATTTTGTTCTTGAACCACATCAGGATTGAGATCCAAATCATGGTCAAGGACAATTGTAGGAAGAGGAATGGTAACCGAAACCTCTTCAAAGATAAAATCATCTCTAACTTGTCCCCCCACAAGCTCAACATCCTCAAAGAATTGAGCATTTCCCGTGTCAAAAAAGTTTCTGGATTTGGGATCGTAAAACTTAAAGCCCCTTGACCTTTCAGAGTAACCAACAAAGTAACTACTAACAGTCCTTGAGTCCAACTTCTTTTCATTAGGCCTGTAAGACCTAGACTCAGCCGGACATCCCCAGATGTGTAAATGTCTTAATACAGGTTTCTTGCCTGTCCATAGTTCATAAGGGGTTTTTTTAGCAGCCTTTGTGGGTACCCTGTTAAGGAGATAAACTGCAGTCTTTAATGCCTCTCCCCAGAGTGAGTCTGGTAAAGTAGTATGACTAACCATACTTCTCACCATTTCCTGTAAAGTTCGATTTCGTCTTTCAGCTACACCATTCATGCTAGGTTTGCCTGGCATGGTGTATTGAGGGACGATACCTCACTCCTCTAGTTATTTAGCAAAAGGCCCTGGACGTTGTTCACCTGATCCGTCATTTCTGCCATAGTATTCACCACCACGGTCAGATTTGACTTTCTTTATTATTTTGCCATGTTGATTTTCAACCTCGGCCTTAAACTTTTTGAACATATCCAATGCCTGTGACTTTTCATGGATCAAATATAGGTAACCATGACGAGAGTAATCGTCTATGAATGTAATAATATATTCTTGACCATTCCACGAGGGTGTAGGAAATGGTCCACATATATCCGTATGAATTAATTCCAAAACATTCTTAGCTCTCTCAGCTTTTAATTTGCTTTTGTCTGTTTGTTTTCCCTTAATACACTCAACACATATTTTATAATCTGATTTGTCAAGTGTTTCAATAATTCCGTCTGACACAAGCCTTTTCATTCTCTGTTTTGATATATGTCCTAATCGCTTGTGCCATAATGACATGAAATTATTGTTAGTAAATTTGCGTTTAGTGCCACGTGTTTCCACATGCAGGTTTTCATGATATGAAGCAACAGTATCCAACATATAAAGATTATCATAAACCGACAAACTACTAGATCCAATAAACTTAGAATTATACGAGAAACGACATTCACCATTTGCAAATGAACAAGTAAATCCTTCTTTGTCCAAAACTGAAATGGAAACCAAATTCCGTCTAAAAGACGGTACCACATGTGTCTCATATAAATCTAAATAAAATCCAGACTTTAAAAATAATCTAAAAGTTCCGATTGCTTCAACTTCAATAGAATTGTCGTTCCCCACATAGATAAATCTTTCAGCATCACTTGGCTTTCGGCAGTTCAGGCAACCCTGCATAGACACACTAATGTGAGTAGAAGAACCAGAGTCTAACCACCAAGTATGTCTAGGCACTGAAACCAAATTAACCTCAGAACAAACAAAAGCAAGAGATATACCTTTTTTTACACGCCATGCATGGTAATTAGGGCAATCTCTCTTCATGTGATCCATTTCCTTACAGAAAAAGCAACTTGAATCCTTATCTTGTCCCTTGGACGTTGACGTTGCTAAATCCTTAGCTTGTCCCTTTGATGCTTTATGTTGCTTTTTCTTTGGCTCATTGACCGCAGTTTCTTTAGCCTTCCTTTTCTTGTTATAGCCCGAAGAGGAAGCCTCAAAGTGAGCACTCTCAGTCTTTTCAGACTTAAACCTTGATTCCTCTTGTACACACAATGAAATGAACTTATTAAGAGTCCACTTTTCCTTCTGGCAATTGAATGTTACTTCAAATTGCCCAAACTGTGGTGGAAGAGAGATCATAACCATATGAACAAGCATGTCATCCGACAGCTCGAACTTGAATGCCTTAAGTTTAGATGCCAAATTGGCCATCTCCATAATGTACTCACGCACGTTCCCTTTACCTTTATACCTCATGGCAACAAGATTACGCAAAAGCGTGCTTGTTTCTTCCCTTTCATTCTTAGCAAAACGCTTTTCAAGCTCTGTAAGGAACATCATTGCAACTTTCTCATCATCTATATCGCCTCTGAATGATTCTGGGATGCTTTTCTTTATGATCATAAGACACATGCGATTTGAGCGCTCCCACTTTTCCATATCCTTCTTAGCTTGAGATGTACTCGTGCTAGTCAGGTCAGCAGGTTTTGGCTCCCTGAGTGCAAGGTCTAGATCCATAACTCCCAGAACAATCAACACATTTTCTTTCCAGATCATAAAATTCATCCCATTCAGCATGGGAATCGAGTTGATGTTAGCAGATACATTAGAAGCTGATGAATTAATTGAACAGAGAACAAAAAATAAAACAAATAAGCTCACACATAACTTTAAGCAGATAAATGTTTGAAATTAAAATTATCCCATTACAAGAAAATCGACGCAACATTAATTTTAATCTTTGAATAGAAAGTTAACTTGCAAGTGATTTTCTTGATGTAGAAATCAAATATTAACAGTAAAATCCTGTCAAATACCAAGCCTTTCTTTGGACCGACTCAATATTCACATGGATGCTTAATAACTGTTACATATTTATCTCCACGAACGAATTTGAAGTTCTGCCAGATAATAGCCTTCCTTTTGGCCGACCATTACCCGCATGAAAAATAAACACGCAAAAAAAAACTTCAAATAATCATGTATTTTAAATTAAAAAATTTCATAGGAGAGGTTACTTTGATAACATGCTACGTAAATTTAATAACATAAAATACAAGATGTGTTCGAATAAACGAACCTTAAGTAATTTCAAACATGGGCATAACTTAAACATTATTATTGAAATTTAAAATTATTAAGTCAATAATAATAATATCAATAAATAATATTTACTTAATCCAAATAACACATAATTATTACAAACAAAACAAAAATAATACATATGGCATAAACACAATGCAGTTCAAGGCAATGGAGGTGCACAGGAAACGACGGGAGGCGCCCGCCTCAAGAAGCCCAGGCGCCCGCCTGGGAATTTCCAAAAAACCACTCCACCTTCGGCAGTCGAGGCGCACGCCTCAACCCAGGTGAAGCGGCCGCCTCAAGCCCAAAGGAAGGACCACCAGTGACAAACGACGCCATGCACCCGCCTCAGATGTACCATGCGGCCACCTCAAAGAAGGTCCAATCCAGACCATGTTACTGACATTGAGGCATGCGCCTCAAGCCTCTCCAGGCGGCCCACTCAAACTGAATCCCTTCCCTCAGCCGAGGCCCGACGTTTCAACACACGCAGCAGAATTAAATCATAACCAGCATAATCAATTCGATCCAAGTAGTCCCAACAACAAAGCAAGATTACGGCTCTGATACCACTTGATGGAATTAATCATACATAAACACTAGAATGATGCGGAATATTTATTCTAGGACAATCATGCTTTAAGTTATCAAAGATTATAGAACGATAGACAAACCTGAATCCATAGCAATATTTGGAGAATACTTGATGAAGACTTGATGAATGATTATTGCCTTCCAATTGATCCTTAGGGTTCTTAGAATTCAGATGACAATGGGAATCAAGAGAATAAAACCATGGTAGGTCAATTGGGGACCATAACCCTATATTTATATTGACCTAGTATGTTAGCCAGCCCATCATAGATTAACAACCAGGCCCCTTAGGTATGTACACATATTAACTGTAGATCCCATACTTATAAAAGATGATTTGGGCCTCCTTCAACTTTAGTAGATCACTTTATTAGGCCCAAATACTTTAATATTTAATGTAACATACAATTACTTATAGTGCACATACGTCTATGTGCCCAAAGGCTTTATTTATTATACTAGTATATGTAAAGTCCATAAAATATTCCAACAATTCCACTTATTATATCATGCCTACTTAGGTGTAGGGAGATGAAAATGACCTAAAGACAGATATCAGTTACAACAAATTCATTATTGATAATTGCAAAAACATATTCTTTGCTGCATATGACACCACATAATGTAATAATAACCAAAATCCTATTTTAAACAGATAAATAGGCATAAATTATATGAGTTAACAAGTTTTCAAATTCCTAAAACTTAAAAATCATGCCTTAACTACAGTAAACAAGCTGAATGTGAGAATCGCTTGAATATCTTACACAATCAAAACAAGCTGTATACTGTTGCATGCTCTACATACGCCATGATGAGGTTATGCATATTATATATTTTGCTCTACATACGCAATGATGAGGTTATGCATATTATATATTTTGCGCACATTATTTGAAGAATATTAACTATTGACAAGTATTGATTAATTATTACATTATGAAGCTAAAAGTACTGTGTGATCAATAATTATCCACTGAATGATTTTATACCATACGTTAATATCACATTTCTGGACCTTCAACCTAACCTAGGCTCCGTTTGTTTCGGGGAAAATAACTTCCGGAAAATGATTTCCTGGAAAATGTTTTTCGGAAAAGGAAAATGTTTTCCGAAAATGTGGAAAACGTTTTCCGAAAAATGAGGAAAATATTTTCCTGGAAAACAACTTCCTTAGGAAAATGGGGAAAATGGGGAAAACGTTTTCCGGAAAATGAAGATATTTTTTGGAAAATTATTATTATTATTATTATTATTACTATTATTATTTTATTATTATTTTATTATTATTATTACTATTATTATTATTTTATTATTATTTTATTATTATTTTATTATTATTTTATTATTATTATTATTATTATTATTATTATTATTATTATTATTATTATTACTATACGTATGGGGTTTGGTGGACTTTTATTATTATTTTATTATTATTTTATTTTTATTATTATTATTATTTTATTATTATTATTTTATTATTATTTTATTTTTATTTTTATTTTTATTATTATTATTATTATTATTAAAATATTATCCATCCACTTTTTTTACACCATTTTCCGGAAAACAACTTCCTTAGGAAAAATCCGGAAAACGTTTTCCTTAGAAACGGCGGAAAATGTTTTCCGAAACTCATTTTCTCCATTTTCCGGAAAACTACCAAACACCGGAAAATGGGGAAAACGTTTTCCCCATTTTCCGGAAAACAAACATGTTTCGGGGAAAATTCCGGAAAACGTTTTCCGGGGAATTACCAAACACCGGAAAATGGGAAAACGTTTTTCGAAAAACGTTTTCCTCCCATTTTCCGGTAAACAAACGGGGCCTTAGTATCAAAGTCATTATTGGGAACACTACTAGGATATATTCCATTGAAGTTCATGATAAACTTTTGGAACTTTAATTATTTGTTTAATATATTCCTTCATAAACATCATTTTTTATTTTTTTATAATCTAAGTGTAGGTTCTTGCATTCTCATAATCCTATGATCTATGAACCAACCCCCATAATAAAAAAACATCATTTGAAGAGTTAATAGTTCATCGATGTTTCAAAAAAAAAAAGTTTTGATGGTGCCAAAAACATTCGGATCAGTCCAAATTCAGCGGCAGGTTGTATCCTTTATAATTGAATAGCCTAAAAAAGATGAACAAACACGTAAACTAAGTCGGGGCTTCACCAGCGAAGGTCCTCCGGCATGAAAGTAAGTATTTGTGTTTAGAAAGAGAAATCAATTGACAAGAGTTTAGAGTCAAAAGATAGATTACCAAAATAATATGAATTATGTCTTGTATTTATAGGCATAGCATTGTATAATCCTTGTTGTATAAGAAAGCGTATGAGATAAAATTATAATCCTAAAAGATTATTATTGTTCACTGTCGTTATTTGAGTAGGATTGGTTAATAGCAATCTGCATATGCGCCTTTGAGGCGTGCTCTTCGTCGTACAAGGCCTGGTTGGCTTGGGTTGACGCCGGTGAAGTGGAGAATAAGGATAGGGAAGTTTATTTCCATTTTATATGGAGACTGAGGAGGGCTCCTCGTCTTCAAAGGAGACCTTGCTCGGCTTTGTTAGATGTCTTGCTCGGGATATGAGATTTGTGTCTCATCGGCATACAGTTTTGTTGGGCCTCGTCATTATACGCTCACCTATGTCTAGGCCGACATAGTGGGAAATGACGAGGAAGCATGACGGGCAAAGGTAGGGAAAGCTGTCACGATCCGAACTCTAGGCACTAGTTTAATCATGTGTTGAGCACGTGTATAGAGCGTGCAATTTATATTATTTATTGTTTCGCATTTTAATTGTGGCGATTATGTGTTAGTTTAGCATTTTAATAATTTATATGATATTTTCAAAATGTTAATAAATTAAATATATCCCAAATTTTAAAGTAGTAATTTTTGGGTAAGTAGCATTTTATTATGAGGCGGAGGAAGTATTGTTAATAATAATAATAATAATAATAATAATAATAATAATAATAATAATAATAATAATAATAATAATAATAATAATAATAATAATAATAATAATAATAATAATAATAATAATAATAATAATAAAAAGATATGGGACGGAATTGTTTGGAAAAAAAATTAAATAATGGCTTTGGATTGTGGGACTCATTAGTTTAATTTAATTGCATGGAAAGATTTACACTAGGCTTGACGTGGCTAAGTGAAGTGTAAAATTATTATAACTTCTTTGATGATGACTCTTCAACTAAAAAGAATACCCATGTTGACTAAGGTAAGCATAAAGAAAGAAGGGAAGAGCAGTACACTATTTGGTATTACAAAGAAAGCTTCAACCTAGTTTTAATTTCTAAAAATTCTCATAAATTAAGTTATGTTCTGTTTTTTGATCCGTCTTCACCAAAATGTTCGGAAAGTCGAGGGGATCGCATCTTGCCGATTAAAGTTCTTCTTAATTTCGAAGTATTTTTGTAAATTATTATATTTTTCTTCTATGTATGCTCATATGATGCTTGAGTTGTAAAATATGATGTATCCATGTTGCATGTATCATTTGTCATTTTTTCCTTGAGCTTGGAATTGTAAAAATGATATTTGGTTGAGTTGGAATGAATGGAAAATAGGTTTTGGGATGAACAAAATGAAGTGAGGATATATTGGTTTGGTTGAGATTAAAATGGGTGAATTACAAATGTTGTAAGTTATTATGATTTCCTCTAATTATTGCTCACTCCATGTTTAGAGTTGATATTAGTGTTGTATAAATAGTTCTAGATAGTTTAGAATATTTTCTTTGAGTTGGAATTTTAGTAGAATGAGTTGAACTAGGTTGATTAGGGTGTTATTGTTAAGGTGAAAAGATAGGAACAATTTAAGATTTATGTTATAATGATTGTATGTTACTTTGGGTATATTCTACTTGAAGTTAGAATAAGTTGAAATGAATTGGTAATGAATTACAATGGTCTTGGGTTAAATATAGAAGTGTTGCATGTGGGGTTAGTACATTTTACTTGGGTTAAAATGGTTTATGGTGAATTGCATTATATGAATATGGTGTTATTAGCTTAGTATGAAAGGATTGAAATATAAATTGTTGTATGTTAGTTTGTACCATTTTCTTGTGATTTCAGAATGAGTTGAATTAAGGTTTTGGAGAAGTATAAGTGAGTGATGGTATATAGTTTGGATTGATTTAGAAAGGTTGAATGGAATGTTGGTAACATGATTCTTTGAGTCTAAAATGTAGGGAATGGTTTTGTTAGTTGAAATGGCTTTGTTCTTCAAAGTACACAATCTGTCCACTTTTGGGAATCACACTTCTATCCATGTTTTTGCTGGTGTTTAGTGGTAAATAAAGGTACTAGCATCTTAACAACATGTTAGGATATATGTATGCCAAGTTTCATGTCTTAAATCCATGTCTAAGTTATGTTTTGGAGCTGATTTCTAGCATGTTCTGCTGCTGTCCATGCATGCACTGTTTTGACCCTAATGACTTGTCTTCTCATTATATCTCTCAAATCTTGTCCTATTTGAATGATTTCAAGTTTATATGGAAGCTAACTCATAAAGGAAACCAATAATGCCTCTTTTGGATTTTTTGGGACTAATGGAAGACCCTCTTTCTATTTTTACTTTAAAGACTTTATGTCCAGATTGTTAAAACCTCTGTTTTGAATTTGAAATGTTAGAGGTCATTTGACCCCTCAAAACTCATCCTTAGGACTTGAAATTTTGTGTGCTTCTTGATAATCATATTTACTTCAAAAGTCATTTTGGGTGTTTTGTGAAATTACCAAGCTAGAATGCTCTGCAAACATGTTCTTTGTGTGTACTGCCCTGTTTTGCTGCATCATTTTCCAAGCAATGTAAGGTTAAGTATTTAACATATATTTTACTCTATTGAACACTATAATCCAAGTACTACATATGAGCTACAAATGGATGTCTTTACTTATCAATTGTGATATTTGGAAGATAGTTAAATACTTGGTTAAAGTAGGTTGGAATACTTGATTCCGTGAAACCTAACTTGCTTGATATCCTTTATGTGATACATTTCAAAATAAGAATAGTGGACTTTATTTCCATTGAATGAATGGAGTATATGATAGTTAAATGTTGTATAAATAATGAAAGGGTATAATGGTGATCCTAAATTATTAAGGATATATAATGATTCCTAATTCTAGAATAAGAACGACTTCATTGACGTCGGCATAAGTTAAAGGTACAGGCTTTAGAGTTGTAAATCTATTACTTATACCATTATGGATTTTTAGCAGTTATTATTCTTATGGTTATTATAAGGTTGGATTAAGAAGTCAATAAAGGTATAAATGATTTCAAATTTAGAAAAGGGAGGATTCTTGATTCATTTAATGTTAAATCTTGATGTTGTTGTTGGTTGAATGAAATTTGAGTTAAATGGGGTAGTATTCTATTAAATTGGGTTCATTGTTATTGTTGATTTAGTGGGTAAAATAATGACTTTGATGGATGAAAAGAGTTTACAGTTATCTTGGAATACAGGGGACTGAAGTTGTTGTTTGAGATGATTTGGTAAGTTGGAAAATGAAGTGGTACAAATTCTGATGTTTATACTCTGTTTTGGAAATTCTGAGCTTGGGCACGAGTCGTGCCCAGTGGCATGAGTCGTGCCACCTTTTGGTCATTCGTGGCCACGAGTCGTGGAAATGCCCCAAGTCGTTCTGAGTAGAATGGGGAAAAAGGCACGAGTCGTGCCAGAGAGCACGAGTCGTGCCCTGCACTGAAAATTCTGCCTCAACTTTACAGGTTTGGAAACTTATCCAAATAAGAACCAACTTGAACACTCTTTAACTTATATTAAAGTAGAACATTTTAGCTTCACAATGACGCCTTAGTTGATCAAGATGGAATAATGGAAGTACTTTAAATATTGTACGGAAAACGCTTGACGAACTTGACTTATTCTTTGTCTAAAATGAATCCAACTTGGCAATTGGTGCTTGGACCTTAATAGCGGTTATATATTATTACATATTGAGTATGTAGGACTGAATGTTTATATATTATACCTTCCGTGTATTCATAGACATGGTTAGGGTTGTTTTATATCCTTGAATGTTATTATAAAAGTGTAGACATTATGTGTTGCACTTTTGATGATTGTTACCATCTTATGATGTGCTTGATTAGGGTTCCCTACTTTGGAATCCTAAGTGATATGATTCAAGGATTATTTAGCCTTAGTGCTACTGTTTGATACTTGTTATCAATTATATCATTGTGATATGTTATAGGCGTATGGTTCCCTACTTTGGAATCATCGCAGATTATAAGCAAGTATTTAGTACTGTGCTTTTGATTCAAGTCCAGATGGTGCTTGAATTGGGCAGTGTTACGGGACTATAATGGCACCGAGCCGAGTCTGTTATAGTCCGTACTCTGGTTCCCTGTTTGCCCAGCCATAGGCCATGGTTTGGGAGTAGTGGACTGGCTCAAGAAGTAGTTCAGTTGCACTATTTAGGATATGACTTTGTGTCATAGTCCTGTTTATTGTTGTTACTATGATGGGTTCCGGAACCGCTTCTTCAGCTGTTGATGCTGCTCGGATCGTGACATCCTTTTGAGGATTAAACCTTGGCTCAGTATCCTTCTCAGTGTTATAGTATTACACTTATGTGTTTATATATATATATCTTTCTTTGTGTTGATAAGAAGGTGATATATATATGATGAGATGTTGTTATATGCTTTCCTGTTGTGATTGCATATCATATTGCTGCATATATAATAACTTGCTGAGATTTTATCTCACCCCGTCCTTTTACTGTTTTCTTTAGACCAGGGCGAGCCAAGGATTGTACTATGTTGAGCTTGAGGAGGACGTCGAGTTGGGTATGTAACTTGGGAAAGTATAGTGTAATGGTTGCATTATGTAAATGTATTACCAATGGGGTAGTATAATTGAGATTTAGACTTTATGTCATTTAAATTGGGTAATGTAGTAATTGTACATATGATAAGTAAGAAAAGTAAGTTTGGAACTATGTTTCCTAAGTGTGTAAATGGTTTGTAAAGGTAGTCTGTGGATTTTAAGTATGATATAGTTATTTTCAATTAGTTTAGAAAAGTTTTAAGTTGAAGCAGGTTTTGTATCTTTAAAATTTAAGAAAGGACATTTCGAAAGTTTTAAAGGAATTATGACGTGTTTCGAGCGTGTCCCGAACGTGGGGCCAAGTAGGTCCCCGGTTCGGGGCGCGACAAAAGCCCACTCCCTTTGTCATACTTGAGACTTGTATGAATTATATTTTGGGACCAATCCATTGGGCCTTTTTCGGCCACGGATCCACGTTCGTACCTCGTTTTATACCGTTCAGTGGCCCCCGACTTCCTAGCTCGGCTATGCCGAGGAGGAAGTGATGTTCTACCTCGGTTTAAACTAATATAAACGGTCTCTTACGTGTCATGAGACGCTTCATTTTCTGCCGGTTAATTCGTGCAATGATGGTGAATGCGCGCTCGCCCGAAAATAGAGAAACATAAATATATAAGGAGTCGCCACGCCGTTTTAAGAGGAAACATTGAAAACCTTTGTTTTAGAGAGAAAACATGAGTTCGGGGGTCAGGTTACGTGTTGGGAAGAACCGAGAGTTCACCCAACACGCCTCGTCCATAGACGAGTCTTTCAATCAAACACATCCAAGTAAATCCAAAGTGTGTGCAAATATCGATAATAAACGAAATGTGATAAAATGCATCTTATTAATTATGAAACGAGAAATTACATATTGTGAGCCCATTATTTAGGAAGGCCACATCCCTGATACAAACAAACTAGAACAAATTACAAAGGAAAAGAGTCACTACAGATGGGTCATGTGTGTCGCATGACACATCGTACCAGTGACCACATGTGTCGCGTGACACAGGATCACTTGGGGACGAAGGTGTCGCGTGACACATATGAGCCTTCTGCAGAAACCTCACAATATGAACTCAGAAATTAACAGAAGCTATACAGATCTAATTAACAAGCTGAATTATGAACGAAAAAACATAAACAACATCAAATCGACCCAGGGAGTGTGGATATGGGTAGATCCACACCCCCTTGGGGGCTCAAACACCAAATTCAACCAAATCAATCAATATGAGCTCAATTACACAATCTATTCAAGTTAAACAGAGAGATTGCGATTGTGATTCAGTAATTCAGATGGCTAGGATCTGATTACTGAATCAAAACAAAAATAGAACTATAAAATTGCAAGGAATTAAATGAGAGAGAGAGAGAGAGGGTTAGGGAATTGTTACCCTTGTTGATTCCACGAATTCTATATCTAGTCAGATATAGAATCCTTCAATTCTTCGTTGTAGATCTCACAGCTCTGATCCAAGGGTTCCAATTGGTGTAGGTAGAGAATTGGGTTTGGATGAGAGGGATTAGTGGGTTGGAAGGTAGGAGAGAGAGAGGTTTTGTGCTTGGGACGCTCGTTACACTGCTATTTTGGCAGAGTAACAGTAGGCTAGGATTGGGATCTATTTCAATGAGGGGGAGGATCTTATTTATAGGCTGCAGTTGGCTGCCTTAGTATGTCGCACGACCTTACGCGTCCACTTTCCATGCCTCAAGTTGTCGCGTGACACAAGGTGGCTCAACCGCTTTTGGTGCCAAAAACCAGTTTCTGGAACATTCCGGGAAAATACCCAAAAGGTCCAACAGGTTTTATTCCCAAGGGGTCCTTTGGCATGAATGATGTACCAAAAGGTACTTCCTTCGCGGGAAACTCATGGAACGTTTCCGGAAGTCTCGGGATAGGCCGGGAATTTACCAAAATGCCCCTTAATGCAGTTTTATTATATTAAAATGCATCGAAAAGGTTGCGGAATTGGATTGGCGTACTTACAGAGCCCTCGGCAACGTCACTTTTGGAAAAAGTGGGGTTGTCGATAAAATAAGACCCAATCTCAATGAGCGAGTGGGGTTAAGGTGAAGGGCTAGAAGGGTGAGAAGGGGAAAATTATGGCTGGACCTTTACGAGAAAGGATTCCTACGTATCCCTTTAAGAAGGGAATCAAGCCAAATCGTAGTTCGGAATTACCAATGCGACTACAAGCAAGAAAGGGGTAGAGATGTGTCTTCATACCTTTGCTGTGCTTACCTGTGATTTCTGTTGTGCTCCGCTTGAGAGGCTTTTCTTGGGTTTGGCTCTGCTTGAGAGGCTTTTCTTCTTGGTGGGCTCCGCTAGAGAGGCTTTTCTTCTTTGGTTTGGCTCTGCTCGAGAGGCTTTTCTTTTTTGTGTGCCTTTTCTTCTTTGTTTGCTCCCCTAGAGAGGCTTTTCTTGGTTTGGCTCTGCTTGAGAGGCTTTTCTTCTTGGTGGGCTCCGCTAGAGAGGCTTTTCTTTTTGGTGGGCTCCGCTAGAGAGGCTTTTCTTCTTTGGTTTGGCTCTGCTTGAGAGGCTTTTCTTCTTTGTGTGCTCCGCTAGAGAGGCTTTTTCCTTTGGTTTGGCTCTGCTTGAGAGGCTTTTCTTCTTGGTGGGCTCCGCTAGAGAGGCTTTTCCTTCTTTGTGTGCTCCGCTAGAGAGGCTTTTCTTGGTTTGGCTCTGCTTGAGAGGCTTTTCTTGGTTTGGCTCTGCTTGAGAGGCTTTTCTTGGTTTGGCTCTGCTTGAGAGGCTTTTCTTGGGTTTGGCTCTGCTTGAGAGGCTTTTCTTGGGGCTGTCACAGATACGCATGCCTTTTTTGTTTTGTTCTTTCTTCTCCAGTTTGGTCGGAGGTCCAGTCGTCGAGACTCAATTGATTATTGTACCTGCGGGGGTAAAACAACAACTCCAACGCGCTACACTTGAATAAGCCTATCTTGTTAGCAAAGATTACTATATGTTAGCTTGGTTTGCGTGAATCTGTCTGTTTCGGGAAAGCGAACACAATTATTGGGTTAAAGATTGGCTTTGTCGGGTTTATGTATGGTGTTTTGGGATCGTTTTAGGTAAGTGTGTATAGTAGGGGTCCTCTCCCGTATATTTTCAGGGGTATGTGTATGAGGGTAAGGAGTATATCGGTGACGGTGAGTCGGAAAATGCTCTGGGGTAATCACTGCAGGTTTTCCACCACATGCGCTATCAACCAAAGTATGTCGCCCGACATGTCGTGTCTGTTTGGCTTCTTCATCGCACGACTTAGGGAGGCTCGTGACAGTTCTTTTAAAAGTCGGTTCGGGCTCCATTCTCTGCCATCATGTTTTCTTAGCGAGAAAACCCAGCGGCCCTTATTTGGCGGATAATCGATTTCTTTGGTCAAGACTAACGCTTTTGCTTTGCAATGGAACATTATAACCAAGAGATTGCTTCCGGGAGTGCCAATTTCATCGGGACTTCGTCGAAATTTGGGGATTTCATCTGAGGCAACATAGAAGTATCATCGACAAGCGGTACAGTATGCCTTGCATTTGGTCCTTGAAAGATTGGAGGGTTGGCTGGGATTTGCTTCGGCCGCATCCTCGCTTCGGGATTACGAGTGTCATGCATTCTCTTTGTCATACAATTACCCGACCCCAACTATGGAAGACTTCAGTGGCGTTGACGAGGCTTGGGTAAGGCGGCCACCGTAGCATTCCCACGGGACGATCGGTTGGTTGAGGAGCAAGCGGTCTCGACTTTTTATCTCTGCTCGCGGATCGTATTGCCTATGATTCTGGGTGATGGGTCCATAGATTTGACTCGGATGGTTAGGTTGCGCCCGTCCCGTCTGATACTGTTTGACCTTTCTACCACTCGATATGTTCATGCTTTGTTCACACTTTGTCGGCTTACTATTTACTGCGGGTACGTCTGGGTCTCAAGCACTTTGTTGGAGATCGTTAAGCAAATGAGAGGTGGCCAGGTACAGATTCTCATCAAATTCGTTACGGCCAAGGAGAGATGGATGTTGTACCACTTCTTCTTGGCCGAGACTTATCACGGTATTGACAGGCTAGCGGGGGATCGGACTTTATGGGAGCGGGCGGCCCAGCTTGTTATCTTTGTGGTTCTCTCGAGAGGTTACGCCCGATCGGGCCATTACCGAGGAGGGTCGGAGGGCAATGCCATGGGTGACTATGCCACGCAGCCGATGAGGGACGAGGTTGTTGATAGTTGGCATATGAGGTTGTCACGGTACACGACCACCGATCCGAGCTTTTGGATTCACGCTTGGAATATACGGACCATGAGAGATATTCGGGATGGATCGGTAGTAGTCCGGTTGCACTGGTTTGCATGTATCCTCTTTACGTGTCCCATCATTGGTGAGCGAGACGGTATAAGTATCCTCGGCAGATCATACGAGCCTTGAGGGAGAGACTGGTGACCGATATCGTTCCGATGTCCATGACCGAGCCCCGAGCTATACGGTTTTTCTGCGAGATCTTTTACGGAGGGCTTTCTTCCCACTCGTGTGCTCCTTCGGCGATCTAGAGGATTTACATTTCGACCACGAGTATACGGATTGGTATGAGGAGCATCGGGGTTACGTGCGGTTAGCTATAGAGACTCGCCGTCGGGAATACTTGGGAAGCGAGACTCTCTGTCCGGCGAAATCTCGAGAGATATAGAGGCACGAGGAAACCTGCACAATGTCACCGGCAATGCCGCCGACGATTATGAGAGGCAAGAGATCCGGTAAAGCCGCTTTAAGGAATGATCCGAGATATGAGAGCTCGCAGAGAGGCGTTGCGGCAAGCGAGGATTGCTAGGCCGCCTTGAGAGAGACTCGGTACGATTGAACCGCCGGCGCGAGTTATTCCCGAATTGGGACGGGCTCAAACCGACTTGTTTGACATTCCTAAGCCAAAGACCTCCGGGGACCGAGAAAGAGGAAGGATAGAGGAGCAAATTCGGGAGCGGGGCGAGTATCTAGACACACATTTTCTTTTACTTCGAGAGTTTTGAGACTTTTTTGCTTTATGTCTTGAGAGTAGGACTTATACGTATGAAAACCGAGTACCCTTTGATTACTTAATGCGAGACATGAATAGATGTTATCAATGTTTTCTTTTATTACGCAATCTTTTGAGTCAAAAAGTAGGCCGTGCTTGAACTCATAAAAGAATATTAACTCAAAATGATCCTTTGAAAAGCCTTGGGACCTGTAATCAAAACGCATTTTGGTAAAAGGAGGGATTTTTGCGGCAATTTTAGACCGAACCACAAGTGGTTGCCTACGTTCCCCTTTTGTAAGAGAACTAAGGGGCTCGGGTCTCCGTAGTTCGACTCAAATGACTTTAGTGTTTAAGAAAGGGGAAGATAGAAGGGGAAATGGCGCAACCACTGTTTTTACCTAGACCGCCCTCTTTTGGGTTTTCGGTCTAGTTGGGTATATTCTTTAGCACCGGGCGCGTCCACTTATTTTTGCATGGACTGCCTTTTGAGAGGTTTTCGATCTCATGCAGGACAATTTTGTTGCGCCTTTATTTATTCATTATATATATATATATATATATATATATATATATATATATATATATATATTTTAGAGGGGAAAGACTCGATCATACAAAATACCTCCGCAACTTGTCGCCGTTGACGGGGTGCGTAAATGGGTTGCCATCCAAGTCGGCATTTGCATAGCTCCTCCGGAGAATATTTTCTTTACCAGAACGGTCCGACCCAAATGGGTGCCCACTTGCCCAGCCTTGTTTGCTTGCTTTGATTTGAGGGCTTCATTTTAAGAACCGGATCACCGACTTTGATATCCACAGGTTTCACTTTCTTATCGAAGGCACGGGCCATTCTTCTCTGGTATGCCCTGTTATGCTCCATGGCTTTTAGTCTGCGTTCATGTAGCGAGCCAACTCATTATATCGACTTTGGAGCCATTCGATCTCGTTCACCTCATTTTCGAGTAAGACCACGAGGGAAGGAATTTCTAACTCAATGGGCATGACGGCCTCCATTCCGTAAGTCGAGCATATGGGGTTGCACCCGTGGCGGTTCGGATCGAAGTGCGATAGCCCCACAATGCTAAGTGCAACTTTTCGGCCAATCTCGTCCTCGCTCGGACATCTTCTTTATGATCCTTTCCAAGTTCTTATTGGCGGCTTCAACAGCGCCCGTTTGTACGTAACATACGGTGAAGATTTGTGGCGCTTGACTCTGTATTCGGTGAGCAACCGATCAGTTTCTCCCTCGAAATGAGTGCCATTGTCGAAATAATCTCGTTCGGGACCCCATAGCGGCGTAAGATCTGTTCTTTTATGAATCGGGCAACCTTCTTGGCGGTGAGCACTTTATAAGATGCGGCTTCTACCCATTTCGTGAAGTAATCCACGGCCACTAATATAAATGCATGCCCATTGCTCCCGGGCGGAGAAATCTTCCCAATGACATCAATACCCCATGTTGCGAAAGGCCACGGAGTTGTCATACGGTATAAGTCGTGAGGCGGGATGTGGTTCGAGATTGGAAAATCTTTGGCACTTGTCACGAGTCCGCACGAAATGGATGCAACTGTCTCCATAGTGATCCGAAGTAACCCGGCTGATGATGCTATGCATGAGGGATCGAGCGTTCATATGAGGTCCGCAGCACCGTTGTGAACGTCTTCCATTACTCTTTGAGCCTTTTCTTTGCGATGCAGTAGGAGCGGACAACCTTCTCTTTTCTTCCATAATTCATTGCCGAGTATGACATATTGCGGCGAGAGTCTCTTTAGGGCCTGCAAGCTTTGGCATGTACTCTTTTTGAATCTCCTTCTTGATCCACATGAAAGGATACTTCCCCATACTTGAGGTATTGAAAGATCCGACCGTACCACGGTTCACTGACAGCCTCGATCTCAATCTCACAACAATATGCAGGATTTTCTCTTCTGCCGACCCTGAAAGGCTTGATTGATTTTCCTTCCGGGATTTCCATCAAAGAGGCTAAAGTAGCCAGAGCATCTGCGAATCTGTTCTTGTCCCGCGGTAAGAACTGGAATGATACTTCTTTGAATTGGCCGACGAGTTCTGCGATGTAAGCATGGTACTTCTGGAGACATGTGTCTATAATTTTCCATTTGTTGGTGGCCTGGTTGATTATCAATTAGGAATCACCGAACACTTCCAATTCTTCCACATGTCGCTCAAGGGCAGCTTCTAGACCGGCTATGCAAGCTTCGTACTCAGCTGCATTGTTGGTGACCGAGAAATTCAACTTGATTGCTATGGGAGTATGCCTGTCGTTCGGGTATATCAAAACCATTCCAATGCCATTTCCTTTCTTGTTAGGCTTGCTCCATCAAAGAATAAGCGCCACTTGTTTCCACTTTCTATAGCGAGGATCCCTTCATCTCGGAAACCGGAGGTCCGGCCCTTGATCTTCCATCTTGGGAATTCAGCCAACCGGTCCGCAAATGCACGCCTTTTGATCGATTTGCGAATCACATATTTGATGTCGAATTACGCCAAGAAGAAAGTCCATTTTGCCAACTCCGTGGAGATGTTTCCTCTGTCACCTTGGAATAGATATCGATCGGATCCATCTTGGAGACTAAGTGTACGGTGTGGGACAAAGATATAGTGCTTTAGCTTTCCAACTACCCATACCAAAGTCTGCAAGCAAGTCTTCTCGAGGGCGTAGTAATTCACTTCACTCCCTTGGAATTTACTAACGAAATAGATGGCATTCTCAATCTTTGAATCCTTCTTTTCTTGTGCTAGCATAGCCCCGTAGGCCGTGTCCGTGACCGCCGATATAGAAGTAAAGGCTTGTCTCCATGAGGTGGGCGAGAGGATGGGAGGATTGACGAGGTAGGCTTTGATCCTTTCAAAAGCTAGCCGGCATTCCTCGTTCCGGACCACTTCACGATTCTTCTTTAGCAGCTTGAAGATCGGCTCACATATGGTGGTCAATTGGTTGACGAACACTGCGATGTATTGCGGGCGACCCATGAATCCTTTTACTTCGAGAGAGACGGTTACGGCGGCTTCATTTCAATAATTGCCTTAACTTTCACGGGATCTATTTCAAGGCCGCGCTCGGTGACCATGTATCCCAGAACTTTACCTCGAATAACCCCAAATGTACACTTGGCGGGTTCGGTCTCATGGAGTGTTCTCGAAGTACGTTAAAGAATTTCCTCAAATCAATGAAATGCTTGTCCGTCCTGATCCTTTCGAATGAATAATCATGTCATCCACATACACTTCAATCTCCCGGTGGATCATGTCGTGGAAAAGGGTAGTGGCTTGCTCTCGATAGGTAGTCCCGGCGTTCTTCAAGCCAAATGGCATTACTGTGTAACAATAAGTACCCCATGGGGTTGTAAATGCCGTCTTGTCTTGATCCTCTTCAGCCATCTTAATCTGGTTGTAACCCGCAAAACCATCAACGAAAGATTTGACCTCGAAGTTCGCGGTTGCATCCACTAGCATGTCAATGTTGGGCAAAGGGAAGTCATCTTTAGGACTAGCCTTATTGAGATCTCGAAAATCTACGCAGACTCGAACCTTTCCATTTGCTTTGGTGACTGTTACGATGTTCGCCAACCAGGTCGGATATTCAATTACTTTGATGAAGCCTACCCGTAGGAGTTTTTCAATTTCTTCTTTCACTTGTAAGGACCATTCGGGTTTTATCCGCCTCAATTTCTGCTTGACCGGCTTGATTTCTGGATCCAAAGGTATTCGGTGTTCCACAATAGAAGCATCCAGCCCCGGCATATCTTTGTAGGACCAAGCGAACACATCCATAAATTCCTTGAGCAATTCAATCAAAGCAACCCGCTCATCTCTGGAGAAGAAGCTACCAATCTGCGTTTCTTTGGGTTCTTCGGCTGTTCCCAAGTTCACTGTTGTTAATACCTCGTCGGCAGCTTGGGCCCGGCTTTCCTTTTGCTCACAAGTCTGTTTTGAATCTTTTCTAAAAATTGTTCACCGATTAAGTCTGCATTATCTTCAATTGAATTAGGCTTAATTATTTTTAAATCTTGATGATTATTTTTCGTTAAGCATTCAATTGTTAAATTGGAAATCACGGGGTACTCAGAAAGATCAACCACATTATTTAAAGCAAAGGGAAATACGGTGTTTACAACTCGAAGACAGTCTTCAGTCGTGAGGACATCGACCGGTCGAAGACTCAAACTCTATGACAAGAGACTCGGGATACTGACTCAAGATACAGGGGGTGAATTTAGACTTGGAAGGACAAGGACGGGGTTTGAGCCCTAGCTTTTCAATCATAGTCTCTTTGTCGGCGACCGGTCCCCGGAACGAAGTCCAGTTCTGCAACGGTCCTTCTGCGGCAGTCTCCAGCTTGACTATCTCCACATGAGATTCCTTCTCGAATTCTAGCATAGCTATCACTTCACTGTCAGAGGAAAAGTCAATCAGATCAATCGGCTCCTTAGCACCATCTCTCATTTACGCCAAAGACGTACCGCTCACGAGGTTCGACAACCCCTGTTCTTCAAACAAATCTGCTAACTCTCCATCAATATCTGCAGTGTCAGCACCGCGAATTTTACATATTGTGGGTTCATCCAAGGCAAGCTTTTCAAACTGATTCTCACATTCGGGTCCCCAGAAGTGGTAGCTGCTCTCGTAGGTGGCGGTCACACCTTGTCTTTTGGGCAAATTATCAAACATTTCTTTCATCGGATTCTTGCTATTGGCGAACCTCTGGATCATCTTCATTCTTTCTCCTGCTGGAGTAAGCTTTGGCTCGGGACAAACAAACATATCTCCATCCTCTCGACAAAGTGCTTATTCGTAGACCAACCGTATGGGCGCATTTCGGGCCTCTTGTACTTTCTACCTTTGCAGAGGTCATCTTCTCTTTGAAAGCCTCGGTTTTTTCATAAACCTTATCTTCCTTAGTTACGACATACCCCAGACCTTGCCTATTTCTCTTGACTGCGGCAACACAAGCCTACACGGTCCCTCGTTGGCGTTTTCCCAGCCCCGCACCGGGGATATAGCTCATACCTCTTAGCATTTTCAACACGGGAGGAATCTTGTCGAAGATGTCGTCAGTCTATAGTACGAGACTTGCCCCTTAGGTGTCTCGATTGTGAATCCGCGGGGCATCGGATTTTCTTGGTCAAGCTTGATCTCCATTACCTGGTAAGGTATTTGCGCCGGTTTCTCCGATTGTAACACTATCACCATAGATGGTTGTTAGCACCCCTCTTGTACAAACTTTAAGCATTGGTGAAGCGTGGAAGCTACGGCTCCAATCTCGTGGATCCGTGGTCTACCCAATAATGCCGAGAACGTAACAGGAATGTCTATAACCGAAACTCCACCATCATTTCCTTGCCTCCAAACATCGGATTAAGGGAGACTATCCCTAACAGCTTTGCCCGGGATGTTGAATCATAAGCCTTTATGGTGCAGTTAGAGGGTTTGAGGTTCTACGCGTTGATGTCCAACATACTCATCATTTTGGCGGGGAGCACATTCATGGCCGATCCATTATCTATCAACACATGGGGAATCAACCGTCCCTCCGTGAGGCACCGTAATGTGTAAGGATTCGTTATGTTTCGCACCGTAAGCGGGCAAGTCAAAATCGTGGAAAGTAATGATATTCCCATACTAAGCCGTTCCAATCAACCGACATGCTTCATCTGGGGTAGCGTTGACGGATACCTTCGTCTTGGATAAGGCTTCTTCCGGCTTTAATTTGTGAGGGTAGGAGGATGTAAGTAGGGACCACAAAGAAATATCGGTTTGCATTCTTTTCAAGCTGCGTCGGTATCGGGTCTTCTGAACTTCTTCGTCTAGCCTGTGAGGATTCCGAGAGGAGGCGAGGGTTAGAGCACATAGCTTGCTTTCCCTTTTCCGAGATGGATGCTGGATTACTTACTCCCAACATTCTTCCCGAGCGCGTCAACGGATTAACTTCTTGCTGGTCGTCAACCACGAACTCTTTGCTAGCTTCCTTGAGTTCCGATAATGTTAGCGGAGACGAGTGATTGCGGTATGGCCAAGCCGCTTGTCGTATCTCATTAATGGTCAAAGGTGTTTCCCAACTAGCCGCTATTCGAGTTCCTCCAAGGAGATTGGGGATTCTCTAGGAGTCATTGAAGATATAGCATTAACAATCAAGTGTTCTTCGTAATCATCAAGTTCAACAATATTATTCACATCATGTAAATCATCGAGATACGTAACATAACAAGTTATCTTTCATTTCATCGTAACGGGAAATTACATCGGTTTCGACCCCATTACATCCATTGCTATCATCCCCAACTACGGGTTCCCCAAATTCTAATACATTAACAAAATAATCATTCTCAAAGTCAATAAGGTTCACATTGTTGTTCGGCGAGAGGATTATTGACAATATTCGGGCGAGGAGATTTTTCTATCTTCTTGTCGTCCACTAAACCCTGGATTATCTTCTTGAGAGTCAAACAGAGTTCGTAGTGTGCCACTGGAAATTGGTGAAAACGGCAATACTTGCTAGCATCCATGTGAGGATTAGGGCGAGCAGATCAGTAGTTCTCCAATGGCTTTATCATGCCATTTCGTAGCAAACCGTTAAAAACTTCCTCCGTTGACATACCCAAATCATCAAACCTTGGTTGTGGCTTAAAGGAAGCCTCATCACATTCCCGCATGTTGTTAGCTCCCTTTTGAAGATTATTGATACTATTATCTTTGGCCGGTTCTCTTCCTCTCGGCGCCATTGCTTTGAGACAGATTGGATGCTCGATATCGGTAACTTCCACCACTGTTGTTGTTAGTGGTGTTTGCACTTGGAGTTTGGTTAAACAACTTATTCTCACTCCTTGCTCCCATCCCTACCATCTCTCGCAGATCTGGGTACCATCCTTTCCCAATGGCTTCTCTAAGTGCTGGCTTAACACATGATAGAAAGATGTCCTTCGGTCTTGGAGGGGATTGGCTCCGATAACTCGTTGAGCTTAGCATTCCAACGCTTGTAGAATTCAGCTGATTGACTCATCCGACTTCGAATTGTCCCCACTAGATCATCCCGCATGGTACGCCACTCCAAATTACCCTTGTACTTCTCCGGGAAGGCTTACGTTATCTAGCTCCAAGTAGTACGACATTCTTGCTTCAAAGCTAAAAACCATGTAAGTGCCGATCCTTTCAAAGTTAGGTGGAAGTGGGAAGCCATGAATTCGGGAGTGCGGCCCATTGCCCCCATTGTCATCACATAAGTGTCTACATGCGTCTTTGGACGGGCGGTACCATCAAAATCCGGCTTGGGCATCTTAAATTTGTGCGGCAAAGGTGTCACTTGGGCGGGATCCACGACTTTAAGACCACTAGAACCCACGGTTAATCTGTCAATCATTGTTGCATCTATTTCAAGATAAGCGGCTACTTACGGTGCCAAACTTGAAGTCGAGGAATTGCGGGAGCCACCGTTGACGACGGTATTGGGAAATCGAATTAGGTCCCACGGGCAAAGCGGTTGGTGGAAGACCAAAAGTACTAGGAATTCCAATATTGCCGTCCAACAAGCTAATCGAGCTCGGAATCTTGTTCCCATACATATCATAACCGTTGAATTGCCTACCGAGATTCCGGGAGTTGTATTGCGCCGACCGACTTTTGTACCGACCAAAAGAAGATAATCCTGAGCCGACACACGGAGTTGAGTAAGGGGTGGAACCATAAATATGCCGAGTAAGGGTGGAACATACTGGCCGGGTTGAGAAAAAGCTGTCTTGAGTGCAGGCTGGTACCTTGAGACACCGTCTGAACTATCGATTTTCGAGAGCGGTGCGGACCATTCTGCTTTGAACACCATGCGAACACCACGATAACCATCCGGATACACACATGCGAGGTGGGAAAAGTTGGTTCGAAAACCGAGGTCCATGTCGAAACCGTAGGTGCCGGAGCATTAGGAGTTGGAGAAGCGGTGAGATCAAAGAAATTTGTGGGCCGACCGTCATTTACGCCGACACCTTCTTTGGATAACCTGGCCATACCCTTGAGAAGACGGGGGAATGAGTCTTCCTTGGTCACTTGCCACCATTCCCGTAGAAGCTACTTGATCGAATGCCGAACGTAATTCACCGGGGGAGGCATCGTATTGTAGCTAGGCTGGTTTGGGCGAGCAGGTGAAGCGGATCCGATTTCATTGTGGCTATCTTGCGTAATCTCTTCATAGGAACCATCCTCCCGACGAAGTACCGCAATCCCTTTGGCTCTCATAGCTTCTACGAATCGGTTGTGAGCTTCTTCTTCCACGAGACTTGGCATTTTGAACTAAGAGACAAGCCTCACGCTCCCGAGCTAGAGCGGCTTCCAAAGCATCACCCTCAATTCCTCCGTAGTCATCTCATTCAAACTTGTCGACTCCACTGTCACCGAGCCTCCCGGCGGACTGAGCAGAGAAAACATCTCCATTGCCAGCCATTTCGATTCTAAACCAACCGACACCTGCCTGTACGCGGATTAAACGACCTCCCGAAGCAGATGAGCGGACCCAACTCGCCGTAGCTGCAGGTGTAGAGAGGGGTTTATAAGGTGCTTTGAAGGGAAAATTTTTTCTTCTTTTTTTTTTTTCCTTTTTTTTTTTTACGGGAGAGGGAAAGAAACGGGACGGGACTCACGCAAACACAAATTTATTTATGTTCAAGTATAAATCAGTATTTTAAATCCTAAATACAGTTGGGAAAGGATAAGTCTTTATTCATGTTAACTATGCCTTGGGGGAACCTAGTGACGCGACGTTCGAATTACATCGAATGTCTTGTTTTGAAACATATAATAGGTAATGATACCTAATCAAACCCTAACATCTTTATGGAACGAAGAGGTTCGTCCAAATTTCTAAGGAAATTTGGGCAGCATAACGGGTCTTTTCGAAGAATTTCGAAGAAAAATCCGGCATGACCTCTCGTCGGTACATGTTGGCAATGCGGCATGATCTCTCGTTTAGGACACGCCACGAGAGTGACATGTTCCCACGTGAAATCATGTTGCATTTGCTAACATGCCCACAAGGTATGAGGTTTTGGGAGAAGGTATAAGAATCTATGATATTTTTCAAAAACAATTCATTTTTGTTGTAATGAAAACATCGTATCAAAAACCAACCGTGGGTAAGGTTTAGTGTGGTGCCACCTATAACGCACTAGGGGTTTAGGTTTGATTTCAGGCGCTCAAGCGTAGGCGAATTTTATGGCCGTCCGCGATGCCGTCAATCGCACCCGAGGGTTCTAAATCTAAGTGATGTATAAGTGCGGATGACTAATTCGTTTATTTGCAAAAACAAGATTTTTTTTTTTTTTTTTTTTTTTTTTTTTTTTTTTAAGAAGAAAACACACACCCTCACACAAGGTAAACAGGAACAATAACCAAATGATTCACGCTTTGGTCCAAAGGATCGCCCTCAAACCGGTCTTCGATGATGCATTCGGTGGCCACCTTTTGTCGCGTGACACAGACAACCCAGAGACAAAGGTGTCGCACGACTTGGGTGGTCACCGAACCGGCGGCTCCTCAAATCATCAAATCAGCCCCTGCTTTACCATATCAAGAGCAACACAGAGATACCAATGCACAACAAATGGCCACAAGCACAAAGGGCTCACAAGTTCCATAATCAACAAAATGTAGGCATCACAAATGATTATCGAATAATGTACACAACATGGATGCATTGGATGTTTTTTGACTAAACGAAAGCTTGACCCACTTAACACTTGAAAAACAGGTTTTCAAGTGAAGTCCCCAGCGGAGTCGCCACTGAATGCGCGCTCGCCCGAAAATATATATATATAAATATATAAGGAGTCGCCACGCCGTTTTAAGAGGAAACATTGAAAACCTTTGTTTTAGAGAGAAAACATGAGTTCGGGGGTCAGGTTACGTGTTGGGAAGAACCGAGAGTTCACCCAACACGCCTCGTCCATAGACGAGTCTTTCAATCAAACACATCCAAGTAAATCCAAAGTGTGTGCAAATATCGATAATAAACGAAATGTGATAAAATGCATCTTATTAATTATGAAACGAGAAATTACATATTGTGAGCCCATTATTTAGGGAGGCCACATCCACGATACAAACAAACTAGAACAAATTACAAAGGAAAAGAGTCACTACGAGATGGGTCATGTGTGTCGCATGACACATCGTACCCAGTGACCACATGTGTCGCGTGACACAGATCACTTGGGGACGAAGGTGTCGCGTGACACATATGAGCCTTCTGCGAAACCTCACAATATGAACTCGTAAATTAATGTAAGCTATACGTATCTAATTAACAAGCCGAATTATGAACGAAAAACATAAACAACATCAAATCGACCCAGGAGTGTGGATATGGGTAGATCCACACCCTCGGGGCTCAAACACCAAATTCAACCAAATCAATCAATATGAGCTCAATTACACAATCTATTCAAGTTAAACAGAGAGATTGCGATTGGAATTGATAATTCGGATGGCTAGGATCTGATTACTGAATCCAAACAAAAATAGAACTATAAAATTGCAAGGAATTAAATGAGAGAGAGAGAGAGAGAGAGGGTTAGGGAATTGTTACCCTTGTTGATTCCACGAATTCTATATCTAGTCAGATATAGAATCCTTCAATTCTTCGTTGTAGATCTCACAGCTCTGATCCAAGGGTTCCAATTGGTGTAGGTAGAGAATTGGGTTTGGATGAGAGGGATTAGTGGGTTGGAAGGTAGGAGAGAGAGAGGTTTTGTGCTTGGGACGCTCGTTACACTGCTATTTTGGCAGAGTAACAGTAGGCTAGGATTGGGATCTATTTCAATGAGGGGGAGGATCTTATTTATAGGCTGCAGTTGGCTGCCTTAGTATGTCGCACGACCTTACGCATCCACTTTCCATGCCTCAAGTTGTCGCGTGACACAAGGTGGCTCAACCACTTTTGACGCAAAAAACCAGTTTCTGGAACATTCCGGGAAAATACCCAAAAGGTCCAATAGGTTTTATTCCCAAGGGGTCCTTTGGCATGAATGATGTACCAAAAGGTACTTCCTTCGCGGGAAACTCATGGAACGTTTCCGGAAGTCTCGGGATAGGCCGGGAATTTACCAAAATGCCCCTTAATGCAGTTTTATTATATTAAAATGCATCGAAAAGGTTGCGAATTGGATTGGCGTACTTACAGATGGGCGCGTTGAACAAAGTCTGACATTCGCCTTGGGAACCAACTAATGCATTTAATGCAGAGGAAAGGACGGCGCCTCAACCCGGTTTTGACCCACACCCGTTTCGGATTTGGGTATAAAAGGCAAAACCCCTTTCAATTTCATTCTTTATCACCCTTTGAGTTAGAGAGAGAAATAGCAAGGTTCCAATCGCCATTTTTTGTTATTGATTTCTTGGTCAGATCTGCTCCATTGTGCTCGATTTTGTCTGTGTTTTCTTCGTACGACTTCGATTTAGGTATAAAACTCCTCCCTCTTACTAATTTCTGCAATTTACTCTTAGATTTCTGGGTTTTGGCGTTCATTCTTGGTGGGTTTTTGAGCCGCCATTATTGGTCTTGGTTAAAGCTTTTCTTGAGTAAATCTCGTGCCTTCCTCGTATCTAGAAATGACTCGTATTTGAAGGAGTAACCCGAATGCCCTCTACTGCTATCATACAAAAAACCGTAGGATTTGTCAACGGATCAATGGCCTTGGATGATGTTGTCTCTTAACGAGATCGGGGAGATATTGATGAGGTACCAGTCACCTCGAACCGACGTGAGATCTCCTAGTCGGTTTAGGATTGACCGACTTGACATTGAGACCCCAAATATTGTGTTGTTCCATGGTTGGACTGAAATCCTTGATCACATCAACTTGTACTATTTGAAGTTCGACCACCTGGAGCGACCTCCGTTGTAGGGTAAGGATCCCTCCTCGGTTTTAGTTAATGGGACGAGGAGGGATACTCTTCCATGTCCTTTCATCTTGACTTGGCCAAATTTTGACCCTTATTCTTTTTATTGTGCAGCTATGACTGGGAGAGGAGCTGACTCTACTCATCCTACTGGTCCCTCTACTTCGGGGAGGATCGTAGATGCTTTTGATGAGGGGACCCACTCTGGAGGTCGAGGAAGAGGTCGAGGTAGAACAGGCTGAGGTACGACCTATATCCCTAGGCCAAAACCCATTAGAGCCGGTGAGTCTATGATAGAGAAGCTCCACTCTAAGTATGGATGTCGAGGGAGGAGTACCACATTAGTTACTTCTGCGGCACGCCTGTCAAGGACGAGGAGGCCATGAAGAACTTTATGTACTCCTTGAACCATGTCGACTTTTTCTTTAAACAATTCCAACTTGGCTTCCGTCCCCCTTTAGATCCATTCAAAAATGAGTTCCTTGAGGATATGCAAGCTGTCCCGGCCATGTTGGGAGACAATGTCGTGAGGTTCCTCACAAGATTTATAGTTCTCTGTCGTAGCTTTGGTTTCGAACCTTGTCGGTCTGCCTTCCACCACTTTTTCATCGTAAGTTACAAGGAGGATTCCAGGCTTATGGTGATAAGGAGTGATCCCAACCAACCTAAGCTTATCTATCCTATGTTGAGCAAAGTGTCGGGGTGGAATAATCATGTTATCTAGGTAAAGATCCGACAAGGCTGGGAGTTTGCCTCTCCCTGGAAGTATCCATGTGTGCCCAACAGGTGTGGAGGCTTGAATGGAGTGGGCAATTGATAGAAAGGTTAAGACAGTTTTTCGAGGTGGGAACCCTGTGCTGGTCGACCATGGAGATTGACCATATGTATTATGTTCAGGCCGACATCATGGGTGGGCCTAAGGACGGGCTGATGCCTTTCGTCCCCGTCACAAGGGGAAATAGATTTCCAGACTGGAGGGTGCATCCCGGTCTTGTCTTCCATGATGAATGTGATGTATGCAAACTTTATGACGACAAGTGTTTGGCCGAGGACGGTGTAGTCGGCTGTAAATTTTTATCCTTCTTCGTCTTTATTACACGTGCTTTTTTGTTCTACTTTTTACTCTTCCTCGTAACTCTACTAATTGTTCCTTCTCATTTTTGCAGATCTGACCGTCGAGCAAGAGAGGAAGATGTCTGAGAAGTTTCTTGATCCCCATGTCATAATGAAGCTGAGGAGGAGGACATCACGCTCCTCGGCTCAAACTAAAAGGCGGGATGATGTTGTTCATCGCCAAACTGTCTTATCCACTAAGGATGGTGGGGCATTGCCCTTGAAGCCGGTGGGGGTGCTGCTATCTCCACCAAGGAAGGAAATGACGGGCAAGAGGCCCAGGCTGAAGTGGGACAAAGTTCCCAAGTCCTTTCCCCTGAAGCCGAGGAGGCACTGAGATCGGCCAATCTAGGGGAGACTGTGGAGGCTGGTGCCGGTGAGGGAAGCTCTACCTAAAAGCAGCCAAGGGTGGACACCGTGCAGGAGGAACCTCCCTCTAAGAGAGTTGCTCAATCTCCCTCCGAGGAGGTCACTACTCGGCACGTGCAAATGTATACCGAAGCCGAGCAGGTAGTTAAGAATTTAGCCATCTACCCAACAATCAGGGGATTGGATGTGCTGGCCAGGAAAGGGCCCAAGCTCAGGCTAGGCCAAGTTATAGTCCACCGTTCAATGGAAGAGGACTTGCTCGAATGTATGATTGAGGCTAAGCCGAGTAGGGAGCATCTGGACAACAGAAAGGGCCTCCTTCTTAGCAAGGTAACCTTCTCATCACAACTTTCTTTTCCTTCTCGGTTTTATTTTACTTGTAATTTCTTATTGATAAATTTTGTTTACTTTGTTGTAGCTCTCCATAATGACTGCCTATGAGGCAATAAAAAGCAAAGCGGACGGCGAGCATACGCAGAATCTTGAACGCCAGATTGAGAAGAACAAGGCTGATCAAGCCAAGGTCGTGGAGCTCCTCAAGTCTTTAAGGGCCTAGGTAGATGACCAAAAAGTAGCCAAGGCAGAGGCAGAGAAGGCTGAGAAAGCAGCCAAAGAGGCTCAAGCCAAGGCCGATGAGGCCGTTAAGGCCGGCCAATCTGAGATTGAGAGGCTTCAGGCCGAACTGAGGATAAGCGCCGAGGAAGCAAACTCTCGGTATAAACAGTTAGAGGCAGACCTGCCTTCTAAGATTGCTGAGGCAATCTCCCAGTTCAAGACCAGCTCGGCCTTCAAGCAAGCTCTGGCCGACAAGATGGCCACCATGTATTCTGATGGCTATCTTCACTTAGCCAGAAGGCCCGTGGTGGACCCAACCCTTAAATTCGATGTGGGCATGCTTGCCCGTCTTGTCTGCCAAGACTCATATGATGACCTTGCCTGTACAGGCAATGCCTTGGTGCCCTACTCTGATAATGCCCTCAAGATCATTGCTTCTCAAGATGCAAGGGAAGGTCGAGAGGCATGGGTCCCCCCTCCAATTGATCCTTTGAATATAAATGCTTTAATAGAGAAGATTCAGGATGAGGAAGTGGAGGCCGAGGAGAGGCGGACCGAGGAGGCTCAAACTGAACAGGTTACAATTCCTGAAGCTGAGGTCACCCAAGACGAGCTATTCACTAATGGTAATGCTTTCATAGGTGATTAGAATGCCACATATGTTTCAATTTTTTGCCCATCTGGAGTCTTCGTTTTGTAGGTTGCTTCCCCTATGAGCAACTTATTCTTTTCTCATTTACTAGGTATAGGTCTAGCAGTCATTGTCCTTGTTGTTTTGTTTGTCGAAATTTGAATTTTTTGTTGTGATATACAATTCCACTGTTCGTCTACGTCCTGCAGCTCTTCTTATCTCAAGTCAGGGTCGGCCCCCGAGTTCTGGCAGCTGACGAGATGAGGGGCTATATCCGGGATGGTTAGAACTGTATCATTGTTTCATCTTCATGGACGTTTAGTAACTCAATTTCAACTGGATCGTCTACGTCCTGCAACCCTCCTTGTCTCAAGTCAGGGTCGGCCCTCGAGTTCTGGCCGGTGACGAGATGAAGGGCTATATCTGGGATGGACAGAATTGTGTCATAGTCTTCCTGCATTTCTAGGATCATGTGGTTCTCATCTTCTGTTTCAAGAATTAGATTGAGCCTTGAACTGGTGCTAGTAGTCTTTACAGACTTAGAGATAATTATATTTTCCTCAAATGTCCACATCCACTTTTCTGGATGTTTTCTACTCCTCACTACGTGTTCCAAGAAGTCCTCAGGGGTCGCTCTCATGCATCCGACCCCGACACGAGTGGGGAATTTAACACGTTGGTGGGGGAGGGAGGCAACCAACCCAAGTTTGCCTTGACTTGGAATGCCTATAATGGCACGGTAATCACTTGCTAGGTCCATGACTACGAATGTCACTGTGGTCTCAGCGCGGAAGGGATTTTCTCCCACTTTCAATTATAAATCAATTGTTCCCATTGCGCTGACTTTATGGTTGGTGAAGCCTTCTAGTCTTCTAGAGTATGGCTCCAACATGCTATCCTTCAGATTCATCTTCTGGAAGGTGGAGTAATATAGAATATCTCGGGAGGCCTCTGAGTCAATGAGGAGTCTCTCGGAATCACAATTTTTGATCCTCCCTTTGATCACCAAGGGTTGTTCGCGGGCTGCGCGACTTTCGGCTAGTTCATTAGGAGAGAAGCTGATGACTTCCTTTTCCTTGTAAATCCAGACGGGGATGTGGTAGACTTTACTCAGCTCATGGATCTAGTCTTTTAATTTTTTGTTGGAGACAGTCTACTCTCATATGACATGGAGTTTAGCCCTAGGAGGCCTGCCTTCCTTTTCATTATCTTCGTTATCGTCATCGTCATCGTCTTCTTTTCTTTTTCGCTTGTTATCCTTTCTCATAACGTAGCGATCAAGTTTTCCCTCGTCTACCTATCTCTGGATTATCCTCTTGAGGGAGATGCAATTTTCCATGTCATGTCCATGGTCTTTATGGAAGGCACAATACTTGGAGTTGTTACGGGTGTATTTTGATTTTTCAGTAGCTCGAGTTCTATTTTTCCCCTTGTAGCCACTTTCATTGGAGGTGGGTGGGTTCCAGCTGCCTCTACTTCTAGTATCTCAAACCTCTTCTTACTTTTCTCCTCTGCCATAGCTATGCCGTAAGCCACATTGTATAGATCGGATTTTGATTTTGGCTCTCTGACAGAAAGTTCATAGATCAACTGCCCGAATATCAGTTCGGAGTTAAAACAAACAATCACCTCTTGGTTTGTCAGGCTCTCCTCCACTTGGTCTGCCATGGCTCTAAATCGATTGTAGTAACTCAGAGTTGTTTCATTCTTCCCTTGCTCGATGTTAGCAAGGTCAGTTAATCTTTTCTTCCTCTTACCGGCTGTGGCAAAGTGATCTAGGAACCTCTTCCTCATTATTTTATAGCTGTCGATGCTTCCCTTCTTTTGCTCACGAAACCAGGACAAAGCTGTTTCGGAGAAGGTACTCGCGAAAGCCTTGCAGAGAATGTCATCTGCCTTGGTGAGGAGGGTCATGTTTGATTCAAAACTTTGCATATGGTCCCATGCATCGGTGATTCCCGCATATTTAACAAAGCTAGGGATTTTAAGAGCAGGGTTGGGAGGTAGATCATTAATTCGTTGGGAGAAAGGACGGGTAGCATTGGTATCATCATCATCTACTTCCTTTCTCTCCATTTCCATCTCATCTGGTTTCTTTTTCAAGAGTAGTAATTCTTTGGCATCGATCCCTGAACTGAAATGAGAGCTGTGGTGGGTCCTTTCTTTCTTTCTGTGATCGTTCACTCTACTATGTTCCTCACGCTCTTGGTGATTGTCCCCATGCCCAGATGGTGTTTTGTCCCCTCTAGGTGCCAATTCAGTATGAGGAGGTGATTTGTGATGAGGAGGGCTCTTTGGCCGAGGAGGGCTTCTAGGACGATGAGGGCTCCTAGGCCGAGGAGGGGTTTTACGACGAGGAGGGGTATTATACCTTGCATGACTGAGCCTTGCTCATAGGTCAGCAGAATTAACCTCCTGCTCCCTTTGGTGGTTCAAATGACTTCTCAAGTCTACGTCATTTCTTATGTTGCCAATCCCATGTGCCTTAAGACGAGGAGGGACACCATGGGGGTTTGTCTTGATCTACCAGAGATGCCATGGTAAGAGGGATGTTGACCACGAGGAATATTTTATCTATTCCCCTGACTACCACGCCTCTTAACCTGACTCTGCCATCCAAGGGAATTTCCATTCCTCGTAGGCCTTATGAATTCAGCCAGAAAATGTTCGGGATCTAATTGTAGCAAGGCATTTTGCGTTTCATAAATGCGTTGCAAAGTTTCTTTCTGTTGATGCAGTAGAGTTTTGCGGTCAACCTGTTGGGGGAAACCCCAGTTCCTCCTTGGACAGCATTCCTCGTCGTCTGGCTACCAGCAGGTCTCCCTCTACGCCGACGACGAGGAGGGTTTGGCAGCGTTCCCTCGGTTACGAGTTGTCCCTTAGAACGTAAATTCATTCCTAGGGGCGGCAGCCCATCAATAAATGGCGGAGGAGGAGGCAGTTCCCCATTGGGAAAAGGAAAAGTAGTCCTAGTGTTGCCATGAGTCTCCTCCATATGAGTATTATCTGGATCAGGAGTAACACTGGCAGTATGTCCATCTTCCAATAGGATTAGGAGAGTAGAGCAGAATTTTTCAAGCTACTTAATGGGTGTTTCGAATCATTTCCCGGCAATGGAACCAAACTATGATGCCAAAAATGTTCGGATCATCCCAAATCAAGCGGCATGTTGTATCCTGTATAATTGAGTAGCCTGAAAAAGATGAACAAACACGTAAACTAAGCCGGAGCTTCACCGGCGAAGACCCTCCGGTGTGAGAGTAAGTATTTGTGTTTAAAAAAAGAAATCAATTGACAAGAGTTTAGAGTCAAAAGATAGATTACCAAAATAATGTGAATTATGGCTTGTATTTATAGGCATATCATTGTATAATCCTTGTTGGATAAGAAAGAGTGTGAGATAAAATTATAATCCTAAGAAGATTATAACTGTTCACTGTCCTTATTTGAGTAGGATTGGTTAATAGCAATCTGCATGTGGGCCTTTGAGGCGTGCTCTTCGTTGTACAAGGCCTGGTCGGCTTGGGTTGACGCCGGTGAAGTGGAGAATAAGGATAGGGAATCCCATTTCCTTGTTATATGGAGACCGAGGAGGGCTCCTCGTCTTTAAAGGAGACCTTGCTCGGCTTTGTTAGATGCCTTGCTCGGCATATGAGATTTGTGCCTCGTCAGCATACAGTTTTTTTGGGCCTCGTAATTATACGCTCACCTATGTCTAGGCCGACATAGTGAAAAATGACGAGGAAGCATGACGGGCAAAGGTAGGGAAAGCCCCCTCCCTTTGTCGTATTTGAGACTTGTATGGATTATATTTTGTGCCCTATTCATTGGTCCTTGCCCGGCCACGGATTCACGTTCATACCTCGTTTTATACCGTTCAGTGGCCCCCGACTTCCTAGCTCGGCTATGCCGAAGAGGAAGTGATGCTCTACCTCGGCTTAAACGTACGAACGGGCTCTTGCGTGCCATGAGACACTTCATTTTCCACCGGTTAATTCGTGCAATTGGGCGCGTTGAACAAAGTCTGACATTCGCCTTGGGAACCCACTAATGTATTTAATGCGGAGGAAAGGACGGCGCCTCGACCGGCTTTGACCCACACCCATTTCGAATTTGGGTATAAAAGACAAAACCTCTTTCAATTTCATTCTTTTATCACCCTTTGAGTTAGAGAGAGAAATAGCAAGGTTCAAAATTTTGGGTATAAAAGGCAAAACCCCTTTCAATGAGCTCTGATACCATCTTAAGGTATTAGGTTGCACTTTAAAATCAATTGGTGATAAAGGGAGTGACCCATGATCTTTATATTATAGGCAAAGTTTGTCAATTTCCGATGTAAAATAATATCTATAACAAAAATTTCGCGAGTTAAGTCGGGTTTAAATTACGAAACTATTTTAACCCGTCTAAACAAAACAAGCGTAAAAATACAGACACTTACTTGGGCTTACCCGCACGGTCATGTACAAGCTGTTGGTGGTCATGTACAAGCTGTTGGTCCTTAAATGAATGAAACAAAGGGATTGAATTGAATTTTGGTAAGGTCCACGTTTCCTAACCAAATACTCCCATTTTATTTAGGAAAAATTCCTCTTTACCCACATTTCTCAAATCATAACCCAAAAAAACCCAAATCTAATTAAATAAGACAACTCCCTTTTATATTCCAAATCAAAATCCCTTTAAACCCCAAAATGCTATATACCGGATGAATTAGTTGACGGCGCCGTTAACTAATAAGATTGCGATAGCTTAATCCACGCAATTAATCATTCCGTTCCTTAATGATCCGATCGCCTATGAAGAATTTTGAAATCGCAATCCTTTCATTCAATTCAATCAATCCGGAAAGAAGGTATTACATCCGAATTATGATCTTGATTGAATTCAGTTAATATTTTGTATTAATTTTCATTATTTTTTTCTTCAGAATTTTGAGTATTTGATGAATTTTTTGATTGAATTTATTTACAGATAAAACAACTTTACCTTCAATGGAGTCTAATGTGATGTTGATGTTGAATTATGGAAGATTTTCGGTTGTTACTAGGTTTGATCAATTTGATTCTTATGAATCTATGGTTGAATTTAGTTGCAACAGATGGAACAGTTTGAAAAAGGAGACAATCTCGATGTCATATCTGTTAGGTGAGAAAAGGTCGTGCATGTTGTCTAGTGAGCAAGATTTCATCTGTATGGGTGTTATGATTGCTCGTAGTAATATTGATCTACTAGAAATAAATGTGAATGATTTGAGTATATGTGTTAGTAATGGTAGTGATTCCTTCGAGAAATCATTTTCCACATTATGCGAAGGCAGTAGTAGTAGAAATGATGATAATGTTAAATTCTTCTATCACAAAGAAAAGAGAATGAGAAGTGCGGAATGGGCAGACGCAATACAAAATATTGGCCAGATATTTGAAGGTGGCTCGTGAATTTAGGAATGCATTGTGTAAGTTTGCAACGGAAGTGGGGTTTGATTTCAACTATGTGAAAAATGAACCTACTCGTATTACTGGCCGTATGCTCATACAAAGAATCAAAAGGTTGTCCATGGAAGATACATGCCTCAATTGAAAAATGCAAATGGATATTTCTACATAAGGAAATATATCCTCTGATCATATATGCAAGGATGCGATTAGTTGTGATTTTGGGCAAAGGATGGGATGTGATGTTCTTTCCAAAGGTTATCCGTGATAAGGTTAGAGATGATCCAAATGTTAGTCCCGCTTCTCTTGTAAAGTCGTTGCTAACAGAGTATGGCCTCACCGTTCATTACAAGGTTGTTTGGAGAGCAATGAGAAGGCGAAAAACATTATTTTTGGTGAGGCAAAGTTTGCGTATAATAAGCTTAAAGCATATACAGATAAAATTAGGGAGGTGGATCCGGATGGTTGTGTGAAGTTTGAGTCTCGATCCTGTGACTTCTCAAGTTTCCGCCGTTGCTTTTTTGCATTTGGGGCATGTTTGCGGGGATTTAAGTTTTGTCGTCCCTTGTTATTTTTGGATGCAACATTTTTGACTGAATTTTTCGGGGTACCCTACTTGCAAAGAACAAATAAAGATGGAGATAATGGTATGAGAATTTTATTATTAATGCTTTAAAATTTTTTTTTTATATGTACCAGTTGATATAGGTTCATTCAGAGGTCTTATAACATATGTATATGATTATATGAGTACCTATACTAATTGATATAGGATCCTTCAATGGTCTGATAGCTTTATATATGTAGTTAATGTGTTCTATACCAATTGCTATAAGACCATTCAAAGATCTTATAGCTTTATATATGAAGTGCCGTGTCCTATACTCCTTGCTATAAGACCATTCAAAGGTCTTATAGTTTTGTATATTACGCTGGCGGTGTCCTATATTATTTGATATAGGACAATTCAAATGTCTTTATAGATTTGTTTATGATGTTTCCAGGTCCTTTATCACTTGCTATATGTCAAATCAAATGTATTAGACCATGTGATATGAGACAACTTATTTATGTTTTAACATTTTGTATATTGGTTTTTATTTTTATTCATATTTTATGATGTCAAATTAATTTTTTATGAATTGTTTTGGTTGTAGGCCTATTCCATGTTGCTTTTGTTGTGGTTGGATCGGAGGATACTGAAAATTGGACGTGGTTTCTCCAAAATCTCCGTCCTTACATAACTGAGCGAGGAGTGACATTTGTTTCGGATCGTCATCAGGGTATCATTACTTCGGTTCATGAGGTTATGCCGTTTTCACACCATTCATTCTGCATGTTCCATTTGAAAAACAACCTTCGAAATACACTTGGTGGGTTATCGAAGGAGGTTCGGTCAAATATTCTTCACAAATTTTCTAAGCTTTCAAAAGCTCCAACACCCGAGCACTTTCGCATTCTTCTCGGACGAAATCATAAATGAGGGTGGTACGAAGGTGTCTCGAGTTTTTCAACAATCTTCCGAAAGAAAACTATGCACCGCTTATTTTGGAGGTAATCATTATGGAGAATTGTACTCAAATGCGGCTGAGTCATTTAATGCTATGATAAAGGAGTATAAATCTCTCCCTGTTGTAGAGTTGATTGACAGTATACGTTTGAAGATTATGTCAAGAATGTGCGTACGTAAACAAGAATCAAATTCATGGGCAAATGTGTTGTGTCCATCCATCCGTAAGGTATACTTGGAATGTGCAGACAAAGGAAGGTCATAGATAATTCATGCTTGCGATGAATATGTATTTGAAGTTCATTCAGATCCTTCTATGGTTGTCAACATACAGGAATACACATGTTCATGTGGGATGTGGCAGCAGAATGGATTTTCGTGTGTTCATTCCATATCCGTCTTCAGCAGGTTTAAGAACAATTCTTCTTCTTTCATTCAAGATTATTTCAAGGTAAGGAATTACAGGGAATCTTATGCTCACAATTCCAGCTATTTCTACATTATGTCCTCCTCGTAGTTGATGGGGAATCCGTGGTTCTTCCTCCTGAAACAAAACGCCCCCCCGGTAGGCCAAGGAAAAATCGCTACATTTCTAGAGGAGAAGGTACAAAGAGGAAGATGAAATGTCGTCGATGCGGAAAAGAAGGTTATCATAATAAAAGATCATGCAAGGAGCCATTGCAAATTACTTTTAGTTGAGTCATTGTTTTCTTAGTAAAATAATTATTAATTTAATTCTTTAAACGTCCTATTTGACATTACACACGTGTTCATTACAATGTTATACAATCATTTTAATTTCAGAATTTTGGTTAATTGATTTATTCGATATCATAAAATTTTTGTTTTTAATTGTTTTTGTTTTCTACCTACTTAACAGGCCTCTAATTGGTCCTATACCAAATATTATAGGACATGCCAAGATCATACAAAACTATATAAGCACTATATTTGGTCCTATAGCAATTGCTATAAGACCTGCCAACATCATATACATAGCTATTAGCCATTTAATTGGTCTTATAGCAATTGTTATAGGACCTCCCAACATCATATACCAAGCAATAATGCCTTTGAAAGGTCCTATACCAAATGTTATAGGACATACCAAGATCATACAAAACTATATAAGCACTATATTTGGTCCTATAGGAATTGCTATAGGTCCTATAGCAATTGCTATATGACCTGCCAACATCATATACATAGCTATTAGCCCTTTATTTGGTCCTATAGCAATTGGTATAGGACCTCCCAAGATAGAGATTACCAAGCCTTGAAACCTCTGTTGGAGTGGGCGACCGCACATGTTAAGATGGGCGACCGCCCAGGTGTGATGTTTTCTGAAGAAAGAAGTTGCTGTCGTGATGGGCGACCGCCCACACCCATCATGGGCGACCGCCATTGTACCAGAGCACAATAAAGAATTAATAAAGAAGCATATTATCAGTATAACAGGTATTATAGCAAATTTTATAAGCAAAAACCCACTATGAGACCTTAAAAATATTTGAAATATATTTATCCATCATATATCAAATATAAAAGTAAACTGTTCAACAACCACCAATTTTTATCATTCCATCCAAAAAGAAAATAAGATGTTTAATTTACTAATGATGAGGACAATGTGGACTTGCTAAAATGTCATGTATCATTTTCACCCTATACTTCGAGACAGCATCGTCTTCATATGTCTTGCTAATAACTCCTTTATCAAACATCTCCTCTGCTTCCATCAGGACGATTATTCCACAATCCAAACTATCATCTCGCTGTTGTGGAATGTCTCCGCGTTTCAAATCTATGAAAGTATCCACGTCCTTTTGAGTCTCCTCTATTCGTTTGTACAATGCCCTGACATGATCAAACTGAAATAGAAAAAAGCAATCAATTATTATACGTGAAATCAAACAACAAAGTTATCGAATTCAAAAAATTTAAAAATAGAATTTTGAATGGTCCTATAGCAGCTGGTATAGGACCCGGCACCGTCATATACAAAGTTATAAAGCATTTTAAAGGTCCTATAGCAAATGCTATATGTCCTTGTAACAATATACCCAACATATTACAAATTTCATATATAAAATATTACCATTAGTTTTCCGTGTGTTGCATAGTAGTCTTTTCCTTTTATCCTCTTCATGGAGTTGTAAAATTTGTACTCCCTATTTTCGGTGTCAAGCACTAGCAATGTCCAATGATCGTTACACCTGACACCACGATCATTCCTTGAAGAGTGAATTGGAAACAATATATAAATTGTTTCATCATCCGCAAATTGTTTGATGACCTCGTTTATTCCTCGCTGTATGTCTTCTGAGTTCTTGTCCTTCAACCATTGCTTGAAACAAATAAATTTTAAATGTAAGCATAAAGATGATAATTAACTTTAATAAAAAAATGTGAGGCGTAAGTATCTTTTAAATCAATAAATAAGACTTACGGTAGCAAAACTTGAGACAAAATTAACTTTTGACCTTTGTCGTCCACCGTATGGAGGGGGAGTTTCTTGTATTTGTCCCTCAAAATGTTTAGGTAAGCATCCATTACCTAAAATTCCATTAATAATACAACAATTGTTACTGGATCAATACTTGTTCAGGTCTTATAGCAAAGGTTATAGGACCTATATTAATGCACATCCAAATAAAAAGCAAAAAATAGCAGTCTTATAGCAAAGGTTATAAGACCTGGAACATGTCTTATGTCACATAAATAATTGCACACTATAACAGTCCTATAAAGCATATGTTATAGGACCTGAAACAGTCCTATGTCACATAAATAATTGCAAACAAAAGTTTGAATTAGGTATCAAATGCACAACATATCATTTCTGTAAAACCTTTAACAATGATTTCATACCTACATCAGACTTTTGTAACAACCTCACATAATCATGGTCCATATCCCTTATAAATTTGTAGATTCATATATAAAATATGTACTATATGGGAGATGTTTATGAAACCAAGTCAGAATGTATGAAATACAAGGCATATGGATACAATTATTATGTTGACAACTTAATACAAATAGATGAATCTATAACCCTTTCATTGGCTACACCACGACATACCAATTGAACTTCCCGTACACAATGTTTATCACTACTCCACTCATAATCTCAACATGATTCCCTAAAGTGATCCTTTACCTGCAAAATTGCATGCTTGCAACAACTACCAAGTTCTTTTTATAAATTCAAGCAACGCGCCAACATGGAGCAAAAGCTATGTACAAATTACAGAGGAAGTAGAGAAGCAAAGAAACAGTCAAAGTGCACCAAAGGACCATAATTCTAAACTAATCCAACAAGTTTCCTTTCTAAACTCATTCAAAAATTATAGAAGGGGGGGGAATGCTGATTGCGAAATTTCCCCATCTACAAGAAGTGGCTAGTTTGGGCAAAGAGAGGAAAAGTAAATCCTTTAAGGGAGCTAACTAGCTCTCTCGAGATTGTTTTCCTTTTGGATTCCTACACATGAGGTTAAAAAAGCAAACAAAGCGTGTCTTATAAAGCAAATGTTATAGGACCTATTACAAGTCATATACCACATCATCAATCAATCAAACTGAATCAAATCATCTCCAAATCGAATGCACACTATAACAGGTCCTATAGCATATATTATAGGTCCTGGAACAGGTCCTATGTGACATAAATAATTGCAAACAAAATGAAGCATGTTAACTCGAAGCATATTAACAAAGAGAACAGTGTCCTCTAGCAAATTTTATAAGCAAAAAGCAAACAAGGCACATCCAAATCAAAAAGCAAAATTAGAGCATTCATGCAAAATAGTTCAGTGGATAAAAATGTTTGTACCGCAGCCTTCGGTCATCATATCATGAGCCAATTCCCACGCTTGCCACATCGCCACATGCAATCCCGAAATGTACCATACACTATCACCGGAAACACAAAAAAAAATACATTTCTATTATCATCAAAATTTTTAATAAATGAAAACAATATTTGATAAAAGTGGTACTTACTGACGTGCGAGTCTTCTCGCATAAATCAGAATTTTCTCTTTGTTTCATCATCCATTGACTTGGTTGTGAGACTAAAGTTCTCATTAAATGTTGGTAAGAAAACATTTCGTCTTCCAATTCATCAACATCTAAAACACTTTTACTCCCAACCAATTCTTCTTTTTCTTTTTCTTCTTTCCCTCTATGTTTGAAACCCGTGGCCTTTTCTTCTTTCCGTCATACGTGTAATCGTGGATCCACCTTCCTCTTCCTCTTATCCCTCTCTCTCCTTTACTCTTCTTTCCATTGATCCAATAGTATCAATTTTCTTGTCCCGATCCCTCACAGCCACAATGTCCATACCCTTTTCTTCATTTCCTTTTGGTTTTTTTTGCAAACCGTCCTTGTCTTTTTCACCCAATTTTTCCTCCAAAATTTTTATTTCTCTCGTCTTTCTCCTCTAGCAAACTTTTTAAGTTTCTCAATCTCTCGTCCTTTACTTTAAGCGCGTCGTCAAAAGTTCTCCTCATCTCAACCTCGCCAGCCCAAAAATATGTCCCTCTTCAATCGCGTTGTTTGTTTTCGCTCAAACTCCTTAATCTTTTCCAAAGAACTTAGCTTTTTCCAGCTTCAAACTTTCATTTTCACTCCTCAACTCAATCAATTCATTTGTCCCACTCCCCTGACCTTTATCAGTAGGTGTCAGATTGGTCCCCAACATTAATTCAAAATTAGCCATTAAATCTTGAAGATTCATACCTCCTCCTTCATCCCCTCCCCCAATCCTTTTTCCAGTACCAGGATTTTCCACAGACATTTCAAAATCATTATCTTTTCCATCCTCATTTGGTTTCTCCATCAACAACAACTTCTCTTCATCTGTCAATGCTAGCTCTTCAACTTGAACCTATAAGAAATGAATACATGTATTATAAGAATTACTAATACCCCATACATTTGCTATAACACCATTGAATGGTCATATAGCAAATGCTATAGGACCTGAGAACATAATATAAACAATTCAATGGTCCTATAGCAAATGGTATAGGAACTGGTATAGGACATGACAACACTATGAAGGGTCCTATATCAACTGGTATAGGACTTTTTAACAAACTCATATTCGCAGCTAAAAGGACCATTGCATGGTCATATATCAAGTGATATAGGACCTCAAAAAAATCATATACCAATTTTATAAGACATTGAATGGTCCTATATCAGTCGATATAGGATCATTCAATGCAAAATAGAGCAGGTCCTATATCAACTGATATCAAACAATATGAATTGTCCTATAGCAATTGGTATAGGATATGATAATACTAAACAATTTACTATATAACATCGTCAACGTGTTTTATACCTGATCACTTCTCAAGTTTTTGATAAAATCCTTGAAATTGGCAATTTTCTTTGATACTTCCCACTTCATATACCTTGGAAGCAAGTTTCTTGTTGCATTCATCACCTTTGTGTGCTCGTTAAACCAATACTACATTTACAAAATAAAGAGAAATATGATCAGTCATATAGGACCTAACTTATAGTAAATAATAGTAACTAAAATAAAATTAGAGATATAAATTTAAAATGTTATTACCGGTAAGATTGATACACATCCAACAACGAGGATCGGTGATTTATATTTCTAATCTAAAGACTGAAGCAAGTTATCTACAATCGCGCTTGACCAATCATAGCTCATCATTCTTTCCAAATCATCCACATAATATAGAAACCCCGGAGACATTACCTCACCCTTTGAAGCAAAGAAAACAGACCCCAATGCTATGAGATTCAAGAATCTCACAACGTCTCCTATATCAACTTCTCTTTCACTACCGACCACCTTCTCAAGTTTTCCTTCACTTTTTTTCATGGTTATTTCATTTGCTTTACAGTTTGGGAATAGCCTCTCAACTATCCCAAGTGAGTGCCTATCCCTTTTTTTCTTCATATCTATCAATTCACTTCCAGAAACAACACCAAATATAGATGTTACATCACTTGCACTCAACCCAACCAAAACTTTGCCCAGCAAAAATTTCCTTTCCTTTGGCTTGTAGCATTTGATCAAATCTTCTATTGTTGAGTCCATCTTCCTCAAGTTAACATCTTTGTTTGAGTTTATAGAATTGAATAGGTTGAAGAAAGGTGATATCTTCAACCTGTTTAAATGCTTAAATCAACCTCTGTCAAGATAGATGATATAGAATGGAGGTTAGATCTGAAACAAGGGATCCAGGTGAGTCCCTTTGCACTTTTAGTTGTTCCTTTTGCTTTTGTTTTTTTTGATTCTATCGTTTTCTTTGGTGAGTAACGTACAATTCTCCTATCTTTAGACAAAGGTAACATCTCGCCGATTTAACTGTTTCATCTTCACTTGTTTTTCCTGTATTCATACGGGTCATTCTCTTATTTGCAGACATCGTAGTTTTTCACCTATTCATACAAAAACAAAAAATAAAACATAAGCCACAAATAAGGACAATTCATATATAATGATATAAATCATTTTATATATAAAATGTTACTGTATCATAGCACATCCAAATCAAAAAACAAAATAGAGCAGGTCCTATGGCAAGATGTATAGGACACTATAACAGGTCCTATAACAAAGGATATAGGACCTGGAACAGGTCATATGCAACATATAATAGGTCCTATAACAAAGAATATAGTACCTGAACAGTCTTATAACAAAGGATATACGACCTAGAACAGTCATATGCAACTTAAACATTAGACAAACAAAATGCATACTATAACAGTCATATAACAAAGGATATAGGACTCGAACAATTGTTACCGGATCAATACTTATCCAGGTCTTATAGCAACATAAATCATCTCGCAACATAAATCATCTCCTCTATTCGTCCCTCAAAATAATATGAACACTATAACAGTCATAAGCAACATAAATCATCTCCAAACAAATGCAACATGAAACTTAATCTTTTTCTCGAGTAAGTTGATTGAATAAGTAAAGAAATCATCTCGCAACATAAATCATCTCCTCTATACAAATGCACACTATAACGGTCATATGCAATATAAATCAATTCAAATCCAAATCAAAAAGCAAAATAGAGCAGTCATTTAGCAAATGCTATAGGGCTTTTAACAGTGTCCTCTCGTCACATTAATAATAAAAAATATAATTAAGAAATTTGTCTCAAAATCGTATGAACACTTCAATGTATCCTTTATTAAGGGGTATAGGACTTATTACAAGGCATATACCACATAATCAAACAATCAAACCGAATCAAATTATCTTCTAATCAAACAATGAAATGCACACTATAACATCTCCTATAGCAAATAGTATAGGACCCGGAACAGTCCTCTCGCGACATAAATAATCTAAAACAAAATGAAGCATGTAAACTCGTAATCATATAAACACTAGATCGTATCCTATAGCAACCGATATAAGACCCGTTATGCATCACATAAGACATCAACAAACAAAATCAAAATGCCGTTGAAAGGTCCGATACCATTTGCTATCGGACCAATCAAGTGTCTCGAAACAAATTTTTTCACACAACAATTGCTATGAATTGATGAACACTGTCAACAACATCTTATATGAATTGATGAAAACTTTCAAAAACGAATTCCAATTAAAAAAAAAAAAAATTAAAACTTACCTTACAAAATCGGAATAACGAAATTCTAGGTCGGATGTTATCAGAGGCGATCTTCAATCTCTTCGCCGATTACCTCCCTCGCGTGGATTTGTGTTTAATTTTGGCCGGAATTGAGGTTTGGATTACGATTATAGTACCAGAAATCACGGACTGCGAGATTTTAGCCAATTAACACCGCTCCATCTATTAACGCCGTTTGAGAGTAATGGGCCTTTGGATTTTTTTGAAATTTTAATCTCATATGGGTTAAAATGGGATATTGGTTTGAAAAGTGGGCCTTAGGGTCCTTAGCTCTTTTATTTATTTATTTATGTAAACTTTATTTTAGTTGTCTTCTCTCATTTTATTATTTTTTTTTGTCTCATAATTAATATTAGATTATTTTTAAACATTAAAAAATAATTTTATTATGATACAAAGTATATTATGAATAAATAAGTAAAACATACATATATTATAAAAGAACTTGAGAAGTTAATTGCTACACTTATTATATAATTATATAAGATGAAAAAATATTTTATTATTTTGTAATTTTCACTCACATACCATTAAATATAAATTGCACATTTATAGTTATATCCCTTGTACTATCAAAAATGAATTTTCACTTTATGCATGCGGGTTGGCATTACATTAGATATTGTAGATAAATAATTTCTACTGTTATCATTGGTTTAATCATTTGGCATGTCTATTAATTTATATAGTGAGTTGTTATTACATACATTCTTTTCTATTCCCTCCGTTTCAAAATAAATTGCCAAAAAATATTTAAATTTACTTTTATCAATAGTTAAATGAAAAGTAAAGTTAAATTTATTTTGTTTGGCATTCATTATTATGAGACGGAGATAGCAATATCTTGTCATTTGGATACTTCTTAATATCAATTAGGTATTTTCATGGCTCCATATTCTGTGAATTTAAAATTGGAATGTTTATTAATTCTTTTGCTTGGTTTGAATTGGTACGTTTAAAATTATTTTGCTACATGAAAGTTTTTCAGGGGTGTCAACGTTATTTGAGCAGGCTGAATTAAAAAAAAAAAAAAAATCAGGGGTGTCAATATCCCAATATCCCAAAATGAATGTCAAAATAAAATTCAAATTTTTTGTTACTCGGAATAAATTTATATTTCTTCAATATTTATTTTGAGACGGAGGGAGGAAGTACAAATTATAAAGGATGAGAGCATATTTTTGTAATTTTTCTATGACCCTTGTTTGATATATTGTTTCGGTGCAATATTGAGAATAATCACAGCAGGTTGACTCGAGTCAATTCGGATCGTTTAACCCGCATATTAAATTAAATGAGTTGTATTGGGTGTTACACGTTCTAACTCTTTATCTACTTCAACCCATTACTCGCCTTAATTCGTTTTAACCCGATCCGATCCAATCCAACCCAACCCGATTGTTAGGTCTATAAATCAATGTTTATTCCTGAGATTCGATTTTTTTTATTGTTTTTTCAAAATTATAATTAATACCCTTATGCCAACTTCACATTACATGAATTGTTAGGATTTTTATATCTTTGAAGTTTTAGAATTTTGATTGAAGAATAGGTTTTCATTTTAGTCCTAGACGGCTAGACGGAAAAGGAGAAGAATTGAATCTTTTTCTTCTGGGATTTCTTATTAAAGTCTTTTAAAGGTTAAAGAATTTTGTTGGCTAAGGATGTAATTGTTTTCTTTAATAGATTTGACTTTTTACTCAAGGTTTTGAAATCCTTACGAGCTAGAGATTTGGGAGTACAAATACTTATCTTCTTTCGTATCGTGAATTATTCTAGTGTGATATGTTATCAATAATACTATGATACAAGTTAGTAATTTATATGAGCTCCATAGATTTTTCAGCTTTTGTATAGTACTAGTTTAATTTGTTCTCATCTGTTTCTATAGATTAGGATTGCACAGTTATAAATTATTGTGATCAAGAATTTGTGCAAATAATTAGAGAGTTTGTAATTGGTGATTTTTCATAATAATAATATTGTTCTCTCTTTATCCGTGAAATTAGTCAAGTTGGTGAATAATGTATATACTCGTGTTTATATGCTTATGTATGTTATGATTATTTATCTTTTCTATTACTTGTTTCTAACATAAATAATAGTATGTTGCTATTATAACTAATTTTTTAAAGTGACTATTTTACATCTATTTTTTTTAAAGTGGCTATTTTACTTCTAAATTTTAAGTGGTTATTTTATTTTTAAAATTTTAAAATGACTATCTAATGTTCAAATTTTATAAGTGACTATTTTACTCCTCATTAGCTACGTACAACTAAAGTTAAACTGGTTAGTAAAAAAATGCAAGTGAGATTTGGTGAGTTTATTTTTAACTCATTTAGTCTTAATAGTAGGAGTAAAATACTAAGTTTAGAAATTTGAGTAAAATTAAATAGTACTTCATTCGTTTCAAAGTTAATGATAAAAAAAATAAATCAAATTTATTATTGACTTAAAAGCAAATTTCGGTTTTAATTTTTTATATTTATATTGAAACAGAGGGAGTAGGTTATTTTAGCAGGAGTTGACAGGAAGTAACGTGAAACAAAACCAAAGGTGGATTCGGAATTGCTTCAATATATACATAATCGTTTGCTGCAGCACTCTTGTAAACGATTTAGATTTTAATATATTTTTCTTTTCTTTTTTTTTGTAAATTAATGGTTAATACTAAATTTAGCTTGATGCAGTCAATTATAAATCGCTTGCACGCAATTAGCTGTATCCGATATAATTAACCTAACCTTGCCTTTTCTGGTCAAATACGGTATCATCGAGTGATCACCCTCATGATCTACACAGCTAAGCCTCCCCACATACTTCCTTTTGCGCACAAATAATTAACACACAAATATTCCACGTGAAATCAAGTTCATCATGGGTCTCATCTATTCTTTCCCATATAATGAAAATGAAGCATATAAGTATATATGTTCAATCACTCTTTTCCTCATTCATCCATATATATCACTACCCAAATTCACACAAACACACACAACACTCCAAAAAAAAAAATTCATCATAATAAGAAAGATGGCTTCCTATTCAACTGATGAAGATCATCATGCCATTACAATTTTACAAGTGAAAAAAGATCGAATAGCAAGTATGCAGCAAAAACTATCCGATTCCCCCAAGCTACTAAGCAAATCTGCCGGCCGCACCAATTGTTCCATATTTCGCGTCCCACAAACCCTAGTTGATATCAACGGTCCATCTTATCAACCTCACATTGTCTCAATTGGTCCGTACCACCACGGTGAACCTCGCCTCAAGATGATCCAAGAGCACAAATGGAGATTCCTTGGCTTGCTACTTGCCCGAGTCCAAATACTCGGCCTAGGGTTGGAGGATCTCTTCAAGGCGGTCCAACCACTCGAGTCAAAGGCTAGAGAGACTTATGCCGAAAATATTCAAATGGGGCATGATGAATTCTTGGAGATGATGCTGTTAGATGGTTGTTTTATTATTGAGCTATTTCGAAAAATTGGAGGGTTGGTACAAGTTGAGAAAGATGATCCACTTATATCCATGTCATGGGTATATTCTTTCTTCTTGAGGGATTTTATTCGACTCGAAAATCAAATCCCATTTTTCGTTCTAGAATGCTTGTTCGACCTTACTAAGATGCCCGGTGAGGAGTCCGGTGTCTCTTTCGCGACACTAGCGTTACTATTCTTCAATAATGCGCTACAAAGGCCCGATGATATAATTTCTAAATATAGTAACCTTCAAGGTAAGCACTTGCTTGACTTTCTCCGCTCGACTTTTCTTCCAGTGGACCACGATGCCGAAATACTGGATATGCCCTATCGAAAACCACTCAATCGCATGCGTCGTTATCTTCCCAAGATTCATCATGCGAACACGACAAGTCTCAATATCGACCAACCAATACATGTGATCCAATCCATTTCCAAACTCCGTCGAGCAGGCATTGAACTTCGTCCCGGTGACTCCGAAAGTTTCCTATCCGTAACATTCAATCACGGGGTGATTTCCTTGCCAACCATCACAATGGATGATTTCATGAGCTCATTTCTGATAAACTGCGTCGCGTACGAGCAATGTCATAGTCATTCCTCGAAGCATGTGACTGCTTACGCGACGTTACTCGACTGTCTCATTAATACACCAAAGGACGTCGAGTACTTGTGTGAGAAGAACATAATTGAGAATTATTTTGGGACGGAAGCTAATATTGCTAAATTCATAAACAAGTTGGGTAAGGATATAACATTCGATATCAAGACGTGTCACTTTGCCGGGTTATTTGATGAGGTGAATAGGTATTACCAGAGTGGTTGGCGTGTACAGTGGGCGAGCTTTAAGTACACTTATTTCGCAACGCCTTGGTCATTTATATCGGCCGTGGCGGCTTTTGTTTTGCTTGTTCTTACGGTTGTGCAGACAGTCTATACAGTTCTTGGGTATGAAAAACCAGCGGGTAATTAGTACCGATTAAATTCTTGACCCTCCAACCATTTGCTGCATGTACAGTCCAATGGGACTATGGGATAGATACTTATTCTTGGTGTTTTATTGGGTCGGCCTGGCCTTGCCGTGTGTAATTCTGTTTCGCAAATTTGAGCGTGTTTATTTAATTTATTTGGGCTACTTCTGTCGCAAAATGTACGGATTACTTCTGTTGCAAAATGTATGTATATCATTTTTTCAAATTTGTTCTTACTATTAGTCAAAATCTCACAAAAACCCAGTTTTTTTAAGGAACGGTGTTAGAATATGGATTAATTAATATGTGTTATTTAATTTTATGTGTTATAATCATTTAATAATGTTAAAGTATAGACAAAATATTAGAATTTCATTAGGTGTAAGTACCATTAAATGATGGGCATAATGGTAACTTCACACCACCATCTTTATGAAAGGGTGTAGTCCCTAAATGAAATGCCCCTTCTCTATCTATATAAATGCTATCCATCAGCCATTAGAGACAGTTTACATTCACTAAAATTCAGTCACAAATCTTCTCTTCATTCATTAAAGAAGAAATGTGTGGGCACTATCATTTAGAAGACTATCTCCCTACTCTCTCCTTTATTCAAGAACAAAGATCAAGAATACACAATGGATTTCTCGGGTACACGCTTCCGTCTTCATCTTCTTCTCTTACTTAAATCTAGTTGTGAATAGGCTTAGGGTTTAATGGATCATTTATGTTCCAACCACTACAAGAATCAGGGTTTTTAGTCACGGTCGTCGAACCGTGGTAAATAGAGATAAAACCGTGGCTAATAGTATTTACCACGGTTTTGTCACGTTTTTACGTCCGAGGCTTTTGTGAGCGTCGCTTATACTGTTCTACGTTTTCTAAACCGTGACAAATAGTATTTGCTACGGTTATGATCACGGTTAGAAATCGTAGCACAATAAGTGTGATATATGTTATTTTTTATTTGTCACGGTTGTTGTGACATTTTATAAACCGTGACAAATAGTATTTTTTATTTGTCACGGTTGTTGTGACATTTTAAAAACGGTGCAATTTTTAATACTTGTGACAATTTGGAACCGACACAAAAGTAATGTGCGACATATAAATCATTATTTGTATTGGTAACTAACGTGGCAAATGATACCATAATGTGTGTTTTTCATATTTGTAACACAATTCAAAACTGTGATATATAGATTTGTTTTAATTATAAAACCTAGTGTACTATATATTCATTGTTATACATTTAGTAGCAATAAAAGAGTTAAATGACAATTTTAACCATAATGCATAAATTTCCATAAAAATCCACAAACGGTGATACAAGTGCTTAAACAAAAAATACTAAATAATTCATTCTAGTAAGTCAAATCTAACAACTATTTATAAAGCATTTGCTACTATTAAGCATTTGTCTGAAGTAAAACAAGTACAAAAGTGTAATCATGGCCATAATCTAGTCTAAAACATCAAAGTTTTGAAGTTGAAGTTGATGTTGAAGATCAAAGAGACATCATCAAGGCTCCAATCCTGTCATGCATATACAGAAAAGCAAATCTTCATAAGTGAATGAATATCGTTGACAATTAAAACAATGAAACAAGGGCCCTTAAATCGTGATTCCAATACCTCAAAACGGCTGTGTTTGAAATGCCCAACGTACTCTGAGCATATATGATCAGCTGGATTCACAAATAAAAACAGAGTCAAATTCTCACTAAAACAAGAAGTTTTGACCAGTCACAGTGCTAATAATCATTCACTTCTTTTAAGTTCTTCTAAGAAGGTTCATCGATCAGCACATTTGCCAATTCTATACAATCTAAAACAGAGAAATTTTGAACAAACAAAAAGATGACCAAAGGGAAGCAAAACACATACCAGCCAATAGAAGTCAGACGGAAACGACCAGAAAGGTCAAAATTTTCCCATTCTGAGCCCATTGAATATTAGGCTTCCCTTGCGCTTTTGCCTTGATATCAGCAACTGTTATACTGCAAAGCACAAAGAAAGGCTAGTAAGAATACAGTCAACAATATCATTACACAAACATTGATCAGCACATTTGCCATGCCATACAATCTTACAACTGCATTCCATCCTTATTTGTTATTTAAATCAATGGGCAAGCAGAATCGTTCAACCAATTAGAGACCTACTCTGTCCATATCAAACAAATATAATTTGAATAAAGTTTGACCCAAGATTCATAATCTTTTACTTGTCCAAACAAAATTCTAAAAGCAACATTTGATATTATTTGTATTGTAGTTTTCAATATTGAAACTTCAGTACCTATACATGATGATACATTATGATTAAATTTTAAATACCCGTCTCTCTTCTTTCATTTGCCTTGTGAACTACCCTTCGTCTTTGCTCTACCGTGCCCTTTTACATATTTTCTTTTTGAAGTTTTATGCTCATTTTTGTTAGAAAAAAATAGACATTCATTCCGGATCGGAAGTATTTAATACTACATCAGTCCAAAATGTTACTGATATATTTGAATAAACTTTTACCCAATTATTTTGGGGTGATCATTCCTTAAGAATAGATATACAAGCTACATCTATTATGAAAGTATCCTGGAGTGGGGTTGACTTGTTTATACCCGAGTTTGGTCGATATAAGTCAACCTAAGTTAAAATTTGACTTCCAAATGAGAACAAACTAATGGATAAACAAAGTTGATATTTAACTAGTTGAAGTATGCTAGAAGATGAAGAAAAATAATAAGAACAAGTATGAAAAGAAATACGGGGCATAACTATTATACTCCCATGATCCTTAACTTGTTGAATAACGTCAGTATACAACAGGGAAAAAAGAAGAAAAAACCATGCTCTGAAGCAAGAGAACTAGTTCAGAAAAACGTAGCGTACCACTTTTGGCTTCGGGGTCAAGAATTAGCGGAAACAGTGATCACCTTGTGAGGTATTCGCCTTCATGGATCAATCAACTTTTGAAGGATAGCCTAAAAAAAATGAGCAGATCAGTATTCGAGTCACGAGTTTTATTGTTGTTTAGAATTCAGAAACTTAATCAAAGTGTACACCGTTTGGTTCGTCAAATTTGAGAAAGAAAATTAAAGGGAGCAGAGAGTTAGAGGTTAAAGGCAATTTTAAGCATCTTTATAGACGAAGTTACATCTTGGACAAGAACAATCGATTTCAGTCCTTCATATAGTTCCGACACTGATACTAATAGTTTGACCGGACGAAATTCTATAGATTGATTGTTTCCTCTATTATCTGAAAAAGAAACTAATTCACAGCAAAGGAGGCCTTCAAAAGCCTGAAAACAAAAGATTGTCATAAGGCCTCTGCACAAAGTACACAAGAATATCATATAGACGGTCTGATACAAATGTAAGAAGTGCACACCCTTAAGCACACATTCCGTGCATAATAGTCGGATGTCCTGAATGAATTGTGTACGCTTTTGTACTCTGTCATAACTTATAAGAGATAAAGACATAGGTAACATAGAAGGGAGATAGCAAAAGTAAACGCACAACACACACACAGAGACAGAGGGAGAGAATAAGAGAGTAGTAGTTCAGCAGACCTTTCATTACAGAATTTAAGTTGTATGATTCTTGTTCTTTGGCCTCCAACCTCTTCATGCAAACCAGAATGTAAAGTTCCAAAATCAAGCAGTCTGCTCAAAAAAAGTTGACATGACACCTATTATGCTATGTTCCCCGTAAAGAAAGAGAGTGTGATACAAACAGGAGGATTGGATTCTGTGACCACACTCCCTGGCCACAGAGGATCACAAGCATATGAACAAGGAAAGAGATTGGTCACTATAAGGGACAAGTATCCGTAAACATAATTGAGAAGCAGAAGTGCACTGGGTAAAAACAAAGGAGTAAATGAAAGAAACCGTTAGACTGACCTCAACATAGCCACCATGAACTGGGAATTATCATCATATGATGCCTGAACAAAATCATCATAAAATAATGACATCGGGTCACCTTGGCACAAATGCAACAACGTAACTTGAAATAAACTTGATATTTTACCATTTTTTTAGAACTTTAATTGGTTCTCCACACATAATTGTTTAACAAATTCCTGAAACAAAAAAAAATCATGTTAAAAGAATAATGAGGATTGTGATGATGAAGAAAGAGAAAAGATGTACTCTTCTAAATTACAGTTAACCTTTTGTACGGACAGCTATACAATAGCAATCTTATACCATTTTCTCATAATTCATGAACACATCAACAAAAACAAAGGAAAATGCCAATGTACAATGAGATAAAATCAAGTGAAAAACCTCAAACCCGCCAAATTGGCTTTGAGTCTCAGAAAACCCAGCAAAATCATCAACATCATCGTTGTCCAATTGAGCTGGATTCACAGGTTCTTCAGTAAACAGAATGTGATTAGGGTTTTCAGCATCTGCCTCCTCCTGAATCTCCTTTTGCTGGAGTAAAGCCTCTTTCTATATCTAATTAGTTTAGAATTCAAGGAGGAATCGGAAATCAGGAACCGATTTGGATTTGATTTACGTATGAAGATTGGTTTGCGGTTTGTGTTGAAGATTTGCGGTTTGCGTTGTTGAACTGCACCTATACACGAGTAGCCGAAATCCTAATTAGGTTAGAATTCTAAGAGAGGAATGGAAATCAGAAACGATATGGATTTGAATTTGGATTTGGATTTGATTTTGGTTTTGGATTGAGAGGGAATATTTGGAGGGAAGTCGTGAATTTGGGATGAGAATTGGAGAAGGCGCTGGCTGGAGTGTTAAGGGATTTTGAAAATAAAAAATAAAAATTAAAACAATAATTAACGGGTAAACCACGGTCAACCATGGAACCGGTGCAAATAAGAATTAATTGCCATGGTTAAAAGAACCGTGGTTTATAGAAAATTATTTGTCACGGTTGACGGACCGTGACAAATAAAATGTGACAAAAACACCTTTTTCTTGTAGTGAACAATTGGTATCAGGGCCTGCTCATATACTAGATTGAGTTTGAGTTTCTTGTAAAAGCCTTATGCTTTAATTTTGTTACATGATTATATCCTTGTGTGATTTTCATTTGTTTTCGTTCTTGTACATGATACTCATCTTGTCTAAGAGTATTATGTTTAAAACACCATTCAATTTCTGAAAATAATGGTGAAATCAAACTTTAAGAGACACAATGGTTCATACAAGATTACCCCATTTATATAGCCAACATTGTGTAATGTTTGGAGTGTGTAAATCTAGGTCTACTTGTTTAAATCATGTTGATTGAAGTACAAACTTATCCCATTTACATAGCAAGCATTTTATAATGCATTGAGTATGAAAATTTGGATCAAACCTGTTCATAAAAGGGTGTAAAATTGGTGATTTTTCGTCAATCTGGGCATTAGGCACGACTCGTCCCGTGGGGGACGAGTCATCCTCGTCAATTTTCTGGGAATGGGACCTCTCTGATGAAGTCGTTCCCCTTAAAGGGACGAGTCGTTCCCCTTAAAGGGACGAGTCGTTCCCCTTAAAGGGACGAGTCGTACCCTATAGGACGAGTCGTCCACCTTGATTTTCCAAGAAAAGGGTGTCTCTGATACAGTCGTCCCCCTTACAGGAACGATTCGTCCAGAGAGCTTTCAGGGGTCAGTTTTGCTCAGAATTTTACCTTTTAAATTTCAGAAATTACCTTAAGGCCTTACGTTTTCGATTAATTCTATCCTTAACATTTTGGACAAAATTAACATCATAGCCAAAGTGATTTTGTTGATTAAATTCAAGCTTGTTAAAAGATGAATGTAAATGTTGATATGTGATAACATGCTTGTTTCCCAAAGGAGACCTTGTTGTTGACTAAATATTTGCATTCATGGGGTAATAATTGGATAAAAATTTTGGTTATTTTAAATACTTTGTACCATGCCAAAGGAAGGCGGGTGTTTAAAATTAATTGTTTGTATTCTTTATTGTCGGGTAACAAGTACCTTAAACTTTAGGACATTTTTTAATACTTGAACCGGCCCAAAGGAAGGCAAGTATTTAAAATGTATCGTTTAGATTATTTGTTCACCCTAAGATGAATCAAATTGTGAGTCAATTCTCAATCCAAAGATTAGTCTTGATGTCACGTTGATTATCCTTTTATTTTGATGGAATTCATTTGATATAATTAATCATTGTGTAGATTCTTATATATGTTTTATGTTTCATCTTGTTCTTTTCCCTCAGATTTGATTAATGCTTCATCCGTAACTACTGCTATAAACAATGTTCCTTTGCTTACTGGGACTAACCTTAAAACTTGAAAAAATAATATAACGATGATCTTAGGCTATATGGACATCGATCACGGATTAGGAGAACCAAGTCCCGCTGCTCTCACTAAAGGAAATACTGTTATAGAACGGAAAAATGTTGAGCAATGGGAACGGTCCAACCGCGTGAGTCTAATGATCATGGAAAATGCAGTTTCGAAGACATTTTTGGACAATGTCTCTGAGATCGAAAATGCAGAGTTTTTTCTTGAATTCTTGTGGAAACTTGTTTCCATACGGTACAAGGGTGACGAAAATCTTCGGAAGTACATTATTGAATTATTTCATCTTTCGATCAAACTAAAGGCACTTAAGTTAGAGATTTCGGAAGATTTGCTCGTGCACTTAGTTTTGATCTATCTTCCTCCTCAATTTGGTCCTTTTGAGGTGACCTATAAATGTCAAAAGTACAATTGAAATGTTAATGGATTACTTTCACGTATGACATTAGAGGAAGATAGGATGAAATATCTTAAATTAGAAAGTACTCACTCAGCATTTACTTTTTCTCGTGGGATTAAGAGAAGAGGGAAGGAAATTGCAGTTGCAACTAAAAAGCATAAGGGATCATTTAAGGATCATAAAGTCAAGAAATGCTTCTTTTGCAAGGATCTTACTCGCATGAAGAACGACTACCATAAGTATCGCGAATGGCGAATTCAGAATGGTAAGTCACTTGGTCTTGTTTGTACTAAGGCAAATTTAGTTTCAGTTCCTTCGTATACATGGTGGTTATATTCTGGTGCAACTACTCACATAAGTTCATGTATACAGGGTTGCCTGAACTACCGAACACCCAATGAAGATGAAAGATATATCTACATGGGAGCTGGAAAGCCGGTAGAAGTTGAAGGCATAGGGACTTTTAGATTATAAGTACTAGTTTTTATTTGATTTTGAATAATACATTTATTATACCGTCTTTTAGACGAAATTTGATTTCAATTACTGCCTTAGATGGATATTCCTGTCTCTTTGGTAATAATAAATGTGATTTATATTTCAATTCAAAGCTCTTTGGTACTAGTACTTTATCTTATGTTGATAATCTATACTTGCTTGACACAGTCAATTCAATAAATGCGTCCCATAATAATGAAACTAATTCTCGAGGCACAAAACGAAAGTTTTCAAGTAAAAATTCTACCTTGTGGGCGTTTGGGTCATATATCTAAAAGGAGGATTGACAAGCTTGTGTCCGAGGGAATATTACACAAACTTGATACTCCGAAAAATAACTTTTGCATTGAATGCCTTAAAGGGAAAACTTACAAACACTAAAAACACAGAATCCTTGAGAGCCTCAAACGTCTTAGAACTTATTCATACGGATATATGTGGACCGTTCACTACCCTTCATGGAACGGTCAAACATATTTCATCACGTTCATAGACAATTTCTCTCGTTATGGATACATTTATTTGCTTCATGAAAAATCTCAATCTTTGGACCTTTTTAAGTCTTTTCAAGCCGAGGTTGAAAATCAACTTGGAAAGACTATTAAGAACGTTAGATCCGATCGTGGTGGTGAATACTACGGACGGAATGACGATTCGGGAGAACAACGTCCGGGTCCTTTTACTCGCTTTTTAGAAGAGTGTGGGATTGTCCCTCACTACACCATGCCGGGGAAACCCAATATGAATGGTGTAGCCGAGAGACGTAATAGAACCCTTAAAGATATGGTAAGAAGTATGGTTTCTTGTACTTCATTACCTCACTCATTATAGGGCGATGCATTAAAAACCGCAACTTATCTACTTAATAGAGCTCCTTCAAAAGCTACCGACAAAACCCCTTATAAGTTATGGACGAATAAGAAACCGTCCTTAAATCATCTTCATGTATGGGGGTGTCCAGCAGAAGCTAGGCCTTATAGGCCTAATGAGGGTAAACTGGACCCTAAAACTGTTAGTAGCTATTTTGTAGGGTATGCTGAGAGATCTAGGGGATATAAATTCTATAACCCAAAAACTAGAACATTTTTTGAGACGGGAAATGCTTGGTTTTTTGAGGATGTTGATTTTAGAGGGGAAAATTTGAATAGTAATTTTGAATTTGAAGAGTTAGAGGAGGAATCCATTTATATACATCTTTCTATAGTTTCTATCGAAAATCAAACATTTGTGCCTGAAATTCGACTAGAACATATAAGTCAAAATAACATTAATTCTCCTATTAATGAACAACATGAAAATATTGATGAGGAAATTCAACATCCTCAAAATCAAGAAGAATCGGTGCCCTTAAGAAGACCTAATAGAGCAAGAAGGAGTGCTATTCCGGATTATTATGATGTATATCTTGTCGAGAATGAGGAACCATTAGGTTTAGTGGGAGATGAACCAATCACCTTCCATTAAGCCATTAGAGGTTCAAATTCTCATAAGTGGATTGATGTCATAAATGAAGAGTTAAAATCCATGAAAGATAATGACGTTTGAGATCTTGTCCCTTTACGTAAGAATGTGAAACCCATTGGGTGTAAATGGGTCTTTAAGACAAAAAAAGGATTCACAAGGTAATGTGAAAAGATATAAGGCTCGTCTTGTCGCTAAAGAATTTACTCAAAAAGAAGACATTGATTACAAAGAAACATTTTCACCGGTATCCTCTAAAAATGATTTTAGGATGTAAAGACAGCTTTTCTCAATGGCGACATTGAGAAAACTATCTATATGAAGAAACCAGAAATGGTGACTGATTCAGATCAAACTAGTCAACTAGTTTGTAAACTTAAGAAATCCATTTATGGTCTCAAACAAGCTTCTCGTCAATGATATTTAAAATTTAATCAAGTTATTCTTTCATTTGGTTTTGAAACGAATCTTTGTGAAGATTGTGTGTACCATAAGTTCAATGGGAATAGATTTATAATTTTGGTCTTATATGTGAATGATATTTCGATGATATTTTACTTGCTAGTAATGATAAGGACCTTCTAAAAGAAACTAAGAAATTTCTCTCAAACAAATTTGAGATGAAAGATCTTGGTGAAGCTTCATTTGCATTAGGAATTCAAATACATCGTGATCGTTCACGGGGTATTTTAGGATTATCACAAAAGAGCTATATAGGGAAGGTATTACAAAGGTTTAACATGCAAAATTGTAAACCACATGACACCCCTATCTCTAAGGGAGATAAATTCAGTCTAAAGCAATGTCCTAAAAATAATATGAATCCAAGTTTATGGAAGAAATCCCATATGCATCGCCAGTAGGAAGCTTAATGTATGCACAAGTCTGTACTCGTCCAGATCTTGCATTTATTATTGAGATGCTTAGTCAATACCAAAGCAATTCGGAAAGAAGAACATTAAGTCGCATCCAAAAGAATGATGAAGTACCTATAAAACATTAAACTACATGCTTATGTATATAAAATTGGATCATTTTGAGATCATTAGGTATTCCGATTCTGTTTTACTTGATGTAAAGATGTCGAAAGACATCATATGGTTATATCTCTTGTTGAAGAGAAATAAGTATAAAATGAACAAATAGATATACAACTTATAGGATCAAACTCCATGTTATTGGATCCATTTCATAAAACTTTATCTCTTTTGATGTTTCGCGAGCATACTGCTCATATGAGTGAAACGACTTTTGATAATGCTTAAATCAGTGGGAGTTTGTGTTGTTTTCTATTTCTTTGTGTTGTTTTTATTTATATTGATCTCATTTGATTAAGTAGGACTAGTTGAAGAATATATATATATATATATATATATATATATATATATATATATATATATATATATATATATATGCGTTCATAATAGTATTCATTAAATATTCCATGCTACATATCTATACTTAATCTATGTCATTTAGTTGGATATGTATATGTGATTAATGTGGGTTTAGTTGCGAATCAATTACAACGACTGCCCCTTTAGTCCCTATACTTATAAGACTAATGGACGAGATTGAATTGGATAACAATAAAAGTGCACATAAGGGTTGTCATTCATATTATAAATGATTTAAGGAATTTATTTAGTAAAAGATACATATTAATATTAATCCAAGTGGGAGATTGTTAGAATATGGATTAATTAATATGTGTTATTTAATTCCATGTGTTATAATCATTTAATAATGTTAAAGTATAGACAAAATATGTAGAATTTTATTAGGTGTAAGTACCATTAAATGATGGGCATAATGGTAACTTTACACCACCGTCTTTATGAAAAGGTGTAGTCCCTAAATGAAGTGCCCCTTCTCTATTTATATAAAGGTTGTCCATCAGCCATTAGAGATACTTTACATTCACTAAAATTCAGTCATAAATCTTCTCTTCATTCATTAAAGAAGAACAAAGTGTGGGCACTATTATTTAGAAGGCTATCTCTCTACTCTCTCATTTATTCAAGAACAAAGATCAAGAACACAGAATGGATTCCTCAGGTACACGCTTCCGTCTTCATCTTCTTCTCTTACTTAAATCTAGTTGTGAGTCGACTTAGAATTAAATGTATCATTTATGTTCCAACAAACGGAAAAACGAGTTTTGTGCGAGACATTAAACAATACAGTCACACGCCGCTGAACAATAACGCATTTTCTTACCTCGCGAACGTAGGTCATCTTCTCCGACCTCATCAGATCTGTTTCCGACAAATTGTCGATGTACTCCATCATCCATCAACAAATTTTGGAGACGTAATTAGCAAAGATTGAAGTAGATCTTCAGATGAAGGCGCTCGTCTTGATGATGCTCCATTGATTTCATTGACTGGGTGATTGAATCATAATTGTTTGTGCAAAACGCCATTGCAATGGCCTCTACTGTAATCAATTTTGATTACGTGTACCCAAACCTAGTCCTTCAATTGAGATTGAATTAGAATGAGCCCTCCCCCTTTTTAAACCTAATTGTTTTTTGTGTTTTAGTGAAAGTTAATGTGTATTTTAATTGCCGGTGTATTTTGATTAGGTGTTAATGCACGTGTAAAAAAATTGACAATGCTAGGGTAAAAAAAATTATTGTTATTGTAAAAAAGTGCTGATGCGATCGTATAAAATGGATTGGGCCCAAAGTACTAGGGATCGAGCCCATTAGTTCGTAATGGGCCGACCCCATTATACTTGGGGCCATCTATGAGAATTATGGCAGCGGTGTGACATTAATGATGAGGGAGCGACATTAAGGGAGTGGGCCTCGTGAGAGAAAATGAGGCAAAGGTGCGAAGGCGCGCAAGCATACGGCTTTACAAGCAATAGGGCCATGCGAGAAACATGGCCGAGCAGCTGCAGTCCTTATGAATGAGGGTACAAGGGGAGTTTGTTTGCCGCAGAATATCTGGATTAGGGCGACATTCTGAATTTCGCCCCTTTCCGCTGGTTGTCGTCAATTCGACATGGGTCCTAGAGCGTTACTAGGACACCGTTTCAATTGTCGCTTGCGTCTCTAACCCTAAAATATTGGTGATGGATGATTGATGTGACAAGGTGAATAGTGAAATCCCACTAACATGAAGTTGGTTGGGGATACTTCCTTGGATGATTGACAAGTGTCCCCCCATGTGCAAGGCACATGGGGGGCTTGGGAGTATATAAAGGTGAATAGAATCATTTGCATGGTATATCTATCTCTCTCTACTCTCTCTCTCTAGGTTTCCATTGATATCCTTACCACCTTGATCATCTAACCTGATTCTCACGCCGGAGGGGGTTCTCCGGAGTCACCCCCTGCCTAGTTGACGTGTGTTCTTGTGCGTAGGCGACCAATCCACCATGAAGCAGTCGAAGTATCCCAATATTTCAGTTCCTGTGCAACCAAGATTTCTTATGGTAGCATCAGTTGGTTCCGCTACCGGGATTGAAATCTTCTTCTTTGTTTGGTTGTTTAAAGTTGGCAGTGGATAGAAGATCACCGTCAGTTCTCTTGTTGCTGGGTTTCTGTTTTAGGGTTCGGTGCTCTTGGTGTTAGTCTAGAAGTGGTATCAGGGATGGTTGTGTTGGGTTTTCAGTTGTTGTGCCTCAGTTTGTGATCGTTAATAAGCCCAGAAAGTGCCCAGAATGGGTCAAGAAAAAAAATACCCCGGCGAAGGATACTCAGAATCTGGAGTTGGAGACCCCTAATCGCAAGGATACCCGCAGGGCAAGATCAGGAACTGGGCGGGAAGGCGAGGTTCATACGACCGAGACGGATTCGGCGATTAGGAGCACAAGGAGGCGAGAAGATAGAGAGTGAGAAGCGAGGAACAAGGGAAAGGCTGGAGAGCAAGATCGCGTTCCATCTAAAACCGATAGTGCCAGGGCCGTAGCCGAACAGTTAAGGAAGGAGAATGAATATATGATGAAAGTTCTCGCTAACAATGATAGGTTGAGAAAGATGGGCCGGATGCCCACTGTGATCCCGCTTGAGGTGTCAGTTGAAGTTGATGGACAGGATGGGGGAAAGCGAAATGCCAGTCAGAGTGCCTCTAGGAGGGATGGTCGGCGAGCGAGGGACATGCCGCCGCCCGAGAATGTTGAAAGGAGTCATAGACGGCGAGATGGGGAAAGAGCGAGATCCGAGGGCGCTGGGTTCAAGAGGAGGCACATAGATCCAGATGAGGAAAGGAGGGTTTACCACAAGTCAGGGAACTCGCGCGAAGACTCGTATTATTTTGGATATGAAAGTGATGAGGGGTCAACGGCAGACAGGGATTACGTGCCTAGCCGCTCAAGGTATTCAGATGATGAGGTTTATGAAGAAAGGTCCCAAAGGTCGAGGTGTTCTGATAGAGCTCGGCGGGATGAGCTGTCATTGCGCGATAGAGATCACAGGCGACGTCAAAGGGATGATAGAGATAAGGAAATAGAAAGGGCTAAAGTCGCAGAAGCTGAGAAGTTGGAAGAAGCAATTAAGGTTGCCGAAGCTCTGAAAGCCGCAGAGGCAGCTAAAATCACTGAGCAGGAGAATGCTAAGAAAAATGAAGATGAAAAATGGAAACAATAATTGGCGGAAATGGCAAAGCGAGTGAAAGAGTTAGAGGAGGGAACCAAGCCCCTAGAAGGGAAAGGTTCCTATTTAGCCCCATTTGCGAAAAATATTCAGATTGCCGCCCCTGACCCTGCTTTCCGCATGCCGAATTTGCCAAATTATTCGGGGAGCACTAGGGCTAACACCCATATTGGAGGATTTGAGGTTACTTTGTCTCTGTTGACTGAAAATGAAGCAGTAATCTGCAAGGCGTTCGCAAGTACTCTGGCCGATCATGCTTTAGAGTGGTTTTTGGCCCAGCCGGCGGAATCAGTGCTTGGGTATCAGGATCTTAAGAATAAGTTTCTAGCGAGATTCAGTGGGTCAGGAGCCCAGCCCGCACAAAAAACCGAGTTGTGCAGCTTGAAACAGAATGAAGGGGAGAGCATTTTGACTTTCACTGATAGGTTTATGGGAGTTGTAAATCGGATTGCCGATGTCAGTCAAAGCGAGATCATCATGCTATTTAATTCGGGATTGTTGCCTGGGCACTTCAATGCGGAATTTTGTATGCGATTGCCTAAGACAACTGGCGAGTTGTATGAAAGGGTTAGAGCATATTGCACTGGTAGTAAGGAGGAAGTAGTCAAGGTCACCCCGACGGCAACAGGTCCTGGTAAGAAGAGTGCTAAAGAAAGAATTGAGGTTGTGAAAGAGGAAATCAAAGGCGAAAAAGGAGGTCGCAGCGGGAATCGCACTGGTGGGGGCAGGAGTGGCCGTGGACGAGGCCAGGATCAGGGAAGGACGATTAAGTTTAGTAGGCTGAATACTACTTTAAGCGAGATCTTGAGAAAAGAGGAATTCCCAGAGCCGTATTGTCACGACCCTAGGTCCGGGCACTAATTTGGCCACGTGTTGAGCACGTGAGGGTAGGGATGCATTGCATCTCCTCCTATTTATTATGTGAGTGGAATGACTATGCGTTCATTTCGGGAGTTGAATTGGAAATTTGATTAGGCTTTGTGTTATTTTTAAAGGTAATTTAGGCATTGAAATAGCAATGTGGATTATATAATGCCTAAAAGAGATAAAAGAGAAGTTGTGTAGTAGAATGATGACATTTGAAATGTTAAATGAAAGTGTTATAAAAAGTTTGAGGAGCTTACGTGTAAGTATAAGTTAAAGGTAGTGATTTGTTTACTTTCAAACCTTGAGGAGCTAGAGTGAAAGATTGGTTATATAAATATCCTTCTTACCTTATCCAAGAAGCTCATTTTCTTTCCTCAGCTTCCTCTTCTTCTCCTACGTTCTAAAAGGTTCCAAACCCTAGGTAAGCTTCATAAAATCCCAGAAATTCCTAAGTGAAGTGGTTATTGTTTTCAGCTTGGAATAATTGCAAAGAAGGGTGAATATAGCAAGTTTAGTCGATTGCATCCTCTTCTCCTTGAGGTAAGTTGTTATGATTCTTTGTTATAATTGTTCATGCTTGGTTGCAAGATGCTATACTGAGTATGTGGGGTATTTTGGATGTGGTTTAACAAGTTTCTAGCTTGGAATTGTTGAAACCATGAACTGAGAGTGAATAAGTGGAGAAGGGTTATATTATGGGTTGTAATTGATAAAGGAAGGTTGGATTAAGTATATGGTGCTAATTCAATAACTGCTCACTTGTGTTTAATCATGTTATTGTGAACTGGTGAAGGGTTATTGAGAAGTTGGGTAAGTATTGTGATGTTTGATAAGGAAACACACTAGGTTGGTGTTGATTTACATGGCCTAGGGTCGTGCTAAAGATTGGTACTTGTTGTATCCATGTTATATAGGTGTTATGAGACTTGAAAGGAGTATATTGGAGTCCCAAAACAGGTATATGCACTGCTGTAAATGGCCTTGAAGTAGCAGAGAACAAAGGTGGCAGAACTGGGTTGTTGTTGTGTTTGCTGGTGTTTCGGCTTCAACAAGAGTTTCTGGTGGAAGGGCACGACTTGTGCCTATGAGCACGAGTCGTGACCCTCAGGGGGCACTCGTGAGAGGTAGTCGTGGCCTTGGAATCAGTCGTGCAGGGGAGTTTCACGACTCGTGCATTCATGCATGACTCGTGACCAAATCAAGGGTCTGGGGTCAACTTTGGGGCCTTGTCGACCTAGGTAAAAGGGTAGGGTTTGAACTACTCTTTAACTACACTTGTAGTAAAACTTTAGTACAACATTGTAGCACTTGGAATAGTCCAAAAAGGTTTTGGCAAGAGCTTTTAATATTGATTGAAAGTTGCTTGCAAGGCAGTTTGGTTGTTGAACTGTTCTAATTTGCAGTTTTGGTCCATTTTCTAGGCTTTGCAAACCTAGGCTAAACAACTCGGATTGGAACACTTTTTGACCCTGTATTTAGTACAACTTTAGTACTACATTAGGGAACTTGAAATGGTCCAATTGGATAATGGGAAGTGCTTTAAATATTGACCTAAAGTTGCTTGGCAGACATGTTTGAAAGCTGAACTGTTTTACCCTGTAGTCTTGGTCCATGTTTGAGGCATTGGAAACCTAGGCTAAACAACTCGGATTGGAACACTTTTTGATCCTGTATTTAGTAAAACTTTATTACTACATAATGGAGTTTGAATTGGGCCAAAAAGATATTGATAAGGTCCTTAAATAATGTCTTAAAAATGCTTGAGATGCGATTGTGAAACTCGAACCAAAGTTTATAAAACTTGGGAAAATGAACCTAAAGCCTAAAGGGAAGTTGTTCAGTGTTGTATAATGATTGCGTAGGGTTATTTATATGTTGTTTTACTCCTACGTGATGACTTGTATAAGGTTATTGGGTGAAATGGTGCATAAAGTGTAGGATGCACTACTTTATTGATTTGGACAGGAGTGGTAACACCCTGTTATTGAATTATACCTTGTGTATTGAAGATGTAGGCCTCATATATGATACATGGTGCCTTATGTGGTTATATTTATAGGGTTGTGAGTTCAAATAATGTGTAGAACGCATAATACCCTAAGTGCTTGATTGGAACCTTTATAGAAAGTGTTCCATGTTATAACATGATTGTGTAGGGTTGGTTATATGTTGTTTTACCCCTACATGGTGACTTGTACAAGGTCATGGGGTTATATAGTGCCTTTAATGGATGTTGTACTAGTATGTTCATTTGGCAGGGGTATAAGTATACCCTGTATTGGTTTATAAGCTGTATAATGGTTATGTGGAACTTATGTGATATATATTGTGCATAAGTGTTTACATACTTTATAGTTGATTGTGTACAAAGTGTTTAAATACTTGTTGCACAGTTTCTTGGGTTGAGTATGAGTAATTAATACCATATCATTACATTGTTGTTATTCAATAGTGTTGAAATACATGTGCACTATTGTGATTGATTTAACATGAGTTATAGTTCCATGTTATGTATATTGATGTCCCATAGGGTGGACTTATGTTCAAGTATCTATTATGTGCTTGACTATGATGGTATCAGCTGAACATTTTGGGGGTATATGGGATCTTAACACTTATGAGAAGATATTTCATAAAGGGTTTAGATTGCCTTATACTTGTGACCTCTCCCCCGTCTGTGGCCACGGTCTGGGGGTGCGCAGCTTCTATGGATATGTGCAGTCATACCATATGAATGCTGATAACTTATATGGATCTCTGTTGAGGTCGTATAAGACGTGAATAAGCACTAGCATTTCACGAGAGCGGAGTAACCCTCCCACCGTTGTACTACATATGATTCAGATGGGAATGGAAAGGGAAAGGTAACGTAAAGTGTTTACTGTTTTCCCAATATGATATAGCAACTTGATTGTATGTTGCATTGAATGTGACTTATTGGTCAAATGGAAAAGGTAACATAATGTGTTTACTGTTTTTCCCAATGTGATTATTGAGCAACCAGTTTGGTGTTGCACATTATATGAGCAACCTGTGTATGTGTTGCCTATTGCAGGACTTACTGGTCAGATGGAAAAGGTAGGGAAAGGTAACGTAAAGTATTTACTGTTTTTCCCAATGTGATATTGCGCAACCTGTTATGTGTTGCATATCGTATGGCATATTGTTGCATACATAATAGCTTGCTGAAATTTTATATCACCCCTTCTCCCTTTACTGTTTTAGATTCAGCTGAGACAGGCGGACTATACCGGTGAGGTCGGGAAGGAGTTTGGATCGTATTTTGGTTGTCAGGATATGTTTGTATTTATGTGGGAGTTGGGAGTAGTTGTGGTTATTTGATACTGGGAAACTGTTATAAAACATTTTCAGTATGTAATGTTCTAATTAATCTTGGGTTTGGATTGTTTTAAAAGTTGGCTTGTGTAAGCCATAGCAGTTGTAGTATTTGTAAATTATTCAGGTTATAACTGGTAGAAGCAGGTTCATATTTCACCTCTATGTAGGGAGGTTATTTTGAAATGGTTTTTAAAATGGAGTGTTATACTTTTCAAGTGGATTTAAAAGAAAAGATTTTGGAAATTGTATATTTTGGGACCCACCATCCTGGGACACGGTTTATAGGTCTGGGAGTTGGGAGGCGCTCACACGTATCCCATCAGAGAAGGATCTTATGCGGCCCGGGATCCGAACAAGTATTGCGAATTTCATAAGGATAAGGGGCATAGTACGGACGATTGCTACAATTTGAGAAGGATAGTGCAGGGAAAAATTGATACTGGCGAGTTCAAACAATACCTGGAAGGGAGTAAAGCGCGAGATGAAGGAGTGCGGCAAGAGAGAGCACGGGATCGAAATATTGTTGATGTGATTCAGGATCCGTTGCCCAGTGTCGCTCAGTTGGATAATCAAATCATGATGTTGTCGCATAACTTCGACATCCCTCCGTTTGTCGCTTGCGAGGACAGGGTGATTAGTTTTTCGAGAAGTGAACTAGCCGCAACAAAGGGACATGGGAACCAACCAGTGATCATCACCATCTGTCCGGGAAACAATGTAGTACAGCGCGTGATGGTGGACTCAGGAGCGAGCAGGAATGTTTTGTATTATGAGGCTTTTAAAAGAATGAATTGTATTGATGCGAACTTGGTGCCCTACAAAGGATATTTAGAGAGATTCACAAATCATTCAGTCAAAGTAAAGGGGACGATCAAGCTGGAAGTAGAGATTGGTGAGGGTGAGCTAGCGAGAAGCGAGCAAGTGGAGTTCATGGTGATTGATTTGATTTCCGCATACAATGCCATAGTTGGAATCCCTTTTCTGTTATGTTTTGAGATGGTTCTTTCTATCCCGCATTAGAGAGTGAAGTATCCAACTCCTGGGGGCTTGGTTTGTCTGAAGAGTGAAGCAATTACATTGGCGAGAAAGAAGAAGGAAATGATCAAGGCCAAGGGGGCTTCCACTAGTTCGATGACGACAAAGTCTGATTCTCACCAGCTGAGAATTAATACGATTGAAGTTGTCGAACTTTAAGATGATTGGGAATGGACTGAAAGTATGAAGAGTGGTACGACATTGGTCATCGCCGAAGAAAGATCTATGCAGGAGCAAGAAAGGGAGATGATAGTGGCGAGAAAACCTGACCGTATGGGCTACGAGCAGGATGTTGCAGACGAGATTGATCTTGGCATAGAGATATTGGATATGGCGCCAAGCCTGAGCTACGCTGGGGAGGTTCAGTTTATTCAGATGATGGAGCCCAAAATTGAGGAAATAATGGTAGAGGAAATTGTCGCTGAGTCTGATGAGGATTGTGAAACAGTGGAGGTTGAGGATGAAAATGGGCAACCTACGGGCAACACATTTAATAATCCTGTGAAGGTGATTCCCGCCAGTGCCCCAATCAGCAAAAAGCGAAAATGAATAGAGGTGGAAACTTTAGAAACGCGGGATGAGCCCGAGATTCAGGCTGGCGAGGAGTTGGAAGAAATCGAGATCAACAGATACTTCCCGGAGCAGCGGGTTAAAATTGGGAAACAATTATTCAGGGATGAGCGAGAAAGGTTGGTCAAATTCCTGAAGGATAATTTGGATGTGTTCGCTTGACGGCCAGAGGATATGAGGGGGATTGATGAGAATGTCGCTTTGCATTGCCTAAATGCCGACCCCAATGTCGAGCCGTTCAAGCAAAGGGTTAGACATTTGTCGCCAGAGAAGGAGAACGCCGTCATGGAGGAAGTGGACAAATTGTTGAAGGCGGGAATCATAGAAGAGATCCAGTACCCGGTTTGGTTGGCATGTCCAGTTATGGTATTGAATTCGAACAAGAAATGGCGGATGTGCATTGATTTTACCGACTTAAATACTGCCTGCCCAAAGGACTGCTACCCGCTACCTAAGATTGATAAATTGGTTGATTCGATTGCCGGTCACAGGGTCTTCAGTTTTATTGATGCGTATTCAGGATGCCATCAGATTAAGATGTGCGAGAATGATAAGGCGAAAACAGCTTTTCGAACTCCCAAGGGTAATTTCTGTTATAAGATGATGCCTTTTGGCTTGAAGAATGCCGAGGCGACTTATCAACGAATGGTAAATGAAGTCTTCAAGTCACAGATTGGGCGGAACTTGGAAGCTTATATTGACGATATGGGGATAAAAACAAAAGAGTATGATCATGTGCTAGATCTCGCAGAGACGTTTGAGAATCTAAGGAGGAATTCGATGAAACTGAACCCAAGTAAGTGCACGTTCGGCGTCACGGCGGGAAAGTTTTTGGGTTTTCTGATAAATAGGCGCAGGATTGAAGCCAATCCCGAGAAGATTCAGGCTCTATTGGATATGTCGCCGCCCAAATCAATCCGCGAGATACAGAGGTTAAATGGAAGGATTATCGCCTCGGGGAGATTCATTTCCAAGTTGGCAGAAAAGTGCTTACCATTTTATAAGGTTTTGAAAGGGGTGAAGAGTTTTGTGTGGGATGAAGAATGTGATGTCGATTTTGAGCAAATGAAGACCTATCTGGGTAAGCCGCCTTTGTTATGCAGTCCTGTTGAAGGAGTGGAGCTATTGGTATACATGGCGGCTTCAGATTTTGTGGTGGCTGCGGTTTTGGTTAGAGAGGAGAAGGGTAATCAGAGGCCGATTTATTATGTTTCAAAGGCGTTGAGCGAAGTCGAATCACGATACTTTAATGCCGAGCAGCTGGCCTACGCTTTGGTGGTGGCGGCACGAAAACTAAGGGCTTACTTTGTCGCTCACACCATTGTCGTATTAAGTGATGCCCCTCTAAGGAAGATTTTGCAGCGGCCGGATGCCGCAGGAAGGTTATTGAGATGGTCTATCGAATTGACTGAGTTTGATCTAAGATATGAATCCCGCCGCGCAATTAAGGCGCAAGCTTTGGCAGATTTCATAGTGGAAACATCTTTCACAAGGTCGCAGGATGAGACAAAAGAGAATACGGGGAGAGAGAAAGCGGAGAGGCAAGTTGGGCCCAGTCTGATGGTAGACAGGATAAGGCCACCTGATTGTTGGCTTTTGTATGTTGATGGCTCATCATCAAAAGAAAGGGGCGGGGCGGGAATCACTCTGAGCTCGCCTGACGAAGAGGTTAAGTATGAAAAAGCATTGAGGTTTAACTTTAATATTTCAAATAATCAAGCTGCGTATGAGGCATTGATTGCCGTGGTAGAGCTGGCGTGAGATATTGGGTTGACCAAGATAGTGATTCATTCAGACTCCCAGTTGATTGTTAATCAAGTGAAGGGCGATTATGGAGTTTTGAGTGCTGTCCTAGTAAAATATTGCAATTTGGTGAGAAACCTGTTGAGAGGGTTTGAATTTTGGGAGCTGGTTCAGATTGACAGGGCTCAAACTCGCGTGCGGATGAGTTGACTAGGTCGGCGGGATCTGAGGTGCAAGGTTCAGATAGCGAGCCGCTATTGGAATATGTAGATATACCGGTAATCAACAGGCCGCTCATTTCAGAGATTGACGATGCCGAGAAGGATTGGGTCATAGAGATGAAGGAATTCTTGCTTACAGGAGAGTTGCCGCCTGATGAGGAGAAGGCGAAATTGATTAAGGCGACATCACCAAGGTTCACAGTTCAGGACGGAGTTGTGTATAGAAGATCCTTCTCAAAGCCTTTAATGAGGTGTGTTGAGCCAAGTATGGTGCAAAAAGTGTTGTTTGAAATTCATGAGGGTATATGTAGAGGCCACACTGGAGCGAGAACACTAGCTGATAAGATATTATTTCATGGATACTATTGGCCAAGTTTGAGGAAAGATGCCGAGGTATATGTAAAAAAGTGTGAGAAATGCCAGAGGTTTGGAAACATTCCTAGGCAACCTGTAGACACCCCATTCTGAACCAATAAATCATGATTACACTACTCTTTGTCTCTCTTTTATGTTCTGATGAAAGCATATCCGTTTCGTCATGTTTTGTTAAGTTTCTAACTAACCTCGTTAGTTTTGGACCTAGCTGACTAACGAAATAAACTGAAGAGGGCAGAATTGTCCACAGACTGCTTTGTCTCGCACGAGATATCATATCTCGCGCGAGATATCCCCTCGACAGGATGTGCAGAAATCACTCTCCTTCTCCGTTTCAACCTCCTTTCTTGATAAACCTCATCTAATCCGGCTCTCCAATCAGAATTGAGTTCTGGAAGCTTCCTAGGAGTGTTTTACCTCTCCACCTCTACCTTTTAAACCCCTATAATTACTTGGTGACTTCCACTATTTCAGGGGTCCAGAATTCCACACAACACACACACACAATTTGTTGGTTTCTCTCCACGAAAGATTCCTTCAAATCACTCACAAAACCTTCCTAAAATTACCTAAAGTTTGTTTATCAACCTTGTTGATCAACAAACATCAAAACCCGAATCAAGCATTGAGGCAAAGCTCTGTCCGCATCAATATTTGACTCTCATATTGAGTCGAAACTCTGCCCAAATCACTTCTCGATCGAGAAGACATCTTAGAACCACGTTCTAAATCAAATCCTCCCTAAACTAGGTAAACTCCTATACTTTTACTTTTACTCTTCTTCTTCTCAATCTCTCTATTGATTTTTAGAGTGGTGTAATCCCATCAAAAGGAATAGCCTAGAGTCCCTTCAATCGATGAAGGCGATCTCGAAGCGTACAATCCGACATTCCTAATCAAGAAATTGATTAGGGTTTTCTTGTTCTTTATTTAATTAGTAATTAAAAAGATTGATAATACTCAATTGGCAAGACCGATCTTCGGATTGGGTGGAATGGATGCTCCTCGACCTACCCATTCGATAACTTAACCCCCGAACCCTCAAATCTATTCTTAAGGTTTTTCTTATTGTTTTCCTAAATAAATAATAAGTGGCGACTCTGTTATTCAAAAAATTCACGCATCGCTACAGTTTGGCGACTCCGCTGGGGACAATTAATTAAGAGGGTTAGACTTGCGTTACAATTGAGTATTATCAATCTTTTTATTTTCTGTAAAAATTTGATTTTTCTGGATTTTTTTGAATTTTTCTGCACTGTTTTCGTCAAAAAAAAAAAAATTACTGTGCGACAGCTTATCCCGTGCGAGATAACTTATCTCGCACGAGATTACTATTCGAAAAAGATGGCCTGTTGTGGCGGCGGCTGCAGTAAAAGAAGAGGAAAAGTGTTTTGGTCAAAGTTGACCAATTTCAAAAAAAATCCTTAGCAATTTGACATGTACCACGTTTGTCCACAAAAAAAAAAAAAAAAAGAAGCCAAAACAGTTCCGAAATTTTCAAAATAAAATCCAGAAATTTCAAAATAAATTAGTATTATTATTTTGCTTGTGCTAACTTTGCAGGGTAGAATAATTTTAATTACTCGAACTATATACCTGCGTGTGATTGGTTTTTTAATTTAAAGTCCGGTCCATTGAGGATTCGGGAGTTGTAATTTAAATTAATTTATCTCTCGCTCTCTATCTATTTAAGTGGAACTACGACGGCCTGAGTCTTCCTAATTTGGGAGAAACGTAGGCAACCACTTGGTGCGGCCATTATCTGTTTTCTTTTGTTTTCAAAAAAAAAAAACTTTCTATTTTACTCTATCACCTAGACTGACTCTCACACACGCGCACTCATATTTAACTGTCATTGCACTACATACCCTCTATAAACCCGGGACCCACACTAAGGACGGATGACGGTAACCACGTAGTCGCCGGTCTCTCCGAAGTTGGATCATCCCACTCCGCGTATTCAATCCACCTAGATTATCAAATCGCGGGGAGCCTAGCCTTCCAGCCCTGCATCGCCACATATCATGTAGATTGACTTTTTAAGACACTCCTTGACCGGTCGGTTTGATCTTAAAGTCCTTGTAATCCCTTGTCAAGATCGTTTTGTGCAATAATCCACGGAAAAGAAATCAATAAATTGTCGCTTCGAAATTGTCCCTTCGGAAACGTCCCTACGGTTGTCCCTTCGGATTTGCCCCTAAAAAGAGAAAATTTTCTCATCAAAATTATTGCACAAAACTTGATGTTACTTTGGATTACTCCGACCCCTAGGTCCCTAGGTTTGGTTCTTGAACTTTAGAAACCCCCAAAACAGATTTTCCGTCCGACCAAAATTAGGATTAAAATCAGAAAATTGTGACTTTCCGTGGTGAAGTCTCGCGCGAGACTACTTGTCTCGTACGAGATAAGTGTTCGGTCTTTCGTGTTTTGGTCAAAACCTTCAAACCTTCAAGCCTTCATTCACCCTATTCAGCCGACTTGTTGGGACTCGATCATGGTTTAACACGGTTGCTACACGTCTAGGTTCTTCGCCAAAGCTCGACACGATGTCTGCTTCTCCTTCTACCACCGAGGTCGATTTCAACGATACTAAGGTCCAACTCATCGAAGCCATGACTAGGTTGGATGAACAAAGTAAGCAAATTGATGAGCAAAATGCCCAAACGGCCGCCCTCATGAAAGAACTCCACGAGTTGAAAGTCAAGAAAGGCAGAAAACAAAAGAAGAAAGTGGAATCCTCCTCCGACGAAGAGGAATCCTACACCAAAGTGAATAGAAAAACCAAGAAGTCAAGCAAGAAAAAGGAAGAATCTGATTCCTCCTTTTCCTCATCCTCCTCCGATGATGAGGAACATACCTCCAAGGGTGCTAAAACCAAGAAAGAAGGCAGTGGGGAAACTACTAAACTTGGTGACCATGTTACTAAGAACTACCTCGAAAAGAAGCTTGCAACTCTTGACACTTCCAAAGGGTCATTCGTTCCATTTGATCCCGATGCTATTCAACAGTCCATCACTAAGTTTCCTCGCAAGTACAAGACACCCGATATCGCCAAGTTCAATGGTACTACCTGTCCTCGAGCTCATGTTGAAACCTACACTTGGGCCATGCTTCCAATGGGCGTTAATAACACAATCTTGGCCCAATGCTTTCCTCAAACTTTAGAAGGTGCTGCAAGGGATTGGTACATGTCTCTTCCTACGACTACAAGGCTTGATTGGTCATCCGCATGTTTAGTCTTCCAAAGGCAGTTTGAAGACAACTCCATCTACCGCCCTACTAGGAGGGATCTTGAACAAACCAAGAAACATGCCAATGAGTCCTTTGCTGAATTTGCTAGAAGATGGAGACTCAAACTCACTGAAATCGTCGAAAGGCCTACTCTCAAAGAACAAATCCACATCTTCCTCCAATGCCTTCGTGATGAATTTCAAGAGAAGCTCGCCGGTAACTACTTTCCTAGTTTCAATGAACTCCTCGAGTCCGGAATTAGGGTTGACGACTTCCTAAAAAGCAAAAAGAAGGAAAGTACTTTCCGCTACAACAAGCCCACCACAAGTAAGGATGCTTCAGTCAATGCTATTGCACTCAGCCGCCCCAACACCGAAAAGTATTCTGCTGTCCCTCCTCCCGAAAAGAAAAAGAGGCACTATGAAAAAATTGAAGGAATCACTCAAGAAGAACTATTCGATGTGCTTGACCAGAATGAAAAAATCAAACCAAGGGAAGGTGGTCCTCCGAAGGATATGGGTCGAATCATGCTCATCACTTATTCTGCAAGTACCACAACTTCACCGGCCATGACACCAACTCCTGCCACCACTTGAAGGACATCATACAAGACCTCTTTGATAATGGAGATCTAGAACGTCCCAACGTCATCACCAATCCTCTCCCTCACAATCCATGAAGAAGATGAAGCTCCAAGAAGAAATCTACACTTACCACTTTGGGGCTACCACTATCCTCTCCCTTTCTCCTTTGATAGAAGTAGATTAGGTTTTAAATTTCCAAGTATGAACTCGAAGAGTCGTTCTGTCTTTCTAGTACTCCTCACCTCCTCTAGTTTGTGTCTTTTAAACTATCGAGTCTGTTCTTAAATTTCTTAATAAATTAAAGTAATTTCTTTTCCTAAACACTTTCCCTAAAGTTGCTCTACCTCATGAATATCATTCAACTCATGCAAAATAATGGACCTTCCATTCCCTAAATCATCGCAAAAATAGAAACTTCTAAGTGACTTTAAAAAGCAAGTTATCATTAGGAGGCTTAAGGGTTAAACATTACCCCTACTGAAAGTTAGAAACCAACAAGCGAAGAAAGCCAAAGGTGCTGCTGTCAACATTCATCCAAAGAAAAGTGGGGCTACTCAACTCAAGGCTTTGGGAGTACAAAAAAAAAAAAAAAAAAAAGCTCGCTAGGACGAAACTCCTCAATTCGTCCTAGGCAAAAATAGAGCATCGAAAAAAAAAAAAAAAAAAAAAAAACAACTCTCAAGCCTTCATCACCCCACAACAAGGATGGAATTTCAACAAAGGCAAGAAGGACTCTCCCACAAAGTAGAAGAGTCAAGTGATACCAACAAAAGAAAAGAGGATTCCCCAATATCCTCCTACATCAAGTGAAGAAGACTTTCAGTGTCAAGAGAAATGTTTACGCTTAAGTCATACTAATGATTGGCTTCCTTCTCAAACTTATTTAGAAATTTCTAGATGAAGCATGGTCCATAAAAGGTAGAATAACTTTTCTAGATCCCTGAGCCAAGTAGCGTTTCTTGCTGAGTTTAGGGGCTTCCTGTTAGCCATTCTCATACACACTCTTGAAATTCAAGCCATCAAAACTGGGGCTTCCTCACCTTTCCTCCCCCAGTCAATCTCTACTTCAACTCTTCAAAATAATCAAATCTGCATTAGGGGCTTTCCTCTTTGTTTCTCACTCTCATCATTAGAGAATACACTTCTCCAAAAAGTCAATGCTTGGATCACCTTCCAATGAATAGAGTTTGTCTCTCCTAAACTAACTTGAGATCTCATTTCTCTCTCCTCAATAAGATTTTCTCTCTGAGTTCTCTTCGAGTTACATACTATTCAAAAAAAATGATGAAAAAAAAGGACGCAAAAGAGATGCCCGCTAGATTGAAAACCCAAAAGGGCGGTCTAGGCAAAAACCAGGGTGCGCACTAAGAAAAAAAAATCTAAGGTCAAAGGGAGAGTATTCTTCAACCTTCTTCACCGGACGTCATTCGATCCTCTTCAAATCAAACCAACAAGGAGAGTCTTCTTCAATCACCTTCAAATCAAGAGAACAGCTTCACAAGCCTGTTCACAAAGTCATCTACCACTTGCAAGCAACTTGGGGCTTGAGACACCAAAGGGCCTTAGACATAAAGCCATTACGACAGTCGACAGATTTGTAGTCGTTTGCCTCCTAGAGAAACGACTCAACGGAGAAGTAAGACTGAAGATTCTCAACAGACCTAGATGTGTTCACACAAGGATACTCACCGAACGAAATTCTACAGCCCCGCTGACTAGCAACAGATTCTGCATAAACCTGATTTGGTCCCAACTTGTCAAACACAAGTTCACTCATACAGTTCACCCATCTCAAATACAAATCCATACACATGTCCCTACATTTCCATGTACCATATACTCATACATAAACTCACCACCAAAATGTCCGACCGGCCATTTACACGAACAGACGTGAGCACCACCACGTAAGTCCAGTCAAACAAACTAAAATCTGCAAAATCTACTTGGAATCTTTATGTGCTGACAGGTACAGAAAGGTAAGAATTATTCGGGTCTATCCGAGACCATCATGCATATATCCTTGCATTACAGGGGCCGACAAAACCTCCATCTCAACCGACAACTTCAAATCTGTGACCTCGGCAACAACTTCAAAGTCTGTGATGGCAACAAAACTTCAAGTCTGTGACGGCAGCAAACTTCAAGTCCGTGACCTCGGCGACAACTTCAAAGTCTGTGACGGCAGCAAACTTCAAGTCCGTGACCTCGCGACGGCAAAGAAAGTCCGTGGACGGCAAGAACTTCAAGTCCGCGACCTCGGCAACAACGGCAACGTCAGTAACCTCGGGCGGCACACTTCAACAACTTCATCAACAAATGGGTATCTTCAGAATTGGGTCAAGTCCTTGATTCCTCAGTATGATTTTACCTTTTCAAAAAAATCCCTCTTCAATTTTCAAAAATGCTTTTCAAAATACCTAAAATAGCCTTTTTAGTGTTTTGGAGTCGAACTACGTTTGGTCTGATTCTCTCTTAGAGATACGTAGGCAGCCGTGCGGCACGACCATCCCAATGTTCAGAATGATGTCTTTTCTATCGACGACACTTCTTCTTTCATAAGACCTGTCGCCGAAGGGCTCTGTAGACACCCCATTCTGAACCAATAAATCATGATTACACTACTCTTTGTCTCTCTTTTATGTTTTAATGAAAGCATATCAGTTTCGTCATGTTTTGTTAAGTTTCTAACTAACCTCGTTAGTTTTGGACCTAGCTGACTAACGGAATAAACTGAAGAGGGCAGAATTGTCCCTGACTGCTGTCTCGCACGAGATATCATATCTCGCGCGAGATATCCCCTCGACAGGATGTGCAGAAATCACTCTCCTTCTCCGTTTCAACCTCCTTTCTTGATAAACCTCATCTAATCCGGTTCCCCAATCAGAATTGAGTTCTGGAAGCTTCCTAGGAGTGTTTTACCTCTCCACCTCTACCTCTTAAACCCCTATAAATACTTGGTGACTTCCACTATTTCAGGGGTCCAGAATTCCACACAACACACACACAATTTGTTGGTTTCTCTCCACGAAAGATTCCTTCAAATCACTCACAAAACCTCTCTAAAATTACCTAAAGTTTGTTTATCAACCTTGTTGATCAACAAACATCAAAACCCGAATCAAGCATTGAGGCGAAGCTCTGTCCGCATCAATATTTGGCTCTCATATTGAGTCGAAACTCTGCCCAAATCACTTCTCGATAGAGAAGACATCTTAGAACCACGTTCTAAATCAAATCCTCCCTAAACTAGGTAAACTCCTATACTTTTACTTTTACTCTTCTTCTTCTCAAACTCTCTATTGATTTTTAGAGTGGTGTAATCCCATCAAAAGGATTTGCCTAGAGTCCCTTCAATCGATGAAGGCGATCTCGAAGCGTACAATCCGACATTCCTAATCAAGAAATTGATTAGGGTTTTCTTGTTCTTTATTTAATTAGTAATTAAAAAGATTGATAATACTCAATTGGCAAGACCGATCTCCGGATTGGGTGGAATGGATGCTCCTCGACCTACCCATTCGATAACTTAACCCCCGAACCCTCAAATCTATTCTTAAGGTTTTTCTTATTGTTTTCCTAAATAAATAATAAGTGGCGACTCTGTTATTCAAAAAATTCACGCATCTCTACACAACCCGCCACGGAGCAAACTCCTATAGTGCCGACCTGGCCGTTCGACATGTGGGGAATCGACTTGATAGGACCTTTTCCAAAGGCCAAAGGTGGTTGTCAACATGTGGTTGTCGCAGTGGATTACTTTACCAAATGGACAGAGGCGAAGGCTTTAGCGACAATCAGTGAGGATCAGGTTAACAAGTTCGTGGAAGAGAACATTTGGTGTAGATATGGGGTCCCTAGAGCGATCATCTCGGATCATGGTACTCATTTTGGGAATAAATTTTCGGCTGAATGTGCAAGGGTTAATGTTAAGCATTGGATGTCAGCGGTGTATAGGCCACAGTGCAATGGCCAGGCAGAAGCGGCAAACAAGCAAATCATTGTCGCCTTACGCAAAAACCTTGAAGGAAGAGGAGGAGCGTGGCTTGAGTAATTGCCTATCACTTTGTGGTATGTGCGAACTACTGTCAAAAGCTCAACAGAGGAAACTGCTTTTGCCCTTACGTATGGATCAGAGGCTATGGCGCCTACCGAGATGGCATTGCCGACGTATAGGGTTGCATACTATGATGAGTCGAGAAACGGGCAAAGGCGGTGCAATGATCTTGATTTGATTGATGAAAAGAGAATATACGCGAGAATGAAGATGATCAAATACAAGCAAAGGATGAAAGCCCAGCATGATAAGCGAGTTAATAAAAGATCTTTCAATGTCAGAGATTGGGTCTTGAGGAGTGCGGAGGTGACTGGAGCCAGGCCAGGATTCACCAAGCTGAGCGAGAAGTGGGAAGACCCATTCCAAATATCAAGTGTCGTGCGAGAAGGGACGTATAAGTTACGAAAACATGATGGTGAAGAGCTGAAGAATGCTTGGAGCGTTAACCATCTCAAGTGATTCTATCAATGAAGCCGAAGCGACCTTATTTTGCTCCCTTTTGATTATTTGCCGTAAATCACAAAAGTTGTATAACTTTTTCTTATTGTTGTTTCGATTGTCGCATACGAGGAAAAGTTATGTAAAATTTGTTGATCTGATGGCATGTAAATTTGCATATACTATGAATGTGATGGCGGGAGGTACTTTCAACACGATTGTCGCGAAGTTGGTAACTTGTGAAATTCTGATGATTTTCTTCTTCGTTGATGGTTGCATGAACCGGAGCGAGAAGAGGTTGCCGCTAAAGCTTGAAGATGACGGCCAGGAGGTTGCCGCTAAAGCTTGAAGATGACGGCCAAGAGGTTGCCGCTAAAGCTTGAAGATGACGGCCAGGAGGTTGCCGCTAAAGCTTGAAGATGACGGCCAAGAGGTTGCCGCTAAAGCTTGAAGATAACGGCCAAGAGGTTGCCGCTAGAGCTTGAAGATGGGTGGCGAAAGCTGGAGAAAGGGCGATGCCTTGGAGATAGTGGTTTCTTGGCACCAAACCTTGTGACCTGGAAGAGTGAAATGCCAGGCGCGGCGACCTAGAAGAGCAAAATGCTAGGCGCCTAGAAAAAATCCCAGCTTTTTTATGGGTGAGAAAGGGGCGGTGCCTTGGAGATTGTGGTTCCTTGGCACCAAACCTTGCGACCTGGAAGAGTGAAATGCCAGGCGCGGCGACCTAGAAGAGCGAAATGCTAGGCGCCTAGAAAAAGTCCCAGCTTTTTTATGGGCAAGAAAGGGGCGGTGCCTTGGAGATAGTGGTTCCTTGGCACCAAACCTTGCGACCTAGAAGAGTGAAATGCCAGGCGCGGCGACCTAGAAGAGCGAAATGCTAGGCGCCTAGAAAAGTCCCAAAATTTTTATGGGCGAGAAAGGGGCGGTGCCTTGGAGATAGTGGTTCCTTGGCACCAAACCTTGCGACCTGGAAGAGTGAAATGCCAGGCGCGGCGACCTAGAAGAGCGAAATGCTAGGCGCCTAGAAAAGTCCCAAAATTTTTATGGGCAAGAAAGGGGCGGTGCCTTGGATATAGTGGTTCCTTGGCACCAAACCTTGCGACCTAGAAGAGTGAAATGCCAGGCACGGCGACCTAGAAGAGTGAAATGCTAGGCACCTAGAAAAGTCCCAAAATTTTTATGGGCGAGAAAGGGGCGGTGCCTTGGAGATAGTGGTTCCTTGGCACCAAACCTTGCGACCTGGAAGAGTGAAATGCCAGGCGCGGCGACCTAGAAGAGCGAAATGCTAGGCGCCTAGAAAAGTCCCAAAATTTTTATGGGCGAGAAAGGGGCGGTGCCTTGGAGATAGTGGTTCCTTGGAACCAAACCTTGCGACCTGGAAGAGTGAAATGCCAGGCGCGGCGACCTAGAAGAGCGAAATGCTAGGCGCCTAGAAAAAGTCCCAAAATTTTTATGGGCGAGAAGGGGGCGGTGCCTTGGAGATAGTGGTTCCCTGGCACCAAACCTTGCGACCTGAAAGAGTCAAATGCCAGGCGCAGAAACCTAAAAAAGTGAAATGCTAGGCATTTAGAAAAATAACATGCATACAGACAACGACTTCAAGTCACCGCGGGGAGAACCCCGAAAAAGAAAGGCGATTGTCGCCAAATAGAAAGTTATTCACAATATATGTCGCCTATGATTCTAGCAATGGAGTAAGGCTGCCTAAAGACAAGCCTCACTCTTTTGGAGGGAGTAATATGTATATAGATAAAATAAATGGAAGAGAGTCTTTGATAAACTATCGAAGCAAAATTGGCGACATTTCAAAAGTAAATTTAGGACAAGTAATAATAAATAGAGCAATGACAACAAAGATATGGAGTTGAAGTCGCACCACGACATTCAAATAACCGAGATAGGAATCAAAGGAGCATTTAGAAGGAAAGTTAAAGTCAAAACAATTCGCTAGTAGCGACATCTAAATTATAGTAGAACAAATGTCAGAAGAATCACGCAAAGTTAGAAAATAAAATGCATGCCGCAAACCGCGACATTGTGATAAAAACTTAAGCTCGCAAACCGCGAGTTCACAAGCACGTCAAAATGTTTAAGTCGCAAACCGCGACATCACAGCAAAATAAGATTTTAATGTTTAAGTCGCAAACCGCGACATCCCCAAAAGCAAGAAAACTGATGTTTAAATAAGAGAAAAGTAAATTGTTCGATGCAAACCAAAGCAAATTGTTTTTAAAGAAACCATATTTTTCAAGGAGCAGATGGTTGGGTCCCGCTGGTGGTGGTCCTGGCGGCACGAAGAGCTGCACGAGCGGCATCCTTAGCAGCTTTAAGGGCTTTGCCTTTCTCGCCAATCAAGTCCACCCACATCGACAAGGCATCATTATCAATCAGAGCAGGAGGGTTCCAGATCGGCTTGCCTAGGAGCTTGTCTTCTACAGCTAAGGCTTTAAGCTCGCCCTCCTCGTAGGGAACTATGGAATGGCCGTGGCGACAAAAATCACTGAAGATCTGCTCCGATCCCCATTTGGTGATAAGCTCAGGAGTAATGGCAGGAATTTCCTCAGAACTAGCCGCTGCTGCCCGCATGACATGAAGTAAGGCCTTGTCGTACATGTCCATGGCGTCACTTTTCGCCTTGTCCTTGTTGGCGGCAATCTCTTGGATTAAGTCAGCATTGGTTGTCGCCTGGGCTAGATTATCAGCCTCTAGGGCTTGAACCTTCTTTTCTAGCGCTAGTTTTTCTGAGGATCTCTTTGGCTTTGTTCTCAGCTTCCAAGGCTTTGTCCTCGCTAGTCTTGAGTATCGCAGCCACCTTCAATTTTTCGCCTTGAAGTGTTGCCAGCTCCTTTTCCATCTCCCCACACCTATTCTTGTATTTTTCCTTCTCAGCCATAGCTCGCTTGCGAGCTTTATCCATCTTCTCAGACTCACGAACCGCAATCTTGCATTTGTCTCTAAACCCGCGCAGAGTACTCGCTATCTGTAAAGAATTTGAGAAAAAAGTCTAATACTTTAATGAAGATAGTAAAGTAAAAATAAAGATAAGGCGGCAACACTCACCCCACAAATCTGAAGGCCAGCGAAGTTCAGAGACAAATCAGTGTCTTGTTCAACCACTTCCTTTATTGCAGCCTTGTCGCCTATCCGCTCAAGCATGCCGGCACCAATGAGACTGTTGTGAGGGTCACGGGAATGAATGTCAAAACCTTGCAGTGGGGGGAACTGAGGCGATCTCCATGCCTAGATCATAAAAACCGTCCCTGTCAGTGGGCATTTCAACCCCCTTCCTTAGCCATCTCACGAGCTCCGCCTCAGCTTCAGTCGATTCTTCCACTGCCTCCGGCTCCTCCTCAGTGCGCCCCCTTTTGTGGGGGCGGGAACCAGCGGGTTGCGGGGAATTGGCTGGCAGGATGGCTTCCTCCACGGCAACATCAGCATCCTTCTCCAAAGTTTCTACTTCCATACCCTCATCTCGCTGCGAAATGGTAGATGATCGCAATGGAGTTTTGGCTCTGCTAGATTTTCGCGTCTGGCCCGCTGCTCTTTCGGCGGCAACTGCAGCTTTCTCGCGAGCTATTGCCTCCGAATCGTCCCCCTGATGAGAGATGGGAAGCTCTATCTCAGTAGCTTTAGATAAATCGGTTTGGCGAGCATTGGTCAGCCGCCTTCGGCGCCCATCAGATTTGGCAGCAGCAGCAGCACGTCTATCAGAAATATCCATGAGTCGAAATCCTGAGTTGGAAAGAGACATTTAGTAAAGAGAGAGAGAAGAAACAAAGTAAAAAATTAAAAGGCGAGATACATACTCAGAACTTCGTACATGGTCTTGCAACAACGACCTTTCAGTTGGCAAGGTCCACATTCGGCGGCAAAGCAATTTCCAGAATGAAGGTCCCAACCAGGGTAGGGATCAAGTGGCTCAATGACTAGGCGAGATTCATCGTCGGGGTAACGATAATCAGGAAGACCAACTTTCCTAAGCAATGAAGGGCGAGCTAAAATATCCCGCCACGAGAATAAAGCTAATCCCGTGTCGGAGGCATCAGCTAAAACTTGAAAAATCTTTGCCTGCAATCTAGTATCACCGGCGACTAAGGCGTTGCGGATTTTGATTTTTGGGTTAATGTCGCCAAGATCACAAGGATGGGTCCAACCTATGCGAGATGTGATGAAAAGGGGATTTGATTGCCAGTTATGGACTTTCCTAGGCAATGGGGTCAAGAGTCTGGGTTTCTTATATTTGATCGAAAGGCGATTTTCTACAATGCCTTGCCTTTGAGATACGGCTGTATAACCATAAAAAAGATTAATGAGCAAGGGTACGGAAGGTTCCTGTTTCAAATCTCGACAGATCACTAGGTAACATGTGAGGACCCTTATTGCGTTCGCGTGGAGGTCAACTATGGCGGCATGGGCTTTGATTAAAACAACAACAAGAAAAGGATCAATGGGAACCCTCAAGCCGCCGTCTAACTGGGAGGGAAATACTACGACACCATCATCCCTATGCCGCATAGCGGCAAGAAACAGGTCCCCAATATATGGTTCTACACGATAAATATCTGGGTTAATCCCATATTTAACATAATAGTGAGTTTGTAAGTCGGTATAAGAAGAGCTGTTGGAGCCTGTGACCTCAGGGTTGGAAGAACTCTGCGAGATTGGTGGTCGAGCTGAAGTCTCGGCAGCCAAGATGTCCGAGACATCATGGTTGGAGGTGGAGTTTGAAGAAGACATGACCTGTGAATAGAAGGGAGGACTAAGTAAATTGGGGGCTGCGGGATAGTGTCAGAAAATTCAGTTTTGGGGAATGATAGAAGTCACAGACATGAGTGTGGAGTGCAAAGTTGTGTATAAAGGGTGTATGGACGCAGATCCACATAAAAGGGGGCCCCTAGTTCCTAAGGCATCCGAAAGGGCGGCATTAGCCCCATGTCACCAAGGCCTGGAGCTGAGACTTATGAGCAAGATTGTGGCTCATGCCCTTATCTCTCATCTCAAAAAACTCCCATTTATTTTGCTTTGGCCAAGATTGATAAATTTTTTAGAAAGTATTTTTGTCCTAGCCATTGTGTAAGAGAAGAACTCGTGCGAGAATTCAAGCGAGAACTCAAGTGAGAATTCAAGCGAGAATTCAAGCGAGAACTTAAGCGAAAATGCAAGTGAAACTTTAAAATTTCGAAATAGGTACCTGGAGATTTGCAGAACGGAAGAAAGGCCTGAAGAAGCAATTGATAAGAGGGTTGAAAGGCCCTATACGCCACCCGTCCTCCTTGTAAATACCTCGAAATGAACTGAAAAGTGCAAGGCGCTGAGAAAGGGTCACTGAAAGTTAGGGCACTGCTCGACTCCGGCAAACGGATGATCAAAGGGATAAAGATGTGTGAAATGGGTTTGGATGAGGATTTATAAGTTCCAAATTAGTAGGAGGGGAAAGGTTGTGAGGGACTTCCAAAGAATATTTAAGAGGGTATGATTTTTGAAATTCCCCCCATTATTGTGAACATTAATAGAAAGGGACGGCTCGACTCCCGAGGAAGGCGTACGGCTGCCAAACCACCTGATTCGACCCCAAGATGACACGTGTCACATAGGTGACGGTTCAATCCGGCTTCTCGCCAAACCGGGCAAAGATCCGCGAGAATCACCTGGCGACAAGGAAAGTTCTCGCCTGGACCATAAATGGTCCGAGGCTTGAACTTGGGGGCTTCTGATGCGATCGTATAAAATGGATTGGGCCCAAAGTACTAGGGGTCGAGCCCATTAGTTCGTAATGGTCCGACCCCATTATACTTGGGGCCATCTATGAGAATTATGGCAGCGGTGTGACATTAATGATGAGGGAGCGACATTAAGGGAGTGGGCCTCGTGAGAGAAAATGAGGCAAAGGTGCGAAGGCGCTCAAGCATACGACTTTACAAGCAATAGGGCCATGCGAGAAACATGACCGAGCAGCTACAGTCCTTATGAATGAGGGTACAAGGGGAGTTTGTTTGCCGCAGAATATCTGGATTAGGGCGACATTCAGAATGTCGCCCCTTTCCGCTGGTTGTCGCCAATTCGACATGGGTCCTAGAGCGTTACCAGGACACCGTTTCAATTGTCGCCTGCGTCTCTAACCCTAAAATATTGGTGATGGATGATTGATGTGACAAGGTGAATAGTGAAATCCCACTAACATGAAGTTGGTTGGGGATCCTTCCTTGGATGATTGACAAGTGTCCCCCCATGTGCAAGGCACATGGGGGGCTTGGGAGTATATAAAGGTGAATAGTATCATTTGCATGGTATGTCTATCTCTCTCTACTCTCTCTCTCTCTAGGTTTCCATTGATATCCTTACCACCTTGATCATCTAATTAACATGATTCTCACGCCGGAGGGGGTTCGCCGGAGTCACCCCCGGCCTAGTTGACGTGTGTTCTTGTGCGTAGGCGACCAATCCACGAGGAAGCAGCCGAAGTATCCCAATATTTCAGTTCCTGTGCAACCAAGATTTCTTATGGTAGCATCAAGTGCCAGTGTAAAAGAGTGTCAGTATTAGAATAAAAAGTGTTAGTCTCAGTCAATATATTATTCAGTGCCAATGTAAAAAGAGAGCCAATAGTTTTAGAGTAAGAAATTGCTAGTGTTAGATTAAAAAAAAGTAATAGTGTAAAAGAAAAAGTGACAACTAATAAGTGTGAAAAAATGTAAGCGTAAAAGAGTTTTAGTGAATTAATTATTAAGTAATAATTTAAAAAAAGTGTCAGTTTTATTAATGTAAAACTGTGCATTGTATGTGGTTTAAGCGTTAATGACACAAAAATAGTTAAAAAGTGAATAAACAACAACTTCATTGAATAGCTTCATTGAATAAAGCACCAATTATATATATATATATATATATATATATATATATATATATATATATATATATATATATATATATATATATATATATATATATATAGTAGTACAAGGTAAGTTTTTTAATTTTTTTTGAAACTGTTTTTGACTCTGTTTTAACAGTCTGTTCTAACTTGATTTCGTGTAAATATACACGAGTTGCTTGGTACTATTTTGTGTAAACATACACGAGTCATATGGTATCAACTCGTGTATAGGTACACGAAATGTCTATGTGACTATTTTTGACCTGCAATTCTAATCATTTCTAACTTTATTTATCTTTAAATGATACAAGGTGACTGCACATACAACACCAACTGCTATGGACTGGCATTCCTTCAGATTTTAGGATTTACTTCTACAGGGAAGAATTTCACAATTGCGTATGTGTTCCTCCAAAATGAGAAGATTGATAATTACTCATGGGCACTCAGGAATTTGCGCAGTCTTTTTAAACCTCCCCATATGCCAATAGTTTTCTTAACTGATCGTGACTTGGCTTTCATTAATGCTGTCCAAACAGTATTTCCCGAGACCGCAAACCATTTGTGTCGAAGGCATATCGAAGTCAATGTTAGAAAGAGGGGGTTGGCTTTCACTGGTAGCCCGAAATTCGCAAAATCATTCATGAGGAGATTCAATGACGCAATATCAGCTGCTACTTGCGAAGAATAGAACACCCGTTGGTAATGGTTTTGTGAACGTTACAGCACTTATCCTGATTTATTGAGCTACATCCGCGATACATGGATTACTCCATACTCTCCGAATATTCTGTCCATGCACACGGATAAGTTACTACACTTCGGAACCCACACCACGAACAGGTCTGAGAGTGAGCATAGCCGGTTCAAGAAGGCCTTGGGAAGTACTTCTTCTACTTTTGACACAATCTTCAAAAAGGCTCATGAGATCATGGAAATTCAAATAACAAAAATCAAAGCTAGTATGGAGAAATCAAAAAGCAGAATTCCAAATGATATGAAGACCTGTAATCTGTATCGCGACATATTGGGGCGAGTGTCAAAGGTAGCCTTGAACATCATAAAAGATGAGCGGACTTGTAGTGGGGATAATGTCATGGATCCCTCAGACTGTGGGTGTTACTTCAGGCGAACACATGGACTTCCATGTAGTCACGAGATTGCATGCATACAAAACTCTGGGGGATGGATTGAGCTGTCCTCGATTCATGCTTTTTGGAAGAAGTTGGACATTGAAGTAGACTACTGTCCAACTGAGCCTTCAATCAATAAAAATTCTTTTGAAGCTATGTGGAATGAACTACAGAAAGCACCTGAACCAATAAAGAGAAAGTTATTCCAAACGATAGATGAAGGGCTACATCCACAAAACAGAGATGCTTCTGAGCCAGATCATATTTCAAAGGCAAACAAACCTCGATCCGCCTGTTCCAGAATACTATTAGATTGGGAGCATACTGATAGATATTTTGGAGTCCCCACTACACCACCCTCCCCTAGCAGCAGGTCTAAATATTCATTCATTGCATCAACCCAATCGAAGTCCACGCCTAATCCAAAATCAGCTTCAAACACTACACCATCTAGCCCTACTACTCCTACGTCTCTTCCACCACTAGCTGCTTCAAGTCGTGGGAGAGGACGAGGTCGAGGACGAGGACGGGGTCGGGGTCGGGGTCGGGGTCGTGGAAAGGGAAATGGACAGCTCAAAGTCACTGATCTACATACTTCTGGGTATACTTTGTCGTTTATGCCTTTCATTGTCCCATTTATTGAAGGCATCACAGATGTGAGAGGTGATGGAAATTGTGGCTATAGAGTTGTAGCAGCGCAAATATATGGAAATGAGGACATGTGGCATCAAGTGCGCTCAGATTGTTGCCTTGAGCTGCATAGTCACCACGAGCTTTATCAGAGAGTTACATCCTGGAGGCCTGTAGACGAGCTCTACTACCGCATTGCTTGTTATACCTCGCCGGCTCCTGAATATTACTATATAATACTCCCAGAGCTAGGGCACATCATTGCCACGAGGTATAATGCGGTGTTCGTCTCATACACGCAAACCAGTGGCTTCACATGCCTTCCAGTGATTGTACCACAAGGAGTAGGACCACCCACAGACACACTTGTGTTGGGACATTTGGGAAACCATTTTATATTGGTATGATACTTTAAATTTGTTATATCGTCTTGTACATAATGATTCCTTGGAAATAGAATTCACCTAATATTCGTTATATTTAACTATTTTATTACATTTGCAGCTGCACATGTCAGACACTGATTACCCAATACCATCACCAGCGTTATATTGGGAGAATCAACGTGAACCAAGCGCAAGTAACCTGGTCATGCCATACAGAGCTCGGATAGACACATTCAATCGACTCTCAAATACGGCGAACGCAGAAAGAATTTCAAGAAATAGACCATAGTATGTGTGTATCATGTATTGGTTTTTGAATTATCCAGTTTGTATGAAGTTTTTTTGTTTGGATGTTTGAATTATGCAGCAGACTTATTAGAAACTTTTTATTTTGTGAAAATGGTATACGTATCTTGTGTATATATACACGAAATAGACTATTTTATTTCGTTTATTGTTACACGAAATACTTATATTAATTGATTAAATAATTTCGTAAACGAAATACCTCTGTATATATTTCGTGTATTAATACACGAGATAAAGCAGATAATCTCGTGTATTAATACACGAAATACACAGAGAATTTTCGTGTATGAGTATACGAGTTAGAAATTAGTAAAACACATTTTTAAAAAAATTTTGACAAGTCAAATGCAACATAAAAAGGTCTTTCATATAAATGCAACCATAACAAAAAGAAGTTCCCATTGTTTCAAAACTTACAAAGGACAATAAGCAAAACAAGTCATCTTCCAATTTTACTCCTAATTATTAATACATAAATACGACCTCCTAAATGCTACCTCCTAATAACTCGTGCACTCATCTAAGACCAGCTTTGAAGTGCTCGGGCATACTGGCATCCTTCAGAAATGAAAGTATGATATCATGTTTCTTTTTGGTGCGTCCGGAAAATTTCGTTGTTGCCTTCTCGGCCTTCCCCTTCCTGTTAGACGCAGCCATACGTTCACGTCCCTACAATTTTTTTTAATAAGATAGTTAAATATAACAGACAATAAATAAGCCGCAAGTCTAGTAAATTTGGACAATTCAACAAATCAACAGTGATAAAAACAATCTACAACAAATAATCATCAATCTACAATTTTTGTTTTTTTTTTCAGTTCACAGTTCACATTTCGTGTGCCTATACACGAAATGTAGTGAGTGATTTCGTGTAAATTCATACGAATGATATTGAATAATTTCGTGTATAGACACATGAAACACAATGGAACAATGTTTAGTTCATTTCGTGTGCCTATACACGAAATGCTAAGAACAATTTCGTGTAATTTTCATACGAGATAGAAGGACCAGTTTCGTGTATAGGCATACGAAACAACCTAAACATTGTTCCATTGTGTTTCGTGTGCCTATACACGAAATTTTTGGAACCATTTCGTGTAATTTTACACGAAATAATCCCAGTCCAGAAACATATTTCGCACTTCAATTTCAAACCCAGTTCATCAATGGAATTCTAAACAACAAATTCAAACCCAGTTCATCAACATCTCATTTTAAAACCCAATTCATCAAACTAATTTTTGAATAATAATGACATACTCTATTTGACCTAAACTCCAGAAAATCGAGGCTGGTGAGGGAGGGATTACCTTCTTTACAGGCACGGTGGTAGACGAGGTTCCGGCGGCCATGGCAGCGGCGGTAGCGGCGGCGGAAGCGCCGGCAGAGACGGCCGGAATTTTCATTCTCACCATTCTTTCCGTCGGTCTTCACAGTTGGGTGTTTTGGTGGTGAGCGTCGTGTACGAGAGAGAGAAGAGAAGCTGGTGAACGGTGTTGGAGGGAATGAGAGAAATTGAGAAGGTTTTACTTTATATACGAGGGCAGTTAAGTCATTTCCATGTGCCTTGTATAAACCGTGCCTTGTAAATATGTACACCCCATCAATATGCTCACTCTTTAACTATTTGTTAAGTTAAATAAAAAAAATGTATTCCACTTAATACAAATTGTAAAGTAAGCTTCAATTCAAATTTTCATGTTTTTTTATTCCATATAATCTGGTGCAAAACTCTTCTACAATTAAAATAAAATGTTATAAAGTACCTTTTAACAGCTAAAACATGTCAAAAAATCATTACAAGAAAAATGGGATTTTGCTATGAAAAAGTTCGTAATAATACGTTAAGATTTTGTATATAAACAGTATTGGCAACGAAACAGTTTTCATAGTCGTAGGTATATTTTTAGCTACGAGAAACAAAATTCGTCGAGAAATAGTTGCGAAAAATAATAAATCATCGCTAAGGGGTTTTCCCAACAATTATTTTATATAGCCAAATGAATTCTTTTATCGACAAAATTAATTTGTCCCAAATTAGCTAGTCTTACACTACAAAATAAATTGATAGTATATAATTTCACATTTTACTACGAATTTGTTTCATAGTTATAAATGCGTTCTCCTACTACAATATATTTTCGTCGCTAAATGTTTCCGTCTTCCTATGAAACATATCTTAGCGTACCCATCTTTTTTACTATGAAATACAGTGTTGCAAATGTGATTTTAATTTAATTGCTGTTCCAATAGAAAACACTATATATATATATATATATATATATATATATATATATATATATATATATATATATATATATATATATATATATGAAAATATTATATTTATCAAAATACTACACATTATCAAAATATAATTAATTACCATTAAAATTGTAAGTAAATCTACAAATAGTGAAGGCAAAAAAAAACATGTATCTAATATCTCACTTGAAGCCAAAGACAAAAACATATCTTTACTATCTCAAATGTCCAACTATATAAATTTTCTTTCCATAAAGTAATTACGTAGTAGCTATAGCCAAAAGACTGTACAGGGTAATCATGATAAGCTGTAAAATAAAAACAAAATAGATAATAATTTATTAAAATTTCATGGAGGTGATCACAATAAGCAATAACATTCACGTTAGTCAAAAGATAACATTTAAAACTTACAATATTTTGTTGTATATACTTCGTTCAACGTACCAACTAAGATTCACTTGCACCTATATAATACACAGAAGGAGAAAAAAAATTAGGATATAGCTCTTCATATGATTTTTCCATAAATCCAAACATCATTGTTAAAAAACATAATTTGTTGATATGAACATTTTTCAATCCCTTAGCTTAGAGATGTATCATGATTCATGATTGATAAACTGAGAGAGGTTTTAGATGGACCAATGATATACTAGATGTACTCATACACTAGGAATAAAATGCTAATTGTTGGAAATGGATAACGGAAAGTTAAGTTTAAACTTAACGTTGATCTAGGTTTCTAACGAAAGTTCGTTATTTGTTAACGAAACTTGTTACAAATGGTAATCTACATTTGTTGTAGATTATATAACTCATTTATTGTCTCAAAACCATTTCCGGGTGAATGAGTAATTAATGACAAATGATTTGTAACTTAAATATTGGGTCAAAGTTTGATTTGGGTTGGTCCCAAAATTGGTTTGGACTTGTTGTGGCTAAAGGGCTGACGAGCAGGCTGAAGAAGCTTCTGCACGGCCGTGCAAGTGTCTAGGACACGGCCGTGCACCGTGCCTTGCCTTGCCACTCGACCGTGCTGAGCCTTGAACTCGACCGTGCATATTGCCTTGCACGGCCGTGCAGTTCATTGGACACGGCCGTGCAAGTGCTGTTATACCCGAAAAGTTGTGACTTTTCAAGGGAAAAGCCACAAAACCCTTTGACTCTCTTTATATACTTCCCCTACCGAATTTCAATTGTTACACACAGTAAATTGAGTCTTTCCTACCCTCTTTGAGATAGATAAACATTGCCTAATCATCTTCATATTGTTGCATATAATTCCTTCAAGTCCAAAGTTCCAAATAGCCAATTGTTCGCTAGAGTTATTTATTTGGAGTGCTCCTATAGATAACTAGAAGTCGTTTTATCTTACGAGGAGTTTGCCATTCAACCGTAAGCACCTGTGCGGGGCAAATACTTCTAACGGAAATTGTGTTAAACACAAGACTCGACTATTTGTGATTTGTTTTTCAATTTTCGTTTCATCTTACGTTAGTTTTCAGTTAAATCCTTAAGAAGCCTAGTAAAAAGTCCAACAATCGTAAGAAGTATTTTACGTTTCTTAAGGCATTTCTACAATGGCAAGTGAGAAAGACACCTCCGAATCATCCGGGCTTACTCCTCCTCCTATTCAAGGCGAAGCAACGCTAAAGAATGTTGCACCCACTCCTTCACCGACTCACTCGGTACAAGGTGAGAAAACTCCTTCACTTGGCTCAGGTACAACCTCATATGTTGCACCTCATAATGTTCCCTCTCCGTCTCATGCGTTTGTGCATGCGGAAAGACCGGGTATTCTTACCTGGATGGACTTTAAGAGGTGGCAACAGAAAATGTTGGTCTTTTTGACAACATTAAAATTGGTGCGATTTCTTTGGGAATATCCACCATTGATATCCAAAGGGGATGAACCCCAAGCAAAGAATGACTTGGATACATGGAATCACAGCGATTTCTTGTGTCGCATGTATATTCTTAATGGCTTGGATTATGCACAATACTATGTGTGTTGTGGCATAAAGACCGCAAGAGAACTTTGGAAATTTCTCGAGATGCACTAGTCTATGTGTATAGTGACAAAAAGACGGCAAGAAAACTTGGTGAAAACAAGTACCGGAAACAAGAGGAAGAACACTGGGAAAGTAAAGAGGGGAACTAGAACCGCCAAGAAATTCAAAGGTAGTTGTTTTAATTGTGGCAATCCCGGGCATACAGCTAGGGAATGTCGACATCCTAGAATCAACAACCAAGATGGAAACCCTCTTCAAGCCAATGTGACTGAAGATCGATATGTTCCATTGGACTTTGATCAACTTAGCCTAGGGGCATAAGATTGAATTGACCAAATGTGGTCATTGTATTATATTAGAAAAGGGTACCTTGATCTGAATGTAATCCGCCTTAGAGCGAAGAATAAAATATCAGTTTTTTTTCCTACTTGGATTGTGTTATGACTTGTTCATTTAGGTCTTGTAAATTTAAATTCATTCCGTCGACTAGTGAATTTAAAATTACTACCTAAGATGAAGTTTGATTCGCAAATCAAATGTGATTTCTCTTGTGGAAATCAGTTCTTCATTACTTCTATTGATATTTGCACTCGATAATGCAAAGTACATCTTTTGAAATAGTAAAGATGAAACCTTAAGAGGTTTAAGTAATAAAGAATGAGTTAGTGATTCATCTTAATTGTGGAGAGTATGTAGTATTATTTGAAAAATAATTATTGGGACGCTGACACTTATTTATCAAACGAATGCTACTTACACACCCAAGGAAGAATAGAACTTGTAAGGAGAGGTTGAACTCCTTATTGATAAGTTCCGTCTTACTTGACAAAATGTGGGGATACCTAGTATAGGTAAAAATATCTAAACCTAAAGAGATTAAGATAAGACCCAAAACCATGGATTATGTTTCCATTGGATATGCAAACAATTAGTAATGCATATAGATTTGTGAAGAACAAATTTAAAATTCTATTTAAATGATGAATTTGATAAAAACTCCTAGCGAATTTGAAGTATTCGTAAGTTGTTTTATAAATACATAAAATGTGGGGGTATTCGGCTAAAGTAGTAATACTTAAGCAAGACAAGTTATATTCTTTAAGAATATACTTTCTTGAAATAATAGGAAATGTATAAATTTTAATAAGAAAATTTATAGAAAATTGTAAGTGTTTTTCTTAATAAGAAGAAAAACCAAGATACAGTTGAAGGACAAAAGTTACTACTGTTACTGTTAACAATTAATAGTTCATCCTATTAAGGAGATGATTGATCTTCCTTATGCGAACCGTTGGGTTGCAAAAAACTAGATGTGCCAAGGATGAAACCTTTAAATGTTAGACTCTTAAAATCAATAGGAAGAATTTTCAAGAGGTCTAGTATAAAGAGTGAAAAGTAATTTTCTTGATAAAAGGATCTTGAAAGGTAGTCTCTACAGACAATAGAATCAAGGAATGCAGTATTCTTTGAAAAAATTTCTTTCCTGCTAAGGACAAGAAAGAAGGTAATTCTCAAAAGAGAACATATGAATCTACAAACGGTCCATCTCAAGTAGAAGATGAAGGACCTAGACGTAGTAAAAGGGCAAGAGTGGAAAAGTCTTTTGGTCCTGATTTTCTATCATTTATGTTGGAAAACGAACCAGCAACTGTTATGGAAGCGTTATCTGGTCCGGATAGTTCGTTCTGGAAAGAGGCTATTAACAGTGAGATAAAATCCATAATGCTTAATAAATACTTGGGAATTGGTTGATCTCCCTCCAAGTTGCAAACCATTAGGTCGCAAATGGGTTCTTAAAAAAAAAAAACAAACCGATGGATCTGTTGATAAATATAAAGCCAGGCTAGTTGTCAAAAGGACATGATGATTTATGCAAGATTATCCCATTGACACAACAGAGCGTTCTATGTCGCACAACCGTGTTGGATCTACTTGTGTATTCATATGGACTAAAACAAGCAACTAAACAGTGGCATGAGAAGTTTGATAGAACTATGTTATCAAATGGATTCAAGATTAATGAATGTGACAAATGTGTCTACATTAAAGGAACATCTGAATCATTTGTTAATAGTCTGTCCTTATGTGGATAACATGCTAATAATGGTAGTCATGAATTGATCATGAATACCAAAGACATGTTAAAGAAGAACTTTGACATGAAAGATAGGGAATTAGCCGATGTCATATTAGAAATAAAGATTTCTAGAACATCAGAAGGAATAGTCCTATCACAATCTCATTATCTTGGAAAAGTACTTCGAAAGTTCAAATAGATTCTTGAGAGGTGTACTCTAGTAAGGTAGAATCTTGAGAGGTAATCTCTGTAAAGTAGATTCTTGAAAGGTAGACTCTAAGGAGGTCAAACCAATTAGAGATACTGAATACTTGGGAGGTCGGAAATGTACAGAGATAATAACCACTTGAAGAAACTGACCGATAGAAGAATTTGATCACTCGAAGGGACTGATCATTCTAGATAGACTAAAAGTCTAATTGTAATTGTAATCAATCACCGGAATAGTATAGTCATAGTACTTGGTGTACTTAAAGATATACTTATGATTAAAGATTACAATACCTATGGTATTCAATAGTATGGAAAGAGTATACTGATTGAATATTCGACACTAAACACAAATTAAGAATACACTCACATTAGTTGGAGTAAAAGTGTCATTATTTCCTTCCAAAATAATATTTATAACTCGATTCAATATGAAATCTGAGTTGATATCATTAGACAAAGCTAAAGTAAAAGCTGAATGATCTTGGAAGATATTCCTTTGTGGAATAAGTTTGTGCCTACATGACCTAAGGCATTGTGACGACAATGAAGAAATAGGAAAAGGTGTAGAACATCGTGGTAAGTCAAGACACAATGGTCATTGACATATTATCATAAAACAATTGATCTCAAATGAGACTGTCACAACTGGCCATGTGAAGTCAAAAACCGGATCCGTATACCAAAGGTATAAATCGAGATCAACTGTATAAACTGTTAAGGGGAATGGGTTTAAAACCCACAACAAAAGGACTTATAGCGGACACTCAACCTTGAGAAATGGAGATCCCAGGCCCTTGGTTCAATGAGACAACCAAGTTATAAGTTCCAGTAGAGTTACTTGGAGGTTTATTAACCTGGAGATGTTGAATACTCATTCCCAGAACATCCAAGTACAAGCACATGCAGCAGTGGTAAGGATAAGTTGAGAAAACTTTTAATGATTTCTATACCTACGGGTGGAGTAGTGCATGATACTCCTTATAGTGAGAATCACCTATATAAGCGAGAGGTAATTTGGCCGCCTCTAAATGAACGCTTATGAATGAGATACGGTCCAGGGCCGAAATGGACAAAACGTGAGAACAATAACTATTAGAGCTATTATTATGTGAGTATTGTTGTCTTGGTATACATTATACAGTCACTGGTTCAAAGCGACTCGCTACCAAATGGCTAGTATATCCGATAATATTTCACTAGGGAAGATTCAAGGCCACAAGCTATCTATCCCGATGTAATAATAGTTCGTCGAAACTTTTGGACGAAATTTGCATTCATGAATTAATTGTCATTCATGTGGGGGATTGTTGGAAATGGATAATGGAAAGTTAAGTTTAAACTTAACGTTGATCTAGGTTTCTAACGAAAGTTCGTTATTTGTTAACGAAACTTGTTAAAAATGGTAATCTACATTTGTTGTAGATTATATAACTCATTTATTGTCTCAAAACCATTTCCGGGTGAATGAGTAATTAATGACAAATGATTTGTAACTTAAATATTGGGTCAAAGTTTGATTTGGGTTGGTCCCAAAATTGATTTGGACTTGTTGTGGCTAAAGGGCTGACGAGCAGGCTGGAGAAGCTTCTGCACGGTCGTGCAAGTGTCTAGGACACGGCCGTGCACCGTGCCTTGCCTTGCCACTCGATCGTGATGAGCCTTGAACTCGACTGTGCATATTGCCTTGCACGGCCGTGCAGTTTATTGGACACGGCCGTGCAAGTGCTGTTATACCCGAAAAGTTGTGACTTTTCAAGGGAAAAGCCACAAAACCCTTTGACTCTCTTTATATACTTCCCCTACCAAATTTCAATTGTTACACACAGTAAATTGAGTCTTTCCTACCCTCTTTGAGATAGATAAACATTGCCTAATCATCTTCATATTGTTGCATATAATTCCTTCAAGTCCAAAGTTCCAAATGGCCAATTGTTCGCTAGAGTTATTTATTTGGAGTGCTCCTATAGATAACTAGAAGTCGTTTTATCTTACGAGGAGTTTGCCATTCAACCGTAAGCACCTGTGCGGGGCAAATACTTCTTACGGAAATTGTGTTAAACACAAGACTCGACTATTTGTGATTTGTTTTTCAATTTCCGTTTCATCTTACGTTAGTTTTCAGTTAAATCCTTAAGAAGCCTAGTAAAAAGTCCAACACTAATAATCCAATTTAATGAAATAAATATCAATACAATAAATGTATACTGAAAGCTAGCAAGCAACCAAGATTAAAAAACTGAGAGTGAAAGCATTGTCAGTTTTAAAATGATTATTCGCCAATATGCTAATATAAGATTGAATCATGTTAACAAGAGCAGTCCTTTAAGGAAGGACTCACATCATTTACAACACAGTTAAGCAAATCCCTTCTAGTAATTATTGTACTTAGGTTTTCAGAAAGTTCTGGAATTTTGCTTTTTCCAGAAACACTTATGAACCACTAAAATTTCTAACTGCCAAAACAAACTAGCATTAGTATCCTTAGCAAAACCTCTGAACCACAAGAAATCAGGCACCCAAAACTTGAGGAATAATGATCATGAGACTCAGTGTCACAAACTACACTTAATACAGCAAACCAGAGACATCCTCATATATGGTCTCCATCTTTCAGGGCGTCATTGTGTCTGAATTATTAAGAGTCAAGGTCCAAGCTAAGTCACATAGTTTAGAGAGAACCTCATCTTCTTAACTAGATAAAACGAAAGCAGGAAAGTTGAGGGAGGCAGGGAGCATGTCAATAACTTGAATGACACTCAAAATGATTAACAAGAATATAACCCTAAATCTCTGAAGTACAGTGTTAGCATAGGAACGCTAGGAAGAAGGTAACTTAAAAGTCTGCAGCGTCGAAAAAAAGAAGGATAAATTGGAGACGTTGTGCAACATTTGTTGTAGAAGCATTCACTAGTTTAACTACCATCTCTTGTAATTGTTTAATCTTGTCACCTTGAGATTTTAACTCCTCATGTTGTAACAACACAAGAAACTCAAAAGAGGCATCTCGAACTGAGCTGGACTTCTCTGGTCTAGGACCAAAGCCAAGCCCCGATATATGTCCAGACCTCTTTCCAAGGACAACATCAGCAACTTCATCCGGTGTCATTTCAGGATACGTTTCCTTAACATATTCCATATATTTCTACAAATATAAATATCATTAAATACTAAATATTAACCAAATAAAGAAGTTAAAATAGTGAAGAACAAAATAAATTATAAACATATTTTGACCTTAACATAATTCTGCATAGCTTGTTTTGTCTTAAAATCCTTCATTTTAGCTGCCATAATATTTTCCGTAAAATTCTACGCGATTAGGATTAGCTTGTAATTCCAAATCTAATTAAAATAGTGTTTCATTCCATTTCGTTACGGGCAACAACATATGATATAGAACCCATCACATGGTTCAATTCATTCTTGACTCGACTTTCTTTATCTTGGGCACATTTAATTTGCATTTAGAAAATTTAAAATAAGGGGCATCCGGTCATCTCCCTTATAAATAAAAGAGAAAGTTGCAAAAAAGATATATCTAATACTCTTCGTTCTTCCACCTACCACAACGAAACTTCCAGTCATCTTCCCCTACCCCTTTTGGATGATTTGGCGTGCTTTCAGCATAGGATTTTCCATGTTTAATCATTTTTTCCCACTTTTTGTGTAGCTTTCAAATGTGGTCCCTGAAATGACTTCCAAGAATAGTATCGATGCACATCTTCGCGTGTAGTCCATCATCAAGCAAATTAAACTTATCCTGCAATGTACAAGAAGGCTTCAAGCTCTTTATAAAAAATTTATATGTATATCGAACAAAAGAGCTGAAAAAACTATTTGACAATCAAAATATTTACCTTGATGCGCTCATAAATAAAGAAGAGCCTTCTCGTCGTTACCAATTTTTTTGTATGATGTTGCTCGAACTGGAATGTTATTACGTGCAATTATACCCGGCTCACATGAAAACTTAGCAAAAGTTATCTTGTTAATAGGTCTTCCGATATGCACATGAATCTTTCCATAAGCTTTCATAAACATGTCTAATCCTTTTCCTTTTGTTTTCTCTCGTGTTGCTAACAAAGCAAATAAAATAAGTGTAGCACTCAATCAACCTAAAGTAACTTTGAAATTATATATACTGAGACACGTATTAAATATACTGGAATAAAGTGAAATAAAACATATACAACATGAAAGGAAATAAAATGATCAGAGTAGGCATTCAAGTTCCATGTTGCAACAATAGTTAAGAGAACACCCAAGTTTCAGCAGCATCATACCATAACTCTTTCAGCTCATCTATCAACGATCGCAAAAAAACATCGAAATCTTTTCCAGGTGCCTTAGGTCGTGGAATGAGTAGTGACATTATAAAAAATGACTCCTTCGTGCATTTCCAGGGAGGCAAATTGTATAGGATAAGAATGACCGGCCACATGCTATATGATGTACTCATGTTCCCATTTGGATTTAAACCATGAGTAGTTAGTGCAACTTTTACATTGCGAGAGTCTTTTGCGAACCAAGGGTACTCCTTATCAAAGTCCTTCCATTCTAGCCCATCAGCCGAATACCTTAGAACATTATCTTCATTAACCCGCTTCTCTTTATTCCACCTCATATCATCTGCTTTTTTTTGGAGATAAATAATCTTTGAAGTCGTAATTTCAGAGAAAAATGACGAAGGATTTTATGGGGAAATTTCTTTCCCTTTCCATCATTAATCCTTCATCTAGACTCACTACATAATGGACATTCCTCCTTGTCTTTATATTCCTTCCAAAATAGAGCGCAATCATACTTGCAAAAATGGATTTGAGTATAACCCGATCCCAGTTCACGCAACATGCCCTTTGGTTCGTAATGCGACTTCAAAAACCTGAAACAATTGGAAAAGACAACTTTCAAAATCTCTAGTTACATAGTGAATTAATGACTTATTGCTCCATTTATTTATCACCTTCGCATGAAGTAACTTTATGATAAACGTTAATGTTGTGTAGGCTTTACAACCTAGAAACAATTCATCGTCGACACCCTTTAATAATTTCTCTAATGTTCATACCCATTTTTCACGTACATTATCGGTACCTGAACTATCTTCGCTTCCCAAACTATCATCTTCCACTAAGTAACCCCTTTATGTGTCCTTAAACATTTCCTTAATGTCATCGTCATCATCAATTTCATCTCTATTCACATCATTCTTTTCCTGAACATGCTGACTATTAGAATATGATTCCCCATGATGTACCCAAACCTTATAGTTCAGATGTCCCCAATTTAAACATCTAACACAATTTAAGTTCAGATGTACCAAATTTATATATGCATATTAGCATATGTGAACCCCGTAAACATATTGACTATATATTCTTTACTATATCTATTGCGAATAGTCATCCAACTTTTATTCATAGTTCCTACAAAATATATATGACATTATACTTCATTTAAAAGCCATGTTTAAGAATTATAGTAACCTCTAATGTTTCAAGTAATTAATACTCCCTCCGTTCCAAAATGATATTTTCACTTTTTGCCGTTAATACAAAGATAATTTGAGCAATAATTTTAGGTTGATTTATTTATCCTAATGAAAGTCTAAAGCTTGTTATTGATAGTATTGTTGATGGTGTATCAATAACAAACTTTAAATTATCATTAATATAATTAAATCAACCTAAAATTATTGCTTAAATTACCTTCATAGTAAAGGCAAAATAAAAAGTGAAATGATCATTTTGGGACAGAGGGAATATAAAGTAGCTCAAACGAAATACATAACAACGAGATTAGTTCAAGGTACCAAGAACATCATAACAATGAGATTAGTTCAAGGTACCAAGAACATTATGATGTTGTTTACCTTAAAGTTCAAAATAGCAACAATATATATTAGTTTAGTATGTGTAGAAGAAGCTCCAGAGAAAGAATTAACTTAGAACAAAATGAAGATATGAGAGTTGTGAAAATTTAAGTTCAGATGTCCCCAGTTTATACATGCATATTTGTGAATGGGGAGGTGTGAATTAATATTCGCATAGGAACGGCTATCACAAGGAGCAAGAGGTTCTTCGGCACCGGGCCCCAAATTTTGGAGGGCCCCCATTTTTCTAGGCCCCATTAGGTATATATCTCCAAATATATATATATATATATATATATATATATATATATATATATATATATATATATATATATCCAAAAAATTAACTCAATCAAAGCGACGGCTTCGAAATTCAAGGGGGAAAATCATATATATATATATATATATATATATATATATATATATATATATATATATATATATATATATATATATATATATATATATATATATATATATATCCAAAAAAATTAACTCAATTAAAGCGACGGCTTCGAAATTCAAGGGGGGAAATCAATCGATGCAAATTACATGGAAATTGCGAAGAACGGGTAATTGATTTAAGAGAGGCGATAGCAACGATAAATGAAATACCTCATAATCCGGCTCCATCATCGGACATCGCCTAGCCAAACAAAGCTCTGTTCCAACTTTGGTTCCAAACGCAGCAATTGGCAACGGCGGCAACTGATCCCAGACTCCCAGTCCCTTTTGAAAAAAGCTTTGGTTTCGGCCGGCGTTCCGTCGAATTCAATGGTTCTTGTTCAGTTGTTCTTGTCTTGGCCGATTCTGATTTGAGAAATAAGAAATTGAGAATGAGATAGTACGACCTTTGTTGGCTGATTTGAGATAAGAAGGTAATGTTTTTTTTTTATTCTTTTAGTTTTAGTCTGGTGACTTTTATGTTGACTTTATTCTTTTAGGTTTAGTTTTAGTCTTTTGATTTTTGATTTTAGATGAAATAAAATGACTTAATATTTGATTTAGTTATTAATCTCATTGTTGTTGTTGTTGTTGTTGTTGTTGTTGTTGTTGTTGTTGTTTTTGCAGAGTCAAAATAGGTGTCATCAATCACGAATATTTTTGTTGACTGAAAATTGCACTTTCCAGGTTTTTTCAATCCATTACATTCTAATAATCTTTAATTATGCCTCCGAAAATTAGAAAATATGTTCCTGATCATGAAAAGCGTAAGAAACAAAAAAGAATTGAAAAGTTGAATGAGTCTCAACAAAGAGAACTTAATAGGTTTATCATAAAAGAATCACATGTTTCACTTGAAAATCAAAATGTTGATAACGTGTTTATTGATGCTAATGTGCGTATTGATGCTAGTGTGCCCGTAGAAAATGATAATGGTGATAATGTGCCCATTAAAAAGGATAATTTTGATGATGTGCCCATTAAAAATGATAATTTAGGTGATGCGCTTGTTAAGATTGATAACGATGATGATGTGTGTATTGAGAACAATATAGATGATGGTGTTATAAATGACATTTTTGTTGAAAATGATAATGTGGAAGAAAAAATTCCGCCCCAAACTTGTTATTTTCCTGATATATGCGATCCAAGAACTTGGGATGGTCTTAATTCTAAAATGATTGATTTATTAGTGAAAAATGGTCCTAAGAGATATTACTCTATTGTGAAAGGTCCTATAGATAAATTTTCTAGGAGATTTACTAATAAATTGTATACTAGAGTTTTATCAAATGGAGAGAACTGTGACAAAGATTGACTTGTTTACTCGAAAGAGCTTAATAGAATATTTTGTTTTTGCTGTAAAATTTTTTAAAAAGGAATTGGTAGAAGTCAATTAACAAATGAAGGTTTTTATGATTGGGGGCATGTTGGCATAAGACTTAAAGAACATGAGACAACCATGGATCATGTACACAATATGGCCACTTGGTATAATTTGCGTCTAAAATTTCAAAAGAATCAAACTATTGATAAGGCCACACAAAGATTAATTGATAAAGAAAAAGACCATTTGAAGAAAGTGTTGCAAAGAATTTTGTCAATTGTTAAATTTCTTGCTAAGCATAATTTATCATTCCGTGGTTCTAAAGTGAGATTGTATGAAAAAAGTAATGGTAACTTTTTGGGTTTAGTTTAAATGTTGGCAAAATTTGACCCAATTATCCAAGAACATGTTAGACGTATTACTAATAATGATATTAATATTCATTATCTAGGTCACAATATACAAAATGAGTTAATAATTTTGTTGGTTCTGTAATTAAAACTGAAATCATTAGAAGAATTAAACAAGCAAAATATTTCTCAGTAATACTTGATTGTACTCCTGATGTTGGTCACAACGAACAAATGTCTTTGATTTTAAGATATGTGAATGTCTCATCAAATCATGTTAGTATTGAGGAATCTTTTTTAGTATTTTTGATGTTTTACAAAATAAATTAAAAATACTTGATCTTGATATACTTGATGTTCGAGGGCAGGGTTATGATAATGGTTTGAACATGAAAGGAAAACATCAAGGAGTACAAAAAAAATTGCTTGAAAAAAATTCTAGAGCTTTTTATACTCCTTGTGGTTGTCATAGTCTAAACTTGACATTAAGTGATATGGCTAATACGTGTAGTAAAGCTACAGATTTTTTTGGAATTATTCAACGCATATACACAATTTTCGCTTGTTCTACGAAGAGATGGCAAATTTGGAAAGAAAGTGTAAAAGGATTAACTTTAAAATCATTGTCATCTACTCGGTGGGAAAGTCGTGTTGATAGTGTAAAAGCTATAAGATTTCAAATGTTAGAAATACGAGAAGCTTTGTTTCAAGTAGCGGATATTGATAATGATTCCAAAGTAAAGAGTGAAGCTAAATCTTTAGCGACCAATGAGCTGGGTGATTTTGAGTTTTTGGTTGCAATAGTTATTTGATATGAAATATTATGTGCTATTAATCTTGTGAGTAAAATTTTGCAATCAAAGGATATGCTTATTGATGTGGCTATTGAAAAAATAAAGGACTTGATTTCTTTCTTTGAGGCCTATAGAGAAACTGGTTTTAATAATGCCTTAGAGAGTGCTAAAAAAATTGCCATTGAAATGGAAATTGATCCAATCTTTCCTCGTAGACGTGAAATTCGAAGAAAGAAACACTTTGATGAAAATTCAAGAACATCATCAAATGCTCCATTGTCTGTCGAGGAATCATTTAGAGTTAATTATTTTCTTTACATAGTTGATCAAGCAATTAGTTCTCTTAATAGGAGATTTGAGCAATTTAAAAATTATGAAAATATTTTTGGTTTCCTGTTTGCTTCTAACAAGTTTTAAGTCATTAGATGATATGAGTTTGAAGAATTCTTGTATTCAATTTGAAAATGCATTTAAACATAATGTGTTATCTGATATTGATGGGAATGAATTATGTGTGAAATTGAAGTTGCTTAGGGAGGTTTTGCCCGGAGATATAGTGGGAGCTATTAATATTTTGAAGTTTTTGAAAGGCATGGATTGTTTTCCCAATGTATTTATTGCTTACAGAATTTTGTTGACTATTCCGGTAACTATTGCATCTGCAGAAAGAAGCTTTTCAAAATTGAAGGTGTTGAAGTCGTATATGCGTTCTACAATGTCACAAGACATGCTTAATGGATTAGCGATGATAGCTATTGAGAATGAACTCTTAGAAAGCGTAAAATATGAAGACTTGATTGATGATTTTACTTCAAAAAGAGCTCGAAGGATCTCAATTTTTAAATAAAATATTTATGTTGTGCGAAAATTAATGATCAATGTAATAAATTTTTTTTGAATTTTATTACTTAATTTTGTAAAACTTTAATCTTTGTATAAAAGAACTTATATATACATATTATATTTTTTGTATTAATTTTTAAACATTAGGGACCTAATATTCACATTTTCAACAGACGGCCTGTATTCACACACCTCAATTCCAGAAACTACATCATCCTCAATAGTCTCCCTACTGAACTAGGCCTTTTTTATTGATAAAGTCACGTTACTACTCGTAGATATTCTTTTTATCCCCGATCGCCGGTAGAAAACTTCACATGAGGTTACCCACGAAATTTTCCGCCGGTAATTTTATATTTATCCATGGAAATTTTCGTGGGTAATCATATATCAATTATTGAATAAATTATCTACAGAATATTTTGAGGGTAAAATGATAAAATTGAAAAAATATATTTAATTATTGAATGAATTACAATGATCAAAATTGAAAAAAAAATATATATAAAAATTTTAAAACCACCTGTAAAATCTAAAAATCTGATATGTAACATACAACATTTACGATTCAAACAAATAACATACACAATATTTATACAATCCCAAAACAAAATCTTACAAACCAAATAAAACTTCAACGTACAAATCTCAAAACAATATAGCTTATTCCAAACCAAAAGTTAAGTTTGAGTTATGACCACTCCAAACCAAATTAAAACAAGTCAAATTCAGCTCTTACGACTCTGAGTGATGTTACCACCGTGACCACTCCTAGGCCCACTGCCACTCAATGTTTCATTCGAATTTAGGTATAGTACAATAAAAGAAATAAAGTTTTACCGCTAGAAGGATGTTGTTGCTGCTTTAGTTGCTGTTGAAACATAGATTTTATAATTTTTTTTTTGTTGCATTTGTTGCTGCATCTGTGTCTCCATCTCTTGCCGCATTTGTTCCTTTTCTTGCCGCAATCATTCCTCCATTCGCTCTTCCATTTTCTTAACCTGAGTGTTAACATGAGTGTCAAATTGGGTATTTAGTGTCTCATCCTTTTGTCTCATTTTATAATTCACACTTTGAATACTGGAGGAGGAAAAAGACTGTGAAGAACAGCTGCTTAATGGCAAGTCAAAGAAAGCAGCTCCATAATTTTCAAATCCGGACAATCGATCACCTTTTTGTTGCCTGTGTTAAATTGTAATGGTCTTCCAAAGTCGTGCTCGAAATGGAGGCGGAGCAGTGCTTTCAACCTCGATAATTCCTTCCTCAATATCCTCTTAACGAGCATGACTCACATATGTTTCATGTCCATTATACATAACAAAAAACATTTAATAATGACAAAACATATTTATATACAAGTAGTCATATGCCATAATGATATCAAAATTCGTTAAAATATATAAGGGATCAGTACAACATTTTTAATATTGTTTGATCAATGAATGTGTTAGTTTTACATTAGCAAATGGTATAACATCTTTAACCTCTGTCTTATGTCTTATCTGATACTAGTGTTTTTATATTGTTTGACCAATTAATGTGTAAGATTTAGTAATAATTCCACTTGGCTTGATAACTATTTCTTTAATGATGTAATATTTCTTTAATGACCAATTAATGTGTTAGATTTAGTAATAATTCCAATTGGCCAGCCAAAACTCTTTATTAATTACATAATGTTGTCATGATTAAATAGTAGAAGATACACCAAATTGGATTGTTCAAATTATTTGCTATGTTGATAATTATTTCTTTAATGATGTAATATTTCTTCTTAGCTGTTGTTATTTACCATGCTTGGTCAGTTCATAGTTGGTTGTGACAATTATGTGATTCAAAGGATTAAAATGTGCTATTACCTCTATCCCTATGTTTTTGTTCTTTTTTACTAATTGATGCGGACATAATTGCAGAGTCGTTTTTGGAGTCGTTTGAGCGACAACGCGGGAACGGGCATAACTTTTGATTCCGGAGGAGTTACGGGACGCACAACATATCAAAACGACCGTCTTTTCGAGAGGAACAAGATTCATGGGCTATGCCCCATGAGCAGACCTGAAAAGGGCCGAAAAACGCTTCTAAAGGCCTCAAAAGGCCCGACGAAGTTTTTTTAACAGCTTTCTTAGTTTTTGGATATTTTCGTCATTTGGATTATTTTAGAGTTATTTCGAATTAGGGTTTTGGCCGACCTATTTATACTTTGTTTTAGGGTTTGAAAGGCAGTTTTTGCCGTTTTATGAATTAATCATTGTTCTTCAATTTTCTCGAGCGAAAATTGCCGATTGATTGCTGAATTTCTCGAGCGAAATTCTGTGATTAATCTTTATCACACCTTCCGCTACGTCAGTTGGTATCAGATTCCGATTTATTCCTAGGGATTGGATACGATGCCACCGAAGGGGCAGAAGAAAACAACTGTGGGAGGGGTCTTTGATCGTGAGGATGACGTGCTTCAGGAGCGAATCGCACAGATCTTGGAACCTCGCATGGACCAAATCATGGAGGCTTTGACCGAGAGGATGGCCGACATGTTTGAACGCCTCCATCAGCGAGCTCCACGGACTGGTGGACAACGCCAGCGACAGCAGGATTGGGAAGTGGACGATGATGGTGAGGCTAGCGAATTTTATGAGGAAATTCCCCAGGTCCATCGTCGACAGCCTAGGGTTCCAGTCGAAGATGACAATCGACGCTGGGAAGCGGGCATGAAAACAGAAATCCAAGAAGTGGAGGAAGTTTTTTGATTTTAAGGGGGTGCCGGAGGATCGAAGAGTACCGTTAATAGCCACACAGTTGAGAGGCAAGGCATCGGCGTGGTGACAGCAGTTGAAGCATTCTCGTGTGCGGCTTGGTAAATCTAAGATTGTGACTTGGGACAAGATGAAGAAGCAGATGAGGGCTGCTTTTCTACAGTACAACTATCAGCGTACCTTGTACCAGAGGTTGCAGAATCTGAAACAGGGGCAGAAATCAGTGGACGGTTACACGACATAATTTTATTAGTTGATGGAGCGTAATGAGATTCAGGAGACGGACGATCAGATGGTGGCTTGATACATTGGGGGTCTGTGTCTTACGCTGCAGGACACCCTCAACATGTTTGATATCGGGACCGTTTCAGAGGCACATCAGCGGGCTCTGGCAGTGGAGAAGCAGTCAAGGCGTTTCATTGGCAGCAGTGGCGGGGTTTCGAGTGGGGCAGTTTCTGCGGGAACACCAACCTCTACCGCCATCAAACCACCAACTGTAGGGCAACCATCTCGCGCGGCAACCAATAATACTCGGTGTTTCAGTTGTGGGGAAACTGGTCATCGACAATTTGATTGCAAGAAGAACGGCAAAAGAACGTTATTTAATGAGACGGCATATGAGGAAGAGGAGGATTTCGAACTTCCTGAAAATCCCACATTCGATGAGGCTGATCATGGCGAGGGGGAGTATGTAGAGGGAGATGTTGGGGTTTCATTAGTGGTTCGGAGGTCATGACTGACTCCGCGTGTTACAACCGAGACGGAGTGGCTGCGTTACAACATTTTCCAGTCTACATAACCTGTCATTTATTGTAACTCAAAAACAATGGCGTGTTGGCATGTGACAAGCCAGTAGAATAACTAAAATGTAAAAATTAATCCTCATTTATGAAGCCACTATTACAATGTTTAACTGTAAGTCTAAATATGTGTGTGTATACAAATGATGATGGAAGAGCAACAACTTATAGAGTCTCTCTCGCAGATAGTTCTCTACACATTAAAACAAGCATTGAAACCCTGTAAAAAATCATTGAAATACAACATCCATAACTAATTATTTGATTCCAATTTAATCCTAAACAGGGAATGAACAAGTGTGATTCTATGCCAAGAACATTTTGGGTTTTCACCTTTAGCTAAACTGGTGATCAAAAAACGACATTTATTTTGGATCGAGCAGTATTAAGTAGTACAGACAGAGATAAGAGAGAAAAATTTACTGGAGATTTGAGAAGCTTGGTTGTCTGTTAACTTTGCAGCAAAGCCTCTGAAACCATGTTTGTAACTGTACACATGTGATGCTTTGGCTTCTTCCTCACTGTGTCAATTCAACAACAAGAAACACCATTCAAATTATTTCAATCAATGAAAACCCATTAAGATTTTTTTTTAAAACCCATTGACCCTAACAATAAAATTAAAAAAAAAGATGAAATGGGGATAGAAATATTAACCTTCGTTGATGAATGGAAGTGAGCATTTGATGATTTTGACTCAAAATCTCATCTGGGTCATCACCATCTCCATTGCTATCCATATACACAACATTTACCTGCACCAAGAACACCATTCTCTAAATACCCACTTTAAAAATCTCAAAAAATTCAATCTTTTCTAAGAAAATAATAGACCCCATTAAATTTTATGAGAAAAAAACATTATATACACACAAAGGCACACAATCAAAGACTCAAAGTTACCTTAGTTGAAGAACAAATGGTAATAATCTCTGTCTGCAAGGAGAAAACAAATTAACAAATAAAGAATAGTGTTGTTTGTGGCGGTTCTTGAAGAACCCATTTGCCAGTTTTGAAAATTTCAACTGCACAGAGATAACATAATTACCAAGAACATTTTGGGTACGGGTGGCCCTGATCGGTTCGCATCAGCGTAACCCTAACTTCGACATCGGAGTAGCCATCCTCAGCGAGTTCCCTAGTCAGAACCTCATTCAATTCCGTGAAGAAAACTCCATCAGTAATGAACTGAAATCCAAAAATCAAAACCAAAGGGAAACATAAGATTCAAAGTAAAACAATCGATAAAAAGACAAATGAGGAAATCGAAGGAAAGCCTTACACGACTTACACATGACCGAGTAGACATTGAGAGCGAGAGAGAGTCACCTTGTACCTTGGAATCGCAAGATCGGTGCCGGAGAGGAAAAATCGTCGCAAGATCGGCCCTAGAGAGGAAGAATCGCCGGGGAATCGCCGAGATGGAGGAAGAGGAAACGCTGAGAATGAGTGGAAAAGAAAACAGTCGTGGAATGAGAGAAGAGCAAAAAGAAAAGGGTTTCTAATTATTTAATTTAATATTTTTAGTTTTATTTCATATAAAGTGATTACTAAGGCAGTCGCCTTTAAAAAATATTAAAAATCCAATTTTAAATTATTTAATTTAATATTTTTATAAAACGCGATTGCTAAAGCCATCGCCTTTGATAAAAAATAGAATTTCACATTCCCGCGCTCGGACTATGTTGTTAGCGCCTAAGGAAAAAACATATATGTGATGGCATCCGTGACTGCTTAGCCATCACGCTAGCCTAATGTGATTGCACTAAATGCAGTCACAAAGGCCGTCTCCTTATATAATCAAACGTGATTGCAAACGTCATCACGGTTTCAAAAAAGGGGTCACGTTTAATTTTTCATATTCGCGCCTGATTTCTAGGATTGGCGCTCCGACGAAATTACCAAACGTGATTGCACATGTGATTGTACTGCCATCCCCTTAAGGTAACGTGATTGGTTTTTATTTCCGTCTCCTTATCTAGTCTATGGAGAGGCCCGGTTTTGAGGGTGTGCAAGGAGCCCAATTGCACAGGGCCCATAATTTTATAGGGCCTCATATTTTCCTCCATTCCTAAAACCTAGCCCAAAAATGCTAGTACTAAATATATAAATTTAGATGTGATATCATGACAAGTATTGTTGTTTGCTTGATTGGATAACTTATATATATATATATATATATATATATATATATATATATATATATATATATATATATATATATATATATATATATATATATATATATATATATATATATATATATATATATATATATAGCTAAGGTTGCAGGATCGAATCCTCACAGAGGTGTATAACATATATTTTTTTCTTTTACAATATATATATATATATATATATATATATATATATATATATATATATATATATATATATATATATATATATATATATATATATATAGAAAGGATCAGGTACGCACCAATGTGTACGAACTTGGGTAAAAATAATGTCATTTTACACCATGTTTTGTTCTTTGGTCAAAACAAAAATGATGATAAGATCTTCTCCCTCCAATCTCTTTGTCATCCCCATCCTCTTCAACCTCTCTAGCTCTCTCTCTCTCTCTCTCTCTATATATATATATATACTGTATATCTCTATCTTCTCTTCTTCTCCTTCCGCGATTTCTGTCCAAAATGTGCTCCAATCTCTTCTCCCCTGAGATCTATATCCTCTTTATTAACCGCAAAGCACGCAACTAGGTTCAAAATGGGACTCTAGCATTTTATCAAACTTTGGGTTCTTCCGTGTTTAGTTATGTAGCAAATTTCGTGCTGAAATGATTTTCAAGTGTGTTCTTTTGATTTATTAGTAACCTGTATTGCTTAATTTTTTTGAAGATTTCGATTTTAATTAATCCTGAATTTTTATGAGAATCTATGTAAATTTCTTAAGACAATTGAGTACAGTAGATTTAGAATCACAGTGCAAAAAAGGTTCCTCTCGGAATCCCGTCTGAAAGTAGTCGCTGAGACGCCAATTCGAAACCCTAGAGATTAATGAAGTTGAAAGAAGAAATCGATCGCAGGGGAGAAGAGAGATTGGAGTGCTTTTGTTTTTCGAACAGGGGTGTGGAAAAAGGAAAACTGTTGTGTGTATTCTAGAGAGAAAAAAGTCCCAACATTTTTTTTTCCAAAATTCGTACGCACTGATGCGTATGAGATACATTCTGTATATATATATATATATATATATATATATATATATATATATATATATATATATATATATATATATATATATATATATATATATATATATATATATATATATATATATATTAAGGGCCTATATTCAATTTAGCTTTACTATGTATTGAATTATATATATATATATATATTAATGGCCCTATATTCAATTTAGCACAGGGCCCCTATAATTATTGAGACGAACCTGTCTATGGAGACTGCTTTTTTGGCCATCACAAAAAGCAGTTTGGATAGAACTGATGTATATTATAAATAGTGAGACTACAACAATGCATTACTCACGTTGAGTCATTGTAATTACAAGTCATATTCTCTCTTTCTCTTCCATGGCATTACTCTTCATCCCTATTGCTAATTATTGTCTATTAAGAGTTACCCACGAAAATTCCTTTACTCACGGAAATTCCGTCGGTAATGCTCACGTAATAGTTTTCGTGGGTAAATTATAAGTTTACTCACGGAATTTTCGTCGGTAAAATGGATGAACATACCAAAAGTATCGAGTTGGGCCAAGCGAGTAAAGTCCAGTCCACAAGCAATTATTGCCACCACATTCTCAGTGGGCTAGGCCCAATTACCACAAGGCCCAAGGCCCAGCAACAGGATCAGTCGACTTAAGCTCATTGTCCGACCTCCAAGGTCCCGACCTAGCTTGGTCCGACTCTACGATCCATGCTCTAATTCGGGTACGATCCAGCTCTACCCACCAGTCAGGTCGACCTAACCTCAAATGGCGACCTCGACCTAATAAGCAAGCGTCGACCTAACTGATACAGACGCACGTGATTCAAGTCTTTCCACAACCGTTTCCCTACAATTCAGGAGGTAATCCAGGACACGTTCCCATGACATGTAACTGTCCCATGAATCACGGAGCTCATGTAGCTCCACCAAAAATAACCGCACTCATCAACTATAAATACTTCATCACTACCACGGTTATAAGGTAACTGCCATTTTTGTTATCTGTATTCCATAATTCAATACATTTTGCTCTCCAATCTTCAAATACTTACTCTCACGCCCGAGGGTCTAAGCCGGAGACACATCCGGCTAGTCGTGGATTCTGATTTCAGGTCAAGGAGCTAGGTGATCAGTCCTGCCACGTGGAGGAAGATTGATAAGCACATTTCCTGCGACATCAGTTTGGTTCCATTACCGGGAAACTCGTGCATAGCTTGACCTCGAAGTTTTTTCTTCAATCCACAACCATGGTAACCCCAGACGGGCATGTTACAGACGCTTCTGAAGAATTCAATGAAGTGAATGTTAACACTAACGCCGACGCTAATACCAATGCAAACGCTGATTTGCCTCCTCCTCCACCTCGTCATCATGCTAGGGTGACGCGCTCTAACAGCGTAGAAGATGGCCGAGGACTGCCAGACCGGAGAAGAGATAAGCGACCTATGGAAGGGCATGAAGTCCCTCCTCCTAAGCGTCCAACAGGATAGGTAAATGCTGGGAACAGGGCAGGCCCCTCATCCAACCCACTAAGCATAAAAGAAATGTTGATGGAGCGAGCTCAGATTTTGGCTGAGCTATTGGCAATGGAGGAGGCTGAACAGGCGGATAGAAGGTCATAGAGGGTGGCTCCCTCTCAAGTCTCTAACAGACAACAGGCCAGGAGTGCTAGGCCGAATGAAACCGTGGGACAGAATGGCGAGAACAGGATAGTGCAGCGGGTTCCATCCCTTATTCATGTGCCAAGTAACGACTTAAGAGCCAGCCTCACCAGGAATAGGGAGCAGGAGGCCCAGTCGGATTTGAGAACGCAGTTAGAGGCCAATCGAAGTCGATGTGGTTCCCCTACCCGGACTCAGAGGTCGCAGTCCCATAGGGAAAGGAATGAGCGCAGGTCGCCTATAAGAGATGATAGGCGCAGGTCGCCACCCAGAGATGAAAGGCGCAGGTCGCCACCAAGAAATAACAGGCATAGGTCACCAATTCGCTCAGTGAGGTCCCCTTCTCACAGAGACAGGAGAAGCAAGCAAGTAACTCCCCCTAGAAGTGAGGGCCAAAGATCGAATGATGTCCCTCCTGCTGGAGAAGATAGGCATGATGCTAGGGAGTGGCTGCTGTGGAAGAGAAAATTTGAACAATGGGAGGCTGAAAAGAAAAATGATACTGGAAAGGTCGAACAAATCGACTTTGCTCTTCGACCTCTATCCAAGGAGTTGATTGACAGTCGACCTCCCCCTGGCTTCAGATTGCCCCTCCTAGAGAAGTACTCAGGGGCAACCAATGCAAAAAGCCATGTGCAACACCTGGAGGCCACAATGTGCTTTGTCTCCAATGAGGATGACACTATGTGCAAAGCCCTCATAAGCACACTCACAGGGGCAGCTCTGACATGGTTCAATGGTTTGGCAGCCGGTAGCATCTCGACCTGGATGAGTATGAGAACAAAATTCCTAGATCGCTTCTCAACTGCTGGAGCTTGGAAAATGACTGTCACCGATCTAAACAACTTGGTGCAAGGAAAAAATGAAAGCTCAATGAGCTACTACACCAAGTTTAAAGAGATGGTCGACAAGATCGAGGAGGATCTCACGGACAGGGAGGTGATCAATTGCTTCAGAAATGGAATTTCCTCGGCAGACATGGATTACGAGCTGACAGTCCATACAGTCACTACTCGACAGGAGTTGTTCGAGAAGGCTTATAATGTGGCACTAGCCGAGGAGAGAAAAGAAAAGAAGAATGGGAAAGGACCCAAAGTTGAGGTCGCTGATGATAATAAAGACTCAGCCAAAAATGGGGGAAACAACAAGAATGGTAAGAACAGGACCAGGGCGACAGAGAAGGTGCCCGAGGCTTTCACTCCCCTAACGGTAAGTCGAACAGAAATAATGAATGTGGTCGAGCTGGCCCCACCTGCCCCAATGAACCCAGGCAACAAGTTCAGGAGGGACAATAGCAAATACTGTGATTACCATAAGGATACAGGCCATACTACTGAGGATTGTATGAGTTTAAAGCGTATCATTCAGAGGATGGTCGACCAGGGCAGGCTCGACACGTATGTTAAAAAGCCTCAAGGCGGTGGAGGCGAGCGACCTGCAGGTGGACACCAGGAGCCAAGACAACCTAGACTGAATCTGGGTGTTATTACTGAACAAGCCAGCAACACAGCCATCAAACGTAAGATCTTTCAGCTCAACAAAGCCCCACATGTGCCCCCAAGGAGCCATGTCAGGGCGAGGTAATCAGCTTCCATCCTTATGAGCTAGCAACTAATATGGCGGCTAGGGAGAAAGTTCTCGTCATCCTAGGGCTCATTGATGGATGTACGACGAGCAGACTCTTAGTCGACATGGGGGCCTGTAAGGACATTCTGTTCTACAAGAAATTTCTAGAAATGGGTCTCTCGAATGAGCAGCTTGAAAGGTATGATGGCAGATTGGAAGGCTTCACCAACCACCGGGTCGATGCCAAAGGACAGATTGAGCTGGATGTCGACTTAGGCCAGCATCCCTACAGGGTGGTTTCCAAGGTAAAATTTATTGTCATAGATGTGAATAGTGATTATGCTGCTATTCTCGGTATTCCTGGCCAGGTCGCACTTGGAATGGTGGCCTCAATCCCCCATCAATGAATTAAGTTCCCCACACCAGCTGGAGTCGGTTGCGTGCAAGGCACAACTCGAGCATACCTTGACCATGTACTTCGAGAAAGGAAGAAGAGGGAGTTGGAGATAGAGACTACAGAAGGATACTTAAAGTTGTCTCAGTCAGTCACCAAAACTACTCGACTATCTACAATCACCATTGTGAAAGAGTCGACCTATCGCTCACATGACGAGGTCATGACTGAGTCGACACGTCACTCTGAAACCACCATGGTCGATCCGGATACAGTTATGGTCGACCAAGTCTCCATAGGCAAGCTATGCCTCCAGATCGACAATAACTCGGGGGCCACCACCAGTGAGACTGCTGATAAGCTGGATGAGATGATAGCTGAGGAAGCTCCACACCTGGGGGCCGAAGAAAGACAGAGGGTTAGAGAAATCATCATTGAAACCCTACAGTTCAGGGATGGTCCAGAGTTGGAGGCTGTAGACGAGCTGGAATCAGTGGTTACAAACCCCTCCTATCCTGAGCAGAAAATTCAAATTGGAAAGCAATTGTCTACTGAAGAAAGGTCGGAAATCGTCGAGCTGCTCAAAGAAAGCAACGACGTCTTTGCATGGCGAGTAGAAGATATGAGGGGAATAAAGGAGGAAGTCACTGTTCATAGGTTGAAGGTCAATCCGACCATAAAGCCCAAGCCTCAGAGACTGAGGAGCTTTGTTCGCGACAAAGAAGAGGCCATTAAGCTCGAGGTACAAAAACTTTAAAGTGCAGGAATAATCAAGGAGGCCACACACACAATCTGGCTAGCTAATGTGGTCATGGTGAAGAAGTCAAATGGCAAATGGAGAATGTGCGTCGACTTCACCAACCTTAACCTTGCCTGCCTAAAGGACAGCTATCCTCTCCCTAGAATTGACAAGCTCGTGGATTCTATTGCTGGCCACTCCACCCTCAGCTTCCTAGATGCCTATTCAGGCTATCATCAGATCAAGATGCATGAGGATGACGTGGTGAAGACAGCTTTCCAAGCAGCTGGAGGCATCTATTGCTACACTATGATGCCATTTGGATTGAAGAATGCAGGGGCGACCTATCAATATATGGTCAACAAGGTCTTTGCCTCACAGATTGGCCGAAACATGGAGGCCTACGTCGATGATATGGTCATTAAAACAAAGACCGGGCATCACGTGGTCGACCTAAAGGAAACATTCACCAACTTGAGGGCAAACGACATGAAGCTTAATCCCAGCAAATATGTTTTTGGTGTAGCAGCAGGTAAATTCCTTGGATTTATGGTATCACAGCGAGGAATAGAGGCAAACCCGGAGAAGATCAAAGCTCTAGTCGACATGCAGGAGCCCACCAGTGTCAAAGAGATGCAGCGACTTAATGGAAGAGTGGTAGCTCTGGGTCGCTTCATATCCAAGTCGGCAGAAAGGTCTCTCCCCTTCTTCAAAGCTTTGAGGGGGACGAAAAATTTTGAGTGGACGGCCGAATGTCATTCGTCGTTCTAACAACTCAAGGATTACCTCGCTACTCCACCTCTATTGAGTAGCCCGACATCTAGAGAAACTTTGTTCGTGTATCTATCTGTGGGGGACAAGGCAGTTGCTACAGTTTTGGTTCGAGAAGAGGAAGGGCTTCAAAAGCCCGTGTACTATGTTAGCAAGGCCCTATCAGATGTGGAGGGCAGGTACTAAAACGCATAAAAGGTCGCATATGCTTTAGTCATGGCTTCAAGGAAGCTGCGGGCTTACTTCTTAGCTCACCCTATAGTGGTGCTTACGAATGCCCCCTTAAGAAAAATTATGCATAAACTCGAGAGTTCAGGTCGTTTACTCAATTGGTCAATTGCCCTCACGGAATTCGACATCGAGTATCGACCTCGAAAGGCGTTGAAGGCTCAAGCCTTGGCAGACTTCTTGGTCGAGCTTACGTTCACCAAGGAAGATAGCGAGGTGCGAGTTCAGAAAGAAAAAGCTAAGGGAAAAGAACAAGAGTCCCAGCCCGTCACTACTCTACCCGACGATTGCTGGAAGGTCTACTCGGATGGGTCAGCTACAAAGAATGTCAGTGGAGCTGGGATTGTTTTGATCGAGCCAGAGCCTGGGACAATTTATGAGGAGTCATTAAGGTTCAAATTTGATGCCTCCAACAACCAGGCGGAGTATGAAGCCTTAGTAGCAGCCATTGAGTACGCCAAGTGCTTTGGAGCGACCAAAATCATGGCATACTGTGATTCCCAACTAATAGTCAACCAGGTTAGAGGCGAGTATGAGGTGATAAACTCAACCTTAGTTAAATACCACGACCTGGTGAAGGAGCTGACAAAAGACTTAAAGTTTTGGGAAATCCAAAGGATTGGTCGAGAAGATAATGAGTTGGCTGACTTGCTCTCGAAACTGGCTACAACAGATGAACCACACGAAGAGCCCATCTCCTACCTCAAGAATCCAACTTATGAGAGGGTTAAAATTCAGTGTGTGGAGGACACTTCAAGGAATTGGGCTTACAACAAATGTTGGATTGAGGAAATGAAGGCATACCTGGAAAGTGGCGAGCTCCCTGAAGACGATAAGAAAGCTCGAGCTATCAAAAAGAAAGCTCCGAGGTATGTTATCCAAGGAGGCATGCTATTCAGAAGATCATACACCAGACCATTGCTGAAGTGCATTCACCCCTAGGAAATCACTCAGTTAATGCATGAGGTGCACAGTGGAATTTGTGGTGGACACCCGGGGGCCATGACTCTAGCCAACAAATTGATCACTTTGGGATATTATTGGCCACACATGAGAGCTGACACTCATGACTTTGTTCAGCAATGTGATCAATGCCAAAGGTTTGCCAACCTTCCTCATATGCCTACAACGGAGCAGACTCCTGTGATCGCTGCTTGGCCATTTGATATGTGGGGCGTCGACTTGATTGGACCCTTCCCTCCCACCCGGGGAAATTGCAAGTATGTGATCGTTGCAATCGATTATTTCACCAAGTGGGTCGAGGCCAAGCCATTAGCTCGCATCACAGAGGAAAACGCCATCAACTTCATACATGACTTCATCTGGTGTCGATTTGGGATTCCTCGAGCTATAGTATCAGATAATGGCTTACAGTTCTCTAGAGCATTTGAGGAAGAAATGAATAGAGTGGGAATCAAGCATTGGCAGTCATCTGTTGCCTATCCTCAAGGAAATGGGCAAGCTGAAGCAGCAAACAAGCTCGTACTATCCTTACTTAAGACGAGCTTGGTAAGTCGACGCAGTAACTGGTTGGACGAACTCCCCCTTGCTCTTTGGGCAATTCGCACAACCACTCAGGGGCCTACGGGGGAAACCCCATTCGCTCTTACATATGGATCAGAAGCCATGGCACCAGCTGAGTTGCAATTTTCCACTGCTAGAGTAACCTTCTTCAACCAAGAGCAGAACGACACCAACAGACTGATCGACCTGGATTTGATTGACGAGAAGCGAGATACAGCTTACCTTCGTATGGTCAACTACAAGCAACAGACCAAGAGTTACCATGACAAGAAGGTGAAGATGAGGTCATTCCAAGTAGGTGATCACGTGTTAAGAAAGATTGAGGCAACAGGAAGGAGAACCCAACAGAATAAGTTATCTCCTAACTAGGAAGGCCCTTATATTGTTACTCACATCATCAAAGAAGGAACCTACACTCATCCAGATGGGGAAGAGTTGAAGCACCCATGTCATGCTACTCACCTTATCAAGTACTACTTCTAGTTCAAGCCCTCAGTTCAGTTCAAAGTTAAAGTCGTTCCCAATTTGTCATAGTTCTAGCTTTCTATTCGATGTAAGCATGTTCTAATTCAATAAAAATCGCAGTACTATTCGACCAAACACTGTACACTAACTTCAACAAGCTCGACTCTTAGTCAGCTTCGTTTTAACAAGCTCGATTCTTAATCAGCTTAGTTCCTTTAACGAGTCCGACTCATAGTCGACTTCGTTCAACAAGCTCGACTCTTAGTCAGCTTCGTTTTAACAAACTCGATTCTTAATCAGTTATGTTCCCTTAACAAGTTCGACTCTTAGTCGACTTTTGTCCCAATAAGCTCGACTCTTAGTCAGCTTTATTCTAAATCAGCTCGATCCTTAATCAGCTGAGCCCTATTAACAAGTCCGACCTTAGGTCGACTTCGTTCTTATAAGCTCGACCCTTGGTCAGCTTTGGCCTTTTAAAACAGGAGCGACTCTGAGTCAATCTCGTTTACAAAAATCCTTACAAGTCTAAGGTTGACCAATTCACCACGAACCCAGGTCGACCTTAAACTTAGGATGACTTATTTGCCCTACTACATCTAGCTTGACACATACATGCTAAAATCAAAATCATACAACATACAATGATGGAAAGTCAGCTACGATTAAAATAGAACTTAGTCTCCCAAAGCGGGCCAAGACTCGAGTGATCGAAATTGTATGAGTGAGATGCTTCCCAAATCTGGGTCAAAGCATCAATATCAACAAAAGTAAAAAATAAAAAGTGTTTGGAGCTTGACTGTTACACAACCAATAAATTTAAAGTTCAAACTAGAGGATTGCCTTCTACTTGATCACTAGTAGAAGCTAGGTCGGCATCAACATTATCGCTCGCAGCAGCAGGCTTGCCCAAGACATTCCTCTGTTGTTCTGGATACACCACCTTCCTTGAATCTGATATAGTATATTGGGGAGTCTCACCTTTAAAAGCTGGCTCATCTGGCTCCTCGAGCTCGGCCAAAATTGTGACAAAGTTCACTGGTTCAACTGCAGGAGGGACCCAAACTTCTGCTTCTGCCTCTTCGTCGTCCTTGGCAATGTTAGCCAAGTCATTGTCGTTATAGGGCACTAGACTATGGCCCTGGAGAGCTGCACAGTTGTAAGGATCCTCCGAGGCCCATTGGGCAAGATGCTCAATAGAGATTTTGAAAGAAGGATCCACCACAATACGTCGAGCCATGTGAGCCCGACCTACATCCCAGAATGAGCTAGCTTGCTTGGTGATATGGTTGTGGAGCTCATCACTATCCTTGTAGGCCTTCACAGCCTCCTCATTGGCAACCTTCACGGCGTCAGCTAGCTCTCCCTCCCACTTAAGCCAGGCAGCCTCCAGTTCTTCTTGTTTATTGACCAAGATAACATGACTCTCCTCCAACAGTTGGGTCGCCAGTTCCAGATCCTTCACAGCTTTCTCTTTTATAGGTTTGAGCTCTCCCAGCTCCTTGTTAGCCTCCTCCAGCTTGCCCAAGGCTTCTTCTTTGGCTTTCATTTCATTGTCCTTCACCAGCTTCAAGGCATCATAAGAGTTGTCCAGATCTGAGTGCTCCTCCTTCAACTTTTCAAGCTCCTCTTTCAGCTTAGCTCGCTCTTCATCAAGCTTCGTCAACTCTTCATTTTTGTGAGCCAGCATAGTCTTAGCTAGCTTCTCCTGCTCCTCAGCAGCCTTCCAGTAAGTAGTGGCCAAGTCAATCATGGCAAGGGACTAAAATGACGAGTAAGGACAAGAGGTTAGATCGAGCAAAAGTAAGGTAAGAAAGAGATACAGGCAAGAGGAATAAGTACAACAATACAAAAAATTACAAGAGTTACCTCGGAGGAAGACAGCCCAACCCTAGCTCGACAGGCTTCTGGAGTCAAGGGCTTGTTGGTGAACTCCCTGATCAGATCTTGGTCAGCTCCCCTCCTGACAATCACCTGACCATACTCCAATTCTGGGTATTCCCTTGCCAAACTATTGATCCTAGTCAAAGGAGTCACCTCACTCAACTCAGCAACTCGAGCTTGAATCAACTCGGCGTATGAAACACGGTTAGGAGAAGAGTGGAGGCCCCTAACTTCAGCCTCTTTGGGCTCACTGGCGTCGGCATGATCATCTGTCGAGCTGACCTTAGACTTCCCAATCCTTATTCTCTTGCTCAATGGAGCATCATCATCCTCTTCCTCCTCCTCATCAATGTCAATCACAGGCGACTTGGCCTTGGAAACAGTTTTAGAAGTGTCCTTAACTTGGGCTCTAGTCCTGGTCCGAACGACCTCCATGACTGGCTCCACATTCAGCTCAGCCCCAGCAGCGTCGACCTCTTCAGAGCCTTGGACATCACCTTCAACTCGCACCTCATCCAATTCATCAGGAGTGTCTTCCACGGGAATAGGGTTGACATCCACATCCACTGACTTCAAGATCTCTTGGCTTTGAGCGCCTTCATTTTCTCGATGCAACCTTGCATTGGCTGCCCCACAGCTTCTCTTGCTCTTCTTGACGTCAATGGCTCGGCCCATATTTACTTCTTGCTCAGGAGTTAAAACTGCACCAAAATTGAAATGACAAAGGGTTAGATCGACATATGAGATTTCTACATACGAGCAACTAGTTCTATGTACGAATTAAGCATGTGCGAGCTAATTATCCTACATACGAGCAAAATGTTCTATGTACGAACTAAGCATGCACGAGCAACCAATTCAACAAACAAGCAAGATGCATACGAGCTAAGAAATAAACTTGTGAATAAATAATCTACGAGTTAAAACGTATGTTGGCTAATGAGTTCTACATACGAGCAGTCAGTTCTGCGTATGAGCAAAGCAGGTGCATATCAACAAATATTGGAGGGGTCAAGGGACAGTGAAGGGATGAGTTCTTACCCCCCAAAGTGTTCTCCCTGATCCTTACAATGGTTGGCTGTCTTCTTACAAAAATGGCACTCCCTCTCAAACCTGAATCGAGCTCCCTCATGGGTAACCCAATCTGGATACCTTTGACATCTAACTACTGGGACCATGGGCACGACATCTCCCTCACTGACCATCATTCCAGCTCGAATGAAGTTGTTCTTATTGGTCCCCAAGGCATCCCAACTTATGGCTCCCCTCTTGGCGAGCTCCCCCAACTTCTTGCGCAAATCATCATGCCAATATGGCTCCCAGTAATCCTGCTCCCTCACAGCTGCAGTATCAGTACTGGGAAGGGGAAACTCCCATCTTCTCCTACTCTCTACAACCAACACGTAAGAGTTCCAGCCACTGGCCTTGCTGGGGAGGTTGGTGAACAACTTAGGGGACTTTGACTTGGAGGGGGTGCTTATCCCATTGTCCTTATCAAACTTGACAGTAAAGAACTCCTTAAACACTCTCATGCAAGGTTCATACCCTAAGAACCTGCATACCATGGCGAAGCAAACTAATACCCTGCAGGTGTTGGCTCCTAGCTGAAGTGGCAATGCATCTGAATACTCTAGAAACTCGTTTATAAATGGATCTAAGGGTAGCCTCAAACCAGCTTCAAATTGGCCGTAGTAGAAGGCCACCCTAGTAGGATCTTCCTCATAAGTGTCACCAAATTGGTCAAAGAAATCCTTCCTGGTGTACAACGTAACATCAAACTCCTTCCTATCAACTTCACAAAAGTCATATACCATGCTCAAACGAGATGGAAAATTCTGCTTCCCCCTGACTGGCCTTGGAGGCATATAACCCCTTTCATTCCTGCCCGGCACCACAGAAGCCTCGAAAGCATTGACTATACGTGGGCTTGAGGAGGTCGAAACATCAGCTTCTCCTTGGGTCGCCATATCTGTATAAGAAGAAGGGGAAACAGGGGAATCAGTTCTACATGAAGACTCAGGGGACCTAGTAGATACACCAATGGGCGACCTAGATTCCCCGGAAATCTAATTCTATTCCTAAGGAAGGAGGGTTTATTGGAACCTTGGACATAGAACTGAGCTATATGGTCAAGTAGTTCATGAAACAGATTGAAGGGCACAACTCTTGGATCATTCGTCTCCAATGCACCTAAATCCTCTCCTACAGGCAACCCTATCTCATCAAAACACAAACCCCAACGGGTCAAAATCGAGGAACATTCCTCCATCGTTATCTCTCTCCATACCCCATTCAAGTGTTTATAAGCCCTATGGTTGACGCTACAGTAGCCATACCAGGCTCCCGGTTCAGTGCTAAAGGTCCTAGCCATGGCGAAATCAAAGAAATTGCAGAAATTAAGCCCTAATTCTAAGGGGTAAGAGGAATACCTTAGCAGTTGAATGGAGAATAGAACGGTGGAAGATGGAAATTGAATTTAAAGTAAACACCGCCTCAGTTACTGTTGCCGGGATTACGTAAGAGTTCACAGGGAGCGAAAATTCTAAATGGGGAAGGAATCTGGTATTTATATGTTCCAATATTGAAGAGGAAACGGAAAATTCAAAGGTCTTGTTTTCCAAATTGAATGCGGAAACAGTTTCCAAGACTGACTCTCAAACGTCAAAACAGTAATCATTGCTGAAAACGGTGCTCTTCTAGATCTTGTCGTTCAACATTCAACGCTCAGGATTGAGCCACGTCCCTCTAGTCGACTAAGCATCAAATCGAATAGCGACTTGCGAGTCACAGCAACCTTCATCAAAGTTTCCTTAACTTCCTAGTCGACAAAGTCAACTCGAAAGTTGGGGGCCACTGAACATATCAAAAGTATCGAGTTGGGCCAAGCGAGTAAAGTCCAGTCCACAAGCAATTATTGCCACCACATTCTCAGTGGGCTAGGCCCAATTACCACAAGGCCCAAAGCCCAGCAACAGGATCAGTCGACTTAAGCTCATTGTCCGACCTCCAAGGTCCCGACCTAGCTTGGTCCGACTCTACGATCCATGCTCTAATGCGGGTACGATCCAGCTCTACCCGCCAGTCAAGTCGACCTAACCTCAAATGGCGACCTCGACCTAATTAGCAAGCGTCGACCTAACTGATACAGACGCACGTGCTTCAAGTCTTTCCACAACCGTTTCCCTACAATTCAGGAGGTAATCCAGGACATGTTCCCATGACATGTAACTGTCCCATGAATCACGGAGCTCATGTACCTCCACCAAAAATAACCGCACTCATCAACTATAAATACTTCATCACTACCACGGTTATAAGGTAACTGCCATTTTTGTTATCTGAATTCCATAATTCAATACATTTTGCTCTCCAATCTTCAAATACTTACTCTCACGCCCGAGGGTCTAAGCTGGAGACACATCCGGCTAGTCGTGGGTTCTGATTTCAGGTCAAGGAGCTAGGTGATCAGTCCTGCCACGTGAAGGAAGATTGATAAGCACATTTCCTGCGACATCAGTTAAATTTTTTTGAATTTGTCTTTCATGAATCTGTTGGTAACAAAAAATATTTCGTGAATACTTGTGAAAGAATATTCAGTGGGTAATTTCATTGTTTGTACAACAACAACAACAACAACAACAACAACAACAACAAAGTCTTAGTCCCAAAATAATTTGGGGTCGGCTAACATGAATCCTCATATGTTATCGCGAAAAAAAAATAAAAAATAAATAAATAAATAAATAAATAATAAAATAAATAAATAAATAAATAAATAATAATAAATAAAAAATAATAAAAAATAAATAAAAAATAAATAAAAAATAAATAAATAAATATTGTAGTAGTGAAAAAAAATTGACAGTTCTTGGAAACAACAATTATGCCAATTTCTTCTTTATAATCACATATACTCCCTCCGACCCAGTAAATGCTTCATTTTATTGACTCGGCACACAAATTAAGGAAATGGATGGGAAGAAAAAATATTGTGAGTATAATTTGAAAATAAGAGAGAGAATTAGTGGAGGAAATATTAAATTTGAAAAGTGTTGTGAGTGTAATAATGAATTAGGAGAGAAAATGAGTGGAGGAAATGGTAAAGATTCTTTGCCAAAAAACGAAAGGTGAAGTTTTTAATGGAACGCCCTTTTGAATAATTAGTGAAGTTTTTATTGAAAAGGAGGGAGTACTTGATTTCATTTTGTTTTATTATGTTCTCACTGTATGTATACGTATATTCTGTTCACATTTACTTAATTCCATTTTGTTTTAGTACTATACTTTTTTAAGAGCCAACTTGATAATGATTAATATCATTTGTAGTATTACTAGCTTAAGCCCGTGTTCAAGGTCACGTTTTTTATTTTTTTATTTTTTTTAAATTTTTTTTAATTTTTTTTTTAAATATGCCCGTGTCCAAGACCACATTTTTTTAAAACTATTTAAAAAAAAAATTAATTAAATTTTTTTTTTTTAATTTAATTTTTTTTTTAAGGGCGAAATGGGAAAAGGAGTGAATAGTGAGGGCAAAATGATCATTTCCGCGAATGGAACTATTCACACCACTGTTCAAAACAATGGTGTGATTTATAATATAGATAACAAGTAGATATACTCCTTCCGTTTTAAGATAATCTGCAAAATTATTTTTTTTGAACGTCTCACAATAATTTACACTTTTTTTTAAAATGGAAATGAGACACACTTCTCTCTATTCACAACTATTATCCACTTATTCCACTTTCTCTCTCCTACCCAACCATTTATACTCACAACACATCCTTTTTTCACTTTTCTACTTAATTCTCGCACCCTCCCAAAAAGTGCATATATTCTTGAGACGGAAGGAGTATTATTTATCGTTTACAGATAATCATGGAATGATGAGTGACACAATAAATATCATTTTGCATTTGGTGTCTGAGGAAATAATTAAAATGTGTTGTGTCACAACCAATTTTCTTTGCTGACTGTTAAAAAGAAACAATGATTATCGGTTTCACTTAACATAGACTCTTTTATTGAAAATAAGAAGCTGTAAAGGGAAAAATCCATTGTGTGCTTGTATTGACATCTTTCTGATGTAAACAGCTACAATGTCGTCTTCCTTTAAATATAGATTTAAATATAGAGCTGTAAAATGAGTCGAATTGATTAGAGTATTGTCGGATTCGAGTCGAGCTCTTTAAAATTTTAAACGAGTCGGGTTTAAGTCGAGTCGAACCGAGTACCAAGAAGCTGGGCCGAACTCGACCCAGATGAAACTCGCGGGTCTCCTCGGGTAATGCCGGGTTTGCGTTAAAACATAGAAGGAAATTTTGAAATTGTGGTCATTTGCTTTTTTGGCCCTATACCCATTAAATAAATGAACCAAGAAACCTAGTCTTCCTCAAAACCCATTACCTAAACTGCTAAACCTAACTTTTCTTCCCTCTTTCACAAACGCCGCTCTCTCCATTCGAAACCTAAGGCAGCCATGTTCTTTTCTTTTCTTCTCTTCTCATTTCTTCTCTTCATCTTTCATGGCTTCCATAAAAGTCTAAAACAGTGACCAGCAAAATAAATATTTTTTCTTTTGAAATACCGTCTCTTCTACTAAAGAAAATATTTTTTCATTTGAGAAGAGTCATAAATAGAGTAGATCTTAGAAGATCTCTCTATTCTAAGCATAAATCTGCAATGGTTGTTGAAAAAAATTGTCAAATTTGTCTAGTCGAGTTGGAGCAAACTCGATTTTGAGGTCGAATCGGGCTACCCGCGAGCCTTCGAGTCGAGTTTAGATGAAACTCGGCTCGACTCGGTTGGAAAATCGGGTCTTCATTTACTGTCGAGTTCGACTCGGTTTTGAGTCACGATCCGAGTCGAGTTGCAGTTTGGCGAGTCAAGTCCGAGTTGACTCGCGAGTAACTCGCCCGAGATTACACCCCTATGTAAATATTTAGGTCCGATGATTAAAAAGAAAGAAGAGCTAAACAAAACCAACCCCCCCCCCCCGGCTGTGCAATGCACAATACTCCCTCCGTCCCGTTCTAAAAGGCACAAATTTTCTTTTTGGGTGTCCCATTTAAAAAGACATTTTCCCAAAAAGGAAAGTTTTTATTACTATTCCACTCACTCATTCTTTCTCCTACTTTACTTTTACACTCACAACATTCTCTCTCCTAACTATTCCTCCCACTCATTCTCTTTCCTATTTAATTTTTCATACTCACAACATTTAAACTTTTTCTCTTTCCTACATCATTTTCCTTAATTTGCGTGCGCGGTTGGTTTTGTGCCTCTTCGGGCGGGACGGAGGGAGTATACTATTTTCAGTTAGTTATTTTTTTGTTTTTTTTTAAATAAGAAACCCGTTTGGGTAATATTCGTTGGTAAACTTTTATTTTCTTTAAGGTCCACTTCCTCTAGGGCCCCTCATGTGTGATTTAAACCCAATTTAGGAAATAACATTTTAAAAATTCCAAAGACACCCCTTCTTGCACGTGCACCGTACGGCAACAGCCTCTGAACCGCAAGTCCAAAATTCAAAATTATACTTTAGTCACTGAAAGTTTGGGAATTATATATTGATCACTGGACATTCACATATTTTGAACCAGTCATTAGATTCAGAATAGTTTCAGTTTGGTCCCTTCAGTCTCAAAAAATATAAATTAAAAATTGACTTATAAGACAAATTTTTCAGATCATCACAATAGTCTTTAGCCTTTCTAAAAACACTTTCATTTTTTTATATTTTTCACATTATAAGACTACTTTATCTCTTATAATTGATTTATAATACAAATTTTTCAACAAAAAAAAAAATAAAAAAATTCCATAAAAACAACGAATTGCTCTCATAATTTACACATTTACAACTCTTATAAGTTAATTATAAGACTACTTTGTCTCTCATAATTGACTTATAAGACAGATTTTTCAATAAAAAAAACAAAAATTTCAATAATAACAACGAATTGCTCTCATAATTTACACATTTACAACTCTTATAAGTTATTTATAAGACTACTTTGTCTCTTATAATTGATTTATAAGACAAATTTTTCAACCAAAAAATTAAAAATTTCAATAATAACAACAAATTGCTCTCATAATTTACATATTTACAACTCTTATAAGTTAATTATAAGACTACTTGACAAATTTTCAACCAAAAAAATTAAAAATTTCAATAATAACAACGAATTTCTCTCATAATTTACACATTTACAACTCTTATAATTAATTATAATACTACTTTGTCTCTTATAATTGACTTATAAGAAAAATTTTCAACCAAAAAAATCAAAAATTTCAATAATAACAATGAATTGCTCTCATAATTTACACATTTACAATTCTTATAAGTTAATTATAAGACTACTGTGTCTCTTATAATTGACTTATAAGATAATATTTTTAACCAAAAAAATCAAAAATTTTAATAATAATAATAACGAATTGCTCTCATAATTTACACATTTACAACACTTATAAGTTAATTATAAGACTACTTTGTCTCTTATTATTGATTTATAAGACAAATTTTTCAACCAAAAAATTAAAAAATTTCAATAATAACAACTAATTGCTCACATAATTTACACATTTATAACTCTTATAAGTTAATTATAAGACTACTTTATTTCTTATAATTGACTTACAAGACAAAATTTTCAATCAAAAAAATCAAAAATTTCAATAATAACAACGAATTACTCTCATAATTTACACATTTACAACTCTTATAAGTTAATTATAAGACTAGTTCGTCTCTTATAATTGACTTATAAGACAAATTTTTCAACCAAAAAAATTAAAAATTTCAATAATAACAGCGAATTACTCTCATAATTTAGACATTTACAACTCTTATATGTTAATTATAAGACTACTTTGTCTCTAATAATTGACTTATAAGACAAAATTTTCAACCAAAAAAATCAAAATTTCAATAATAACAACGAATTACTCTAATAATTTACACATTTACAACTCTTATAAGTTAATTATAAGACTAAGATAGATAATATTTTTTTGTAAGTAAATCACTCTATAACAACACAAACTATAGGTAACATCTTCCATGGAATGTAAACTTCACGATGATAGATTAAGATCTAACACGGAAGACCTTGAATTCATCAAGGACTGGCCCATAGAGAGATCCAAAATCATCGATCCTAGTGTGATAGAAAGAGATGTAGAAAGTAATTCTAGTTCTAAATGAAATTGCTGTGAACTTGAAACTTGTAGTCACAGACTTTCCCAATCCTGTTGACTTGAACGGAGCTTTTATGATTTCTTTTCCAAACTCCATAACTAAACTGTTATCAAAGTGTTCGATTGAGACAAGCGCACAAGCATGTTTCTCAAACACCTAAGACCACATTCAGGAAACTCATAAAGCATCAATATTAAATTCGCACAAATTCTGAAGTGCTTACTGCAAACGTACCAATTTTTGGTTCAGTTCTTGGCGTCTCCATGGCATCCGACATCATTCTCCATGGCTGATGCTTGTGAAGCAAAGCTGTAATATGACCCTGTTGTTGAGATGATGAAGGGGCTCGCTGAAGAGATAATGTCGGAGTAGATTAAGGGGTTGAAGATGATGTCGGAGTAGATCAAGGGGCTCGCCGGAGAAATGATGTCGAAGAAGATGAAGGGGCTCGCCGGAGAAGATGAAGGGGCTCGCCGTCACCGGAGATCGTCGTGGCTAGCCGAAGATGGTTGGGAGAGAGACGAAGGGAAGAGAGAAAAGTTTGAGTACGTGTGTGTGTGTGATTTTTGGAGATAGAGATATGCGATAAATGAAGTTGAGGGGAGGAAGAAGAGGGGGAGCCTAGGGGTGTCTGGGGAATTTGAATTTGGGGATAACTCTTTTTTTTTGGGATTTACAAAAAAGGTACTAGGAGAATTTTTCCTTTCTTTAATTACTTCGAAAACTAAAAGCGAGTACTCATTTAATGTAGAAGGGTTGTTTGGACTTGAATAAGTAGTCGGTAGTTATGAGTTTTTTTATTCTTAGGAGGAATAAGTCATTATCCATGTTTGTCGGCTAATAGAACTCTACAAATGGGCGAGTCTTGTACATGAAAAAATATCAATGAAAAATATTATGAGAAAAATACGTCATAATCCCTCAATATAACCTAATCTACATCCTAAGATAATGAATTATCATATTTACCTCTTAATCCTACACCATAAAATAACTAGCCATATAATCCTTCAATCAATTTATATAATGTTCAAATAAAATACACCCCCTCCCCTCCCCACATCACACACACTCTCTCACACACCTTCTTTCTCTAAGTTTTTTTTTCTTTACTCCATCTCTCCCGTCATCCCACTTTCGGCTTTCGACGACCATCACCCCCAACTCCGGTGACCCCCTCCGGCCAACCCTCTCTTCTGCGACCTCAATCACCCGTTGCCTTCATCTCCGGCGAACTCTCCCTTCCCCACCTCCGGCCTCTTTCTCCTTTCCCATCCTCTCAAAACATAACACACATACACTCCCTCTCATAATCTTTCTCTCTCTAAGTTTCTCTCTCTACTTAATCTCTCTCCGGTCACCCCTCCTCTCTTCCGGTAAACTCCCCACCACTGCCACGAATCACGCACAAAACACACAATCTCTCACACACTCCCGTCCCTTCTCTCTCTACTTTTTCCCTCTATCTCTTTCTCTCAACAACATCGTCGTACTATTCACCATTTTCCAGTCACCAGATCTCTCTGAATCAAGAAATGTCAACCTCTCAGATTTCGGCCCAAAATCAACAAACTCGTCTTCCTTTTCTCTCTCATCTCCGGCGAGACCAAAATACCCTCCTACAACTGCATTTGGCCACAACAGCACCGGTCACCATCTTTTTCGGCTAAGCTTTCTTTCGAGCGACCCACACCCATGATCTGACTCTGGTCCCTCCAAGATCTACGCCTTTATTATCGCCTTGAAGGAGATCATTTTCTCTATATGTTGTCTTTTATGTAGTTTAATTTTTTATTGAAAGAAGGATTAGTGGTGGGTTAATTTTTCAAAGGTAAATGAATTCCTGCCTCTCATTTTAATATTACAAACATAAATATCTCTACGTGTTGGTTACATGTTCTTGTTTTGAGGGAACATGGGTTAATTGAAAGCTTCTCCAATCCCTCCCCTTGACGAGTGCTATTATATGCTCTTTTTGTTCCATATAAATGTAAATGTTAGATTTCTTTTTTGTTTATCACATAACAAGTATTGTAGATCTAAAAAATGAAAAAATGGTGCAATTTTACCCCAATACAATCATAATCAACTAAAATATCTTATTAAATTGATAAGTAAATTGGGACATTAATTATGAGACGGAGGAAGCCGGAGTTAATTGTGTTCTTATTAATTTAGTTGAAAACTGAGAACTTACTGACAAGTTCTCAGTTATTTGGTCGCCGGAGTTGATCGTGTTCTTAGTAGTTTAGTTTACAATTGAGAACTTACTAATAAGTTCTCAGTTGTTCAGTCGTCGGAGTTGTTGGTCGTCGTAGTTGATCGTGTTCTTAGTAATTTAGTTGACAATTGAGAGCTTACTGATAAGTTAAGTTCTCACTTTGGTCACTAGAGTTGGTGGTCGTCGGAGTTCATCGCGTTCTTATTAGTTTAGTTGACAACTGAGAACTTACTGTAAGTTAAGTTCTCAGTTGTTTGGTCGCCGGAGAGGTCACCAGAGTTGGTGGTTGTCGGAGTTAATCGTGTTCTTAGTAGTTTATTTGACAACTGAGAACTTACTGATAAGTTAAGTTCTCAGTTGTTTGGTCGTCGGAGAGGTTGCCAAATTTGGTGGTCGCCGAAATTGGTGGTCGCCGGAGTTGATCGTATTCTTAGTAGTTTAGTTGACAACTGAGAACTTACTGATAAGTTAAATTCTCAGTTGTTTGGTCACCGGAGAGGTCGCCGGAGTCAATTATATTCTTAGTAGTTTAGTTAACAACTGAGAACTTACTGATAAGTTAAGTTCTCAATTGTTTGGTCGCCGGAGAGGTCGCTGGAGTTGGTGGTCGCCGGAATTGGTGGCTGCTAGAGTTGATCGTGTTCTTACAACTGAGAACTTACTGATAAGTTAAGTTCTCAGTTGTTTGGTCGCTGGAGAAGTCGCCGGAGTTGGTGGTCGCCGGAGTTGATCACGTTCTTAGTAGTTTAGTTGACAACTGAGAACTTACTGATAAGTTAAATTCTCAGTTGTTTGGTCGCCGAAGAGGTCGCCAGAGTTGGTGGTCGTCGGAGTTAATTGTGTTCTTAATAGTTTGTTGACAACTGAGAACTTAGTGATAAGTTAAGTTCTCAGTTGTTTGGTCGCCGGAGTTGATCGTATTCTTACAACTGAGAACTTACTGATAAGTTAAGTATCAGTTGTTTGGTCGCCGGAGTTAATTGTGTTCTTAGTAGTTTAGTTGACAACTGTGAACTTACTGATAAGTTAAGTTCTCAGTTGTTTGGACGCCGGAGAGGTCACCGGCGTAAAAAAAATAAAAAAATAAAATGTCCCCGGAGTTGATGATTGCCAAAAGTATTGGCTGGAGAAGATGGGGAGGTGGTGACCTAAGGTGATGGTGGTTGGAAAGAAATTAAAAATATAAAGAGGGTGGACTTAGTAAAATGATAGGAGGGTGAACTTACTAAAATGCCAGGAGGGTATACTTATTAAGCTAGGGATTATATGGTTAAGCAAAATACAACTTGTCCTATGAGGTAGTTGCTTTGTTAGAGGGATTATATGGTAAATGCCTCAAATATTATCACCCCCAAATTTCTCTTTCTAAACTTCCTCTTTCATGTGTCTACTCTCTCTCTAAATTCTAATCTGAAATATCTATGTTTTCTTCTATCAATCCCTAGTCTTAGTTTTTCTAATTCTTCTTTTCAATTTAATTCTCACTTTCTCTCTCAATGTTATTTTAATTGTTCAATCCATAAGTTATATCATAACATATATCCATGAAATACTGAAAATCAAATTGAGGCATAAGGAAATCAAACCCAAAATTAATTATAACGACCACTTGATTGAATGAAGATTAGGTTTAATAAAATCAACAACAATGCATTGTCTAGTTAAAATTACAAGACTTCAGCGACTGAGAGCGTACGCGGGAATTAGGGTTGTTGTTAATCAGATTGGTGAGCGAGACCGGGATGCCACAGTTGTCACTCGTCTACTCTCAAGCCCTACGGATCGTCTTTTCTCAATGACACATCATATTTGTTAATGGTGAGCGATGAACTAATCGAAGTTGGGAAGTAATAGGTTTTATGTTGAGGGCTGCTAATGGCACCTCTTATTTGTTAAGATAACCCCACATATTCATTAAATAAATTGTAATATATGCATTAAAGGATGTACTCAAATTTTAGGGATGATTTAAGCATAATGTCATGGGTGGTTTTAAGGGTGATATATATTGGTTATTCAATAATTCATAGTAAATGATTTATATTGATGCTGCAGGAAACGTGCTTATCAATCTCCGTCCACGTGGCAGGACTGTTCACTTGGCTCCTTGACCTGAAACACGAAACCCACGACTAGCCGGAATGGTCTCCGGCGAAGACCCTCGGGCGTGAGAGTAAGTACGGTGTATGAGAGCTAAATATTATAAAGAATAATGTGTATTCAATATAACAAAGAGCAATTACCTTGGAACGATTGATGTTGCCTTGTATTTATAGCTGTTGATGAGAGTTGTATTTGTGGAAGGATTGTATGAAATCCCTTAATTAGTGGAACAAATTCGTGATTGAGATCTTATCCATATATAACTCCTGATTTGTAGGGAGTCTAGTCACGCTAAGAATTGTAGGTATGTCAGGACTCTGTAGGTCGACACAAAGATGTAGGTCGAGGTCGATTATTGGATATAGGTCGACCTGACTGATGGGTGGAGCTGGATCGTACCCGAATGACATGTGGATCGTAGAGTCGGACCAAGCTAGGTCGGGACCTCATAGGTCGGACAATGAGCTTAAGTCGACTGATCACGGAGATGGGCCTTGAGCCTAGTAATAATTGGGCCTAGCCCACTGAGGATGTGGTGGCAATAATATGTTGAGGATTGGGCTTTACTCGCCAGGCCCAGCTCGACACTTTTAGTCTGTTCATATATTTTTGTAGCAAAATGTTATTTATTTTTTGACTCACGCGGGAACTTCAGTGCGCCAAAAATTTTGCCCGATACCAAAATTTTAGCATTTCATTCAACGACGAATATTTTTGTTTTGTTTTCTTAGTCTATCATTTGGCTACAAAACTAATATGGTTGCAAAAAAAAGAGATTTGTCTACGAATAAATAATACATCGCTAATTTAAATCTTTTAACTCCAAACCTTATATCCGTCTCTAATTGTAACTCACCAAAGATGTAAATAAAAAAAAACACAATTCGCAACTCCTTTTAGAAATATTCTTTGCAAATAAGAAATTATAAATTATGAATAAACAAGCCAAATAAAAAACTCACACACCTATTTAATGATACAGGAGCTTGTCGAATTTGTCATCAACAAGCACTTTGGAAACCAATTTTTGATTTAGTGAGGGTCTCGACCACTATGAGGATTACATGTTTACATAGCAAAATGTTTTTCTTTTTAAAAATGGAAACTTTCCACCTGACACTGAGAAGAAAGTCCAGGAAGCACTCAAAAGGTTGGGTATGCAATGTGTCCTCATAGAGGTGTTGGTGTAATTGTAACGACCCTAACCCTAAGCACAATTTTAGTATAATATTATATGCTTCTAATCTTAATATTAACTTATGTGTCTATTCTATGTCTTTACATTCTTATGTCAATAGTAAATGATTGGAAAATAATTTAGAACCCTTAGAATTTCTAAAGAAATAAAATAAAGCATTGAGAAATTATAATAATAGGAAATGAATAAAATGTGGAAGGAGGATCATATTATGTGGAATGAATATTTGAGTAGGAGGATTTTAATTTAAATGTTTTGGGAATATTAAAGGAAAATGGTTACACTTGGTGAAAGCCTTGAGAAGGATAGATTAGAGTGAGGGGACCTCCTTCCCTAAATCACTCACCTTTTTCCTCATTTGTCAAACAACACCCATACCTCCCCATACTCCCCTTCTAGCCGGCCCCCCTCTCCCCTTTACCACTTTTATACTTCATCTTTCTTCTTCTTCTTCATTTTTATTTTCCTTACAAAACTCCATGGAACTCCATTGATGAAGCTTCACTTTCCAAGACTCCTACCAAGATAAATCTTTCACCATTTTTAGATCCGAGAGTACTTTTGGAATCGGGAGACCAAGAGGAGTTCATCAAGCTCAAGAAATCTATGATCCATCTCCCATTTTAAAGTGAGTTATTATGACTTCCTTTCTTTAAATGCTCATAAATGATTTGATATAGTGATTACTATTATAATGGTTGTTTGATGCCTTGGAAAGCTTCTTGGAGTTGAGGAATTAGTTAATGTTATGGAATATTGTTGTTGTTCATAAGAAATGATTAAGAGTGTAAGAAAATGTGTTGAGTTGGATTAAGATGGTTAATCATGAAAAATGGAAGTAAAATGGGTTGGAAATTAAGTGGTAATTGATTTGGGTTTAGGTTATCTTGGGGTTTAAATGAAGTAGTATAATGTGTATGAAGTTTAGGAAGTCCTTATAAGTTCACAAACAAGGGAAAATCAGTTTGGGACAATTTTGGTTAGGGTTACTAAAGGATTTTATTACTCGTTACTGGGTTCAGGGCACGAGTCGTGCCCTGTGGCACGAGTCGTGCCTTGGATGGGGACGAGTCGTGACATGGATTAAAGGGAAGTCGTGCCTAGTGGGGACGCATGAATCTGAGGAAGGCCAAAGGGGCACGAGTCGTGCCCTGGCCTGGTGACATTGGGTCAACTTTGGAGCTGTTTAAACCTAATCGAACTAGAACCAAAATGAAATCTCTTTAACCTAGATTAAAGTAGAATACTTTGGCTACACAATGACATCTTAAGTGATCAAAATGGAATTGTGGAAGTAGTTTAAATATTGCCCCGAAAATGGTTGATAGGTTTGATTTGTGACTTCACCAAAATAGTCCCAATTTGGGAAATAGAACTTGAACTTTAATTAATGTTATTCGAGGTTGTATAATGACTATGTAAGAGTGGTTTATGATATATAGTAGCCTCACTCCCTATCTTTAGTGAATAGTTGCAATGGTGTAGAAGCCATAGGTTTCACTATTGAACTAATTGGTAATGGGTATGTATCACCTTGTGGCATTGTTATTCCGAGTTGTGGAATTATTGATTATATGGTTACCTTAATATCCTAAGTGTGGATTATTTGGCAAGTGTTATGTGGCTTCCCAAGTGTGGAATATTTGATACGTTGTTATGATTCCTAATGTGTGGATATGTTTACTATGTGGTTGTATGGTTATCCCCTTTGTGGATTATTTGGTATTGTTATATTGTATCCCGGTGGATTATGTGGTTATATGGATACCTTACTTGAATTTAAATTCGTTAATGGTATTATGCATAGTGTATTACATGAACTGTTGCACTATAGTATGGTTGTAACGTGAGTATATTTTACCATGTTACTATATGTTTATCCCTTTTGTGGATTATAATTCAAGTATCTGGGTATGTGCTTGAATGTTCGGGTGGGTATGATGGAAGTCAATCAATTATTGATTTGTTCTATAATTGATTGAAAGTTCATCATACCGGTGACCCTTCCCCCTCTGTGGCCACGGAGTGGGGCTGTGCTAACGACTGTATTGAGCATGAAGAAGCCTTTACAGACCTGTTGCGATCGTTGTACGGAGGGAAGATGTTATTTTTGGATACACTAATATAGGTATCCTTTCTTATATGGATCTCTGGGGAATGAGGCCTATAAGAGGTGAATGTGCTGGAGGCAATTCACCAAAGAGTGGAGTTTTACTCCCACGTTGTACGACTTATTGTTCAGACGGGAAAAGGTAAAATGAGGCAACGTAAGGTGTTTACCGCTTTCATAATGTGTTAAGTGTTACCATGCTACGTGTTGCATCTTGTATGGCATCTTGCTGCATTCATAATAGCTCATTGAGATTTATTCTCACCCCTCTCCCTTCTTGTTTTAGATTCCGAGACAGTGGACCGAACCAGTGTAGGGATTTCATTGTGGACTTTTGCTTTGGGGCTTGTCAAGTTAAGTATAGGAGTCGGTTGTTAGGAGTATTTATTAAGTAGTCTTCTTTTGTAATTTGTATGGAAAACTCTTTTGTTAAACAAGGTTAATTAAGGTTTCCAATGTAATTGATCAGATTTCGGTTTATTAAAAGTTGTGGTTGGATTTCCTCTAAGTAGAGATATTTCCAATTGATTTATTGGAAGTTTGAAAGGTGGTTTTCTTTTAAAGGCAAATAAATGTTTTAAAAATTTAGATGGATTTTCTTAGTTTGAGCTCCCTTAGCTCGGGACACGTGTTAGGTCCCGGGTTGGGGTGCTCACAGTTGGTATCAGAGCTCGGTTAGAGTTCTCGGGTAGAGTCTAGCTGAGTGAGAGTGTGCGATAACTTACGTCGAGAGTTTAACGCAGGAATTTGATCAAAGACAGGAAATGATATTGACCATCCAAGAAATCAAGGAAAGGTGAGTTAAGGAAAGATAGATTCCTCCACCATCATTTGAGGTATTTTACCTGTCTCAGGAGTTAGGGTTCATACTTTTATAAATCCCTGTTCATTCGTTCTCTCGTGGCATTACATTTCATCTTTTATTTGCATAATTGGCCTAAGAGTTGCCTTATGTGTTGGAGGTTCTGCTCCGATGGGGTCGTACCTCGAATCATCCTTAATTATCTTGGTAATTGTGATTAAGTGGGCATGTATTGCCGGTGGATTTGGTCGAGTTACCTATCCGTGAATCATCGTTATGTTAACCTGAATTAATTGAGTAGTTGTTGTGTTTGAGGAGGACTGTCGCAAGAAGCGAGTCTCCTTATCTACGTTTGATTTTCCTCTGTGTGTAATTGAGTCGGGTAAATTATTAATTGATATTATGTCACATACGCGTAATTGTCTAAAGTATGGCCTAATTAAGAGAGATTTATGGTTGTGTACTTGTGTAAGTAATTATGCATTGGTGTCTCGTGGGGAGACTAGATATATGGGACTAGTATTGAAAGTGATAGTCTAAGTGGGATTATATGGGTTATAAAATATCGCGAGTACGAGACCTGATAGAACCAATATATCTTTGCCTTAGTTGATTAAGTGGTGTTTTCTATGTGAGTTTCAAAATGGGTTTTCATCAGGTATCATACCAGGATATGGAGATTTGGAATTGCTATAAGGTATTATTTTGGCATTCGGATTCCTAGATAGAGGACACTAATTGGGATGATGGACTTGATGATTCATCTTGGGAAAGTATTTGATAAAGAAGATAATGAGCTTAGTGAATCTCCATAAGGGTCAATTGTTACTATAACTAGAAAAGATGATACTTGGTGGTTATTTATAGATTATAGAGATCTCAAATTGGTAACTGTAAGAAATAAGTATTCGTTATCACTTGTTGATGATTAGCATGACTGATTCTAGAAACTAGTAGGATGCTCAATGGTTATTAGTTGAACTTCGGGTGTTACAATTACGGTGAATATTTATTCTAAGGATATACTTAAGACAACATTCGTAATTAATATGACCGTTTTGAATTTTGGTTGTGTATTGGTTATGGAGGGGTAAATAGGGTAAATGTGAAGAAGTATAATAGATGTAGTGATTGGTGACTTATAGGACCAACTTCAGAAATTGGTAATATATGTATATGGTTTGTTTTGAGAGATGATTATCATTAGTTGAGAAAATAAAATGAGGATAAATCTTATTGGAAGACAGGATACTTTAGGATGATTACACCGTATAGGTTGACTTAGTTACATGAATCATATGAGGGATTAGTGTGATGCTTGAAAGATATTGACGTTATACGGATTTTGAGTGTGTTGATGGTTATTGAGAGTTAAGTAGAGTATACTGTAATGTTTAATTGAAATTCGGGAATGATTGATCGATGTGAGTTCCAATTATATTTTCTGATTTAGAAATTATAGTATTTGATTGGGAACTAGATGTTTACAATATGTTGTTGCTAAGTACGATACTAATATCAAAGGTAGGGGATAGATGACTCAAATTAAGTAAAAATGTTGAATATACAACTTGAGACATTATTGGATTGAGGATGATTTACCTAGTTTATAACCTTAGTGGTTGTTTTAGTGTTATTTATCGGAGATAGTAATAGTATTGCGAGATTGTGTTTTCTTATAGAGAAATTAACTAAGTATAAATATTATGAGTGGTGGCTACACTATAAATAGAAGTTAAACAAGAATATTATGTTAGAAGTGTTTTAAATGTGCTTTAAAACTTTGGATGGTATATTGAACTTCGGTATGAGCAATTGTGCCCTTCGGGGATAGATGATTTAATAAGGTCAGTAAACCATTTTCGTGTAAATTAAAATCTGTGAGTAATTTAACTATCTATCACTGGTATGGGACGGTTGTAGATAATTAAATCACTCGAGTTATTTTTGTTAGCTTATCAATCTTTTGAAAATTTCTTAAAAGTGTGAGTGGTTTAGTTAATTAAAACTGGTATGGGACAGCTTTTAAATAAATAAACCATTCGAACCACTCAATTGATCTCATTTTATCTATCCTGGGAATTTTGAAAGATGTTGTAAATTTAGAAAGACATATTATTTTAAAGGTATAGTTCGTACAAAAGCAAGTTAAAAAAAAAAAAAAAAAAAAAAAAGGCAACCTAGTTTTCCTATATTGATTAAGTATATTAAAGTTGTGATCCGAGAAATGATTTGATAAATGTGGGGTTATTATTGTGTCGGTCACAATAGACTCGGTTTTGTTTTGGAGTTGGATCGGCTCCGTTGTGGGCGGCCAACCCTTCAATTTGAATATTGATTTGTCACTAGGCATGAACATAATTGTAATATTGAATGGTGATAATAGAAAGTTGAATTGTATTTTCTCCTCGTTATATATATAGCCTGATGAGAGGTTTATTGATGAAGTTCTCATATATGTTAGGGGAATCGTTTAGTTGTATAAACCCCATAGTATTAAATGGATTGGATAGACATCGTTCGGGAAGGTCCTTTTGGGAAGGTAGGAATGCTATTAAGTTTAACCTTGTAAAAAGTTGAGGAATCATTACTTGTTGTTGATGATATGCTACGGGCATGAACAATGGATGTTAGTAGTCATTAGTATGTATGGTTACCAGTGGTTGAGTGCCTATAATAGTAGTTATCATTCTAGCATTGAAATAAAACCGTATGAGGCATAGTTTGGGAAGAAAATATCGATCTCTAATTTGTTGGGGTGAGTTTGGAGAGGCAAGGCCTAAGGTAAATTGGCGCCAAAATTCGTTAACCATTCGAAGCTTTAGAAAGGGTTGGTGATTTGATTTATAGGCGGGCTTGGAGAAGCTTATAGAGTAATTGAAGTTTTAATGAGATAATGACGTGTATTTGGTGACATAAGTTGTAATACTTTTATTTAATTATATTTTCATTGAGATCGTGAAAATTCGTGATAGTGATATTTGTATAGTATGCTTGGATCATTAAGTGGTAATATCATATTATTAATGGAATTAGAAAATTTTGGGGAAAGAATCACAAATTGAAGGGACTGTTTGGGAATTGAAGTCTGAGGTATACATGTAACCGAGGCGGGTTGATCAGTTAGGAAAGTGACAGTCAAATTCGGGACGAATTTTCTTTAAGGGGGAGTGAGTGTAACGACCCTAACCCTAAGCACAATTTTAGTATAATATTATATGCTTCTAATTTTAATATTAACTTATGTGTCTATTCTATGTCTTTACATTCTTATGTCAATAGTAAATGATTGGAAAATAATTTAGAACCCTTAGAATTTCTAAAGAAATAAAATAAAGCATTGAGAAATTATAATAATAGGAAATGAATAAAATGTGGAAGGAGGATCATATTATGTGGAATGAATATTTGAGTAGGAGGATTTTAATTTAAATGTTTTGGGAATATTAAAGGAAAATGGTTACACTTGGTGAAAGCCTTGAGAAGGATAGATTAGAGTGAGGGGACCTCCTTCCCTAAATCACTCACCTTTTTCCTCATTTGTCAAACAACACCCATACCTCCCCATACTCCCCTTCTAGCCGGCCCCCCTCTCCCCTTTACCACTTTTATACTTCATCTTTCTTCTTCTTCTTCATTTTTATTTTCCTTACAAAACTCCATGGAACTCCATTGATGAAGCTTCACTTTCCAAGACTCCTACCAAGATAAATATTTCACCATTTTTAGATCCGAGAGTACTTTTGGAATCGGGAGACCAAGAGGAGTTCATCAAGCTCAAGAAATCTATGATCCATCTCCCATTTTAAAGTGAGTTATTATGACTTCCTTTCTTTAAATGCTCATAAATGATTTGATATAGTGATTGCTATTATAATGGTTGTTTGATGCCTTGGAAAGCTTCTTGGAGTTGAGGAATTAGTTAATGTTATGGAATATTGTTGTTGTTCATAAGAAATGATTAAGAGTGTAAGAAAATGTGTTGAGTTGGATTAAGATGGTTAATCATGAAAAATGGAAGTAAAATGGGTTGGAAATTAAGTGGTAATTGATTTGGGTTTAGGTTATCTTGGGGTTTAAATGAAGTAGTATAATGTGTATGAAGTTTAGGAAGTCCTTATAAGTTCACAAACAAGGGAAAATCAGTTTGGGACAATTTTGGTTAGGGTTACTAAAGGATTTTATTACGTTACAGTGCGGGTTCAGGCACGAGTCGTGCCCGTGGCACGAGTCGTGCCTTGGATGGGGACGAGTCGTGACATGGATTAAAGGGAAGTCGTGCCTAGTGGGGACGGATGAATCTGGGGAAGGCCAAAGGGGCACGAGTCGTGCCACTGGGGCACGAGTCGTGCCCCGGCCTCGGTGACATTGGGTCAACTTTGGAGCCGTTTAAACCTAATCGAACTAGAACCAAAATGAAATCTCTTTAACCTAGATTAAAGTAGAATACTTTGGCTACACAATGACATCTTAAGTGATCAAAATGGAATTGTGGAAGTAGTTTAAATATTGCCCGAAAATGGTTGATAGGTTTGATTTGTGACTTCACCAAAATAGTCCCAATTTGGGAAATAGAACTTGAACTTTAATTAATGTTATTCGAGGTTGTATAATGACTATGTAAGAGTGGTTTATGATATATAGTAGCCTCACTCCCTATCTTTAGTGAATAGTTGCAATGGTGTAGAAGCCATAGGTTTCACTATTGAACTAATTGGTAATGGGTATGTATCACCTTGTGGCATTGTTATTCCGAGTTGTGGAATTATTGATTATATGGTTACCTTAATATCCTAAGTGTGGATTATTTGGCAAGTGTTATGTGGCTTCCCAAGTGTGGAATATTTGATACGTTGTTATGATTCCTAATGTGTGGATATGTTTACTATGTGGTTGTATGGTTATCCCCTTTGTGGATTATTTGGTATTGTTATATTGTATCCGGTGTGGATTATGTGGTTATATGGATACCTTACTTGAATTTAAATTCGTTAATGGTATTATGCATAGTGTATTACATGAACTGTTGCACTATAGTATGGTTGTAACGTGAGTATATTTTACCATGTTACTATATGTTTATCCCTTTTGTGGATTATAATTCAAGTATCGGTATGTGCTTGAATGTTCGGGTGGGTATGATGGAAGTCAATCAATTATTGATTTGTTCTATAATTGATTGAAAGTTCATCATACCGGTGACCCTTCCCCTCGTGGCCACGGAGTGAAGGCCGCGCTAACGACCGTATTGAGCATGAAGAAGCCTTTACGGACTGTTGCGATCGTTGTACGGAGGGAAGATGTTATTTTTGGATACACTAATATAGGTATCCTTTCTTATATGGATCTCTGGGGAATGAGGCCTATAAGAGGTGAATGTGCTGGAGGCAATTCACCAAAGAGTGGTGTTTTACTCCCACGTTGTACGACTTATTGTTCAGACGGGAAAAGGTAAAATGAGGTAACGTAAGGTGTTTACCACTTTCATAATGTGTTAAGTGTTACCATGCTACGTGTTGCATCTTGTATGGCATCTTGCTGCATTCATAATAGCTCATTGAGATTTATTCTCACCCCTCTCCCTTTACTGTTTTAGATTCCGAGACAGGTGACCCGAACCAGTGAGGCCGGGGATTTCATTGTGGACTTTTGCTTTGGGGCTTGTCAAGTTAAGTATAGGAGTCGGTTGTTAGGAGTATTTATTAAGTAGTCTTCTTTTGTAATTTGTATGGAAAACTCTTTTGTTAAACAAGGTTAATTAAGGTTTCCAATGTAATTGATCAGATTTCGGTTTATTAAAAGTTGTGGTTGGATTTCCTCTAAGTAGAGATATTTCCAATTGATTTATTGGATGTTTGAAAGGTGGTTTTCTTTTAAAGGCAAATAAATGTTTTAAAAATTTAGATGGATTTTCTTAGTTTGAGCTCCCTTAGCTCGGGACACGTGTTAGGTCCCGGGTTGAGGTGCTCACAGTAATGCCCTAGGCTATAGTTATGATTGACTTAAACCGTTATGTATCATCTTTATTATTTATTATAGAGCACATTCATTATGTTCATTATATGTTTGCATGTTTATTATATTGAACTGCGTCCCTAGTTGTTATGAACAATTAGTATAAGTTGGTAATGGATAATCATAGTGATGATTATATGCATAGAGATGCACATTACACTTATGGGTACTTGCTAGAGAACAAGTATTGGACATGACCTACTTATGAGATTTATGACATAGTCTGTTGTCATGATTAAATCTCATGATAGTCATGTTATTGAATCCTTGCACCTGAGATTATCATCGTCTACCACATGGTAAAGATCGTGTTTGATATAGTCTAACACTATCTTTAGTCGGATAACAATAAGGGCTATGTTAGCACGTTTGGATCCATGTAGGGAAGAATGATAAGTCAAGACGGGATTTGTCCCTCTTATGAAGAGAGATGTTTGCTTGGGCTCCTCGATGAATGATGTTGATGAAATGTGTGGCCGCACTCAAATGATTTGATAGAGATCAAATACATTTGGATAATCAACATATTCGGAATCGAGAAAGCATTGAACGGAATGAGTTGACCTAGACCATGACTCATGTTCAATTGGACATCGTGGATAAAGGGATTATAATATTGAATCTATTAAGGAATCAAGCTTTAATATTATATTTAATTGGGTGGACATAATGATTTGCTAGAAGTCACTTATGTCTTGTGAGGTTGATATTTCAATTCACTGCCAACATAAAATATAATTCCTAAAGGGTCACACACAAAAGAACGAATTTGATTCAAGCTGAAAATTGGAATTTTGGGTTCTGGCACGACTCGTGACCAGGAGCACGACTCGTGCCCTGGGTCACGACTCGTGCCATGGAAAACGACTCATGATCAAGGTTGAGACGCGACTTGGTTTTTGTCTCATTTTGATCAGAACGAGTTGGGGCTCAAGGAACGACTCGTGAGCACGAGTGATTTGCAAAGGGCACGACTCGTGCCACGACCAAATTTCGTGTCCGTACAGTTTTCCTTGGCTAGGAAGGAATTGGTATTTTGCTAGGTTTCTACCCTAATTGTTAGGGGATTTATATATGATATATATACAGCCTTGCAGCCATATTTTTCCAACCTCTCACATCATAATCCAAGTTTTTGAAACTCTAAGATTTTGATTTTGATTTTGAATCAAAAAGTCCCAATTATTCCATTGTTTAAGCTTTGATTATTGAATACTGATTCAATAATCAAGAGGATCATCTAGCAATCCATCAAGAAGGTGTTCTTGGATTCGTTCGCGTGTGGATTACCGATAGAGGGTGATAGGTTAATCACCAAGAGCTTGAAACCTTCGTTCGTTGATTCATCACAAGGTTTGAACAAGGTAGAAGAAGAAGATCCGTTTCGATATCAAAATTCTAGGCTTGAATTTTGTGATCTACTTTGTTAATTCTCATCGCATTCAAGGTAGGAATTTTTACCAAAAACTCATACAAAAACATGTTATTTACAAAAAAAAAAACATGTAAGTTGTGATTTTACAAAAAACTATTTAGCTAAATATGAATATTACAAAAAACTATTTTTGCACACAAAACACACACCCATCTCTCTTTACCCTCTTTATCTTTACCCAACACAACTCCGGCGACCACCTTCCCCACCTCCGGCGACCACCTCCACCCACACTTTTTTCTCTCCACTTTCTCTCTCTACCCAAACCCACCTCCGACAACTACCTTCTTCACCTCCGGCGACGACCTTCTCCACCTCCGGCGACCACCTTCCCCATCTCCGTTCACAAATCCGGCAATAGATCCATCATTACAAATGGTCTAAAATAGAAGTCAGCTTTTGTTAGCAAATTTCACCTATTTCTTTCAGAGATGCCCCTGTCTTGTTTGCAGTGCCGTTGTTAGGACCGCTAGGAAGAAGCTGGTATTCTGCTTCATCATTACCATTATCTGACATTATTAACAAATAAAAATAATTGTTCATTGAAAAAATCAAAGATTAGAAAACCTTTGAATAAGCGTGAAGGAGCTTTGATTCAACTCACCATTTTTGTCTCGTCGCTGCGCTGCCTCCTGAAAAGAAAATGCAGTAGAACAAAAGATTCAGAAAATAGTAATTTCACATTTTATATTGGAATATTAACATTCATCTGTCCCATTCCAATTTCACACATTCTACACATTAAGGGTATATTTGGGTATACCAATTTCATAATTTGGAATTGAAATTGGAGCATGAAATTTTAATTCTGTTGTTTGGATGCTAAAATGAGGAATAGAATTGAAATTGAATTATAATTCTAATAGTCTAATTTCATAAAATCAATTCCATAGTTAAAGTAAAAAATTGTATCAGTTGTTTATCATGTTTATCAGTTGTTATTAGTTGTTTTATCAGGTTAATCAGTTGTTATCAGTTGTTTATCATTTGTTATCAGTTGTTTATCATGTTTATCAATTGTTTATCAGTTGTTTATCAGTTGTTTATCAGTTTTTTATAGTTGTTTATCGGTTGTTTATCAGTTGTTTATCATGTTTATCAGTTGTTTATTAGTTGTTTATCAGTTGTTTATCATGTTTATCAGTTGTTTATCGATTGTTTATCGATGTTTATCATGTTTATCAGTTGTTTATCGATTGTTTATCGATTGTTTATCATGTTTATCATGTTTATCGATTGTTTTATCAGTTTATCATGTTATCATTTGTTTATCGCTTGTTATCGATTGTTTATCATGTTTATCGGTTGTTTATCATGTTTATCGATTGTTTATCAGTTGTTTATCGATTGTTTATCATGTTTATCAGTTGTTTATCATGTTTATCAGTTATTTATTTATCAGTTGTTTATCATGTTTATCAGTTGTTTATCGGTTAATTTGTGGTTCTATATTCAAGGCTCTTTTGATCGAAGAGCAGACCAAAAAAAGGCCTAGCTTGGCCCTATGATGTATTCTCTTTTGTAATTTTATGAAATTTATAAGCAATTGAGCAGAGTGAGCTATTTAGTGATGAGTGTGCTTAGCAGCCACATGGGAATTTCATTTTGTTTTTTGTTTTGATTTGGCTCAGCAGCATTTACATTTTTTATTAATTCATAAGTATCTTATTGTAACTGAATGTTTTAAATTTTATGTTTTTTTTCTTTTTCTTTCTTTTTTTTAACGAAAATAGTGCTTTCAATTTACAAAAGTAGTTTTTTGTAATTTTTATAGAAGTTTTTTGTAATTTCCATCTTATGTGTATTTTTTTGTAATTTCCATCTTTTAAAATGAGTTTTTTGTAAATGCCCCTTCAAGGTATGTAAATTCTATCTCATACTAATTTCTAATCTTTTCATGCTAGACGGATTCTAGGGCTAGGATTTTGATGTTAAAATTAGATCTTCCGCTGCATTTGTAACCCCAAAACTCAACAAGAGGACCGTATATACAAGAAACATCATTAAAGCGATCTCCTGTGTGCTGAATAGCTGGAAGCATGAGAGGTTATGAATCAAATTTTTTTTAATAATTTTACAACATATTAAATTTGTATTTAATAATTAATTAACTATTAAATATATTTTGTTAAACAAAAATAATTTCTTCATTATAAAATTTATTGTAAATTATATAGAATTAATAGATTTTTTTAAAATATATTTAACTTTTTTGTAACTATTTATAGTATTAGATTAGTATGATTTTTTTTACTTTATCTAATTATCATTTTATAGTTATCTAATTTTATATAGAAAATTTGATTCAAAAAATGTTACTTCAAAACAATATATAGCAAAACAAGCTGGTCAATCACTGTCTCATTTGATCTATTTCTTAAAAGGTCAATATTCAGACATTATTAGGTTTTTGTTGGATTGTCAAGGGTAATTAATAATGCCGGATTGGAAATTTTAATATGAGATGAAGAGGGGAGAGCCAACAAGTCAAAAATCTAAAGATGTGTATAAAGAAATTTTTCAAAATTCGTAATATTATTTCTTTAACATTATAGTCGGGTTATGAAAAATTATTGTGTTAACAATTATTATTTTTATCATTGATTTTATGTTTAGATAATTGGTTAAAATCCTAACTTTCTTTGAAATAATTTATCTGTGTGTTAAAACTGACATGTTTGTTTGATTTTCATTTAGCAACTAATATATCTAACGTGAAATGTTAAATATTATTTTTAATCCCAAACTTTAAATATATTTTCTGTTAAAAAAATTATTTAATGTGATTCCCAAAGTAGTCTCTAAACTATTTTTATTTTCAATATCATCCCTAACACATGAATTGTACATCAATATTAGTCACTCATCCTAACTGCATGGAAATGAAATGTGCAATCATATTGACATGAAATGTTCTAATTATAACATAATCAATGGGAAAAAATGTTTCAAAATACTTTCAATAACAAATTTATATGCATTTATTTGAACAATTAAATTAATGTCACGTTATTAGTTAAATTTCAATCAAATTTATTAAGGGACTATCTTTATGATACATAAGAAGCAACTTCCATTATAAAATACTAGTAAAAGTCCGTGTTCGAGGACACATGTTTCTTTCTTTTTTTTTTTAAAGGGCAAAATGGAAAGGGGACAACTTAGTGAGGGCAAAATGGAAAATTTGACATTTGGTACTGTTCATAGTACTGTTCACGAACGTTGTGATTTATACTATAGATGACATGTGGGCCACACAAAATTTGTAAAAAATCTCTACCATAGTAAAGAAAATTTTGAGGACATAGTTTGAAGAGTATTGATTATCGTGGGACTTTATAGTAATATTTTCTTTCTGTGTTTGGACTCACCAAGAAAATTGAGGACAAAATAGTGAGGAAAAGAAAAACCTTGATCATCTTAATCCAACTAACAAGAATAGCCTATAATCCATTCTGAAGCCTCTCACATTAGTTTTTTTATTATACTCCAAACGAATATAAATTGTACTCCCTCCATGGTAGGGATGGAAATGGTTCAATTTAGCTCGATTTGGGCAATTTTAGAAGTCAAATCGCTAGCATCGATTTGAAGAAATTTCAAACTGAGCTAAATCATTAAAAAATTCAGACCGAGCAATACCAAACCGCTATGATTCGATTTGGTTCGGTCTAAACTGCGATTTGATTTGCGGTTTGATTTTGCGGTTTAGATCACGGTCCAAACCACATTTTAAGTAGTGTTAACCGTGAAAGGGTACAAGTATTTCGCAAAAGATAATCACGAAACTATCAAAGTGGGAAATGCACCGGAATAGAAGAAATAAGGCATTCCCAGAAATGAAACAATCTAGACCAAAGAGCCAAATCGACCCCCAAACTTGGGACGATCCATGGAGGTTGAAACATCCATACAAAAATCAAATATTATGGTTTATCATCCAAGGAAGCAAAAGAAACAACAATATTTAAACAAATCAAGCAGAAATCAACAATAAAAACAAGAGTGATTGGCAATCAAACAAAAATAATAAAATGAGAAATCAAGACATAACATTAAAAGAGAAAAATATTACATTTTATCAGCTTCCCAGTTGGTCTGAGACATGTTTCCCCAAACCTTCACAATTCATGTCCACCTTGAAAAGGAAAAGAACACAACTTCAATCCGAAGATCCCAAGCCCACCTCAAATAAACCCTAAACGGGAAAAAGGGTCACTAAATAATGTAATTACAAGTGTGTGTGTGTGTGTATTTATCATTGAAGGAAGTATAGATACAGATAGATACAGAGCCAAAAAGCAAGAATTTGAAAGAAAAAGAAAATACCCTTGTGCTGATTGAAGAGAGCCTCATCGTCGATTGAATCGTCGATCAAAATTTCAGCCTCGTCGTAGATTGATCGTTGAGAGAAACCAGAGACGGCGAACGATGATAGAGAGAAACGAAGAAACGGGAAGAGAGAGAAAACGGGAAGAGAGAGAAACGAATTGGGAATACGAAAGTTCAAAGAGAGAGAGAGGCGCTGAGTTTTGAGGTGATATCTAGGGTTTTTAAAAATCAAAGGCCGAGATTAACTAAGATTTTGAATGGATGGTCAGGATTACGGTTCCATGGCTCGGTTTCATGATTCGGCTTAATGGTTCGGTTTCACGGTTTCAAACCGCGGTTCGGTCTTAAACGGTTCGATTTGGCTCGGTTCGGTTTAGGAGTGTCAAACCCCAAGCTGAGCTGAACCACATGGTTTGTTAATCTCTCAAATCGAGCTAAACCACTTATGTCTAAAAATCGAACCAAACCGCATGGTTTGGCTCGATTTGACTCCAAACCACGGTTTGAGCCAAAAGAGGGCAAATGACAATTTAGGGCCTGAAGTCGAGGGGGTGGTCTCGAAACGGGGCCCCATATCTAAATTTTGTCAAATCAGGGCTTAATGTCTAAATTTTTCGTCAACTAAGGGCCTTTTGACGAATTTTGTTAGAAAAGTCAGTTAAGTGACATGTGCCACGCATGTGTTGGACAAGTTGGACTAAATTGAAGTGCAAATTAGTTATTAAGGTCTGAAATGCAAATTTTTAAAACTTGATGACCGTTACAAAATATTTTTTTTAAAATAATATTTTTTGAAAATATAATATATTGTGAAAAGCTGTAATTTTTTTTATAATTTTTAAAATATGTTAAAATAAATGTTATAAATATAAAAAAATTGTATTTTTAAAGAAAATAGTATTTTTTAAAAAAAATTATTTAATTTTAAATGTAAATCTTGTAAAATAAATGTTATAAATATAAAAAAATTGTCATTTTTTTAAAAAAATTAATTAAGTTTTTTACAAAAAATATGCTCACCCAATTTATATTTTTTTTCTTAATCAAGTTTTTTTTAATGAAACACAATTTAACTAATTAAAATATATAAAAAAAATATTTTCTTAAACACAAAAAAGTTATCCCCTTCTTTCCCAAATTTTTCTTTAACCCACGCAACCCCTCCTTCCTACCTTCATTACGGTGGGCCACACCCACCACCACACTTCCCCGTCGTTCCTCCCCCTCTCCCAAACCACCACCAGCCGATGAAGCCCTAAGCCCCACTTTCTCCCTTTTCAGCGCTGAATCCCTCTCTCTCCCTTTGACCGCTACTCATCCTTCTCTCTCAAAGACCGACAACAACCTGGTTGAATCTCCCCAACCCCTAGCAATCATTTTTCCAACCAAATCATCCACCCACCATACACAACCATCGTCCATCAACATATGGACGATTGTAGATCTGCAGATTTGGGGAGGGGGGAGGCGATTGCAGATCTAGGTTTTTGGGTGGGTCCAATGGGGTGACAATTTAGGGACGGCTTGGGGTGGAGGAGGAGGAGGTGCGATTGGGGTGGATCAAGAACTTACCGGAGGTGAGGTGTGGGTGACGGTGGCCATGGTCATGAGGTGAGGTGAGAGAGTGGGGTGACTGCCATGGTGGAGGGGGGTGAATAGCCTATTTAAAACTTTTTCAAGAAACACTTGAGATCTTTGAAAATGTTGATTCACTACTCTAGCTAACCGATGAGGCAAGTTTGCACAACGGAATGAAAATGTCGGTAAGAGAATTTCTCAAACGGTAAGGTAAAGAGTTTCAAAAGGTAAGTTAAAGTTTCATGCAACTAGATAACTTTTCTTTCCAAGTAAGACAAACAAATAAGCAGTAACAAGAGTCAACAGGTTGTTGTGACCAGTTGAGAGATAAACAAACACACAAAGAAATAACACATTGTTTGAAGAGGTTCACAGTGTTAAATAACTGCTACGTCCTCTACCAAGTTTGGTCAGAACTTGGATTTGTGAAAGTGCACTGCTATAATGGTTCCTAACTATTACAAGTTGCAAGCCCAATGATTGAAGGCTGCTAAAAGTAAAGTGACCAGTAATGGATCGTGCTACAATAAAGACCAGGTGTTTTCTAGAGATGTGCTCACAAGTTGAGCTGATTTCTCTAGGGTGTGTGTGTGTGATTCAATCAATGTGTTCCATTTGTAGTCTAGTTGAGGAACACAGCATTGTGATGATGTGCCCGCCTAAAATTTTTCCGAAAGGGGTTTTGCTTTGAAATTTTTGTTTCTTTGAAAACCAATCGAAAAAGAACGGAGTCGCCACGCCATTTTTGTTTTAAGGGCCAAAACTTTGAAAAATGCCCGAGATTAGAGATTTGGGTTCGGAGGTCATGTTACACGCCGGGAAGGACGTTAGTGTGCACCCGGAATGCCTCGTAAAACGAGTCTTCCAAGCTGAAAATCATTTGTGTGTGTGTGTGTTTGTGTGTTTTGGCCAAAATAATTTGAAACTCAGAAAAGTAAAAATTGGGATATCTTTTTAAGACTTTAAAATGATCCTATGATTTTTTGGAGGATTTTTGGGTTGAGATTTGGTACTCAAAAGACCTTTTGAAGTTGAGAGTCACTTCTGCCAGAATGAAAAAGGCAGTGGACCTTCGATTTTGAAATGGATTCAAGGGTCTTAAAACTTCATAATATGGATAAACTCAGAAAATGAAAGTTGTTCCATACACATTACATAAGATTTTTGTGAAGGAATTTTCCATTTTGGAGAAAATTTGAGGGGTCAAAACCTTCTGGAAATCTCAGATATGAGATCTGGATTCCCAGAAGCTGATGAACTGGCCTCTAAAAGAAAATATGAAAAGAGGAGTTTTACTCACCCAAAAAATAAAGTAAAATTATGTCTGGAAACCTCTGGATGTTGGTTACAAAAAGTGTTTTGTAGTCAACACCAAATTTCAAGTTTATCTATGTCCAAAAATTAATACAATGGACTGGGGTCTTGGAAAATTGCTACTGGACAGCAACTTCTCAAGAGAGAAAATATGATTTTAAAGGGGGTTTTGCATCCATGCTTGTCCCCATTTCCCTAGGTTTTGGTTAGTGATCACTTGACATTTTAGTGGTGAATCAACTATATCAAACCATCCTTGGGGTACATTAGGACTAAGCACTTCATTTGCTTGGGAAGGGGAATTTTATCCTTTGAAAAAGAGATTTAATGTATGAAAATGATTTTTAGGGTTTTGAAAATGTGTTTTCTTTGCAAGTAAGTAAGAACACTTTGAAAATAATGTTGATCCTTGTAGAAGATCATCCATGGAGATGAACTTTCATGGTGATCTTCTTGGATCTAAGAAAAGAAGATGAACAAACTACATTTTGGAGTTTGAAAATGCATGCATGGATGAATTTTAGGGTAAGGAGAGGGAGGTTATACCTATCTTCCTTGTGTTTTGTGTTTGAATGGATTCAAAGGCTTGAGTGTGTTTAGGGCTTGAAAGTGTTTAGGGTTGATGATTTGAGTTGGTTAAAGAGAAAACAAGTAGATAACAATGAAGTCCTCTATGTTTTCTCTCTAATCCTCCTCCTAAGGGGTGATTTGAGCTTGGATTGGTGTATGTATGAGAGTATGTATGAGAGTGTTTTGAAGTGTTTGTGAGTGAGTGAGATTTGGGAAAAATTGGAGAGAAAATGGTGGCAATTCAAGTGAATTCCCACTGTTTTCTCTCTATTTTTCGCCTTGATGTCTTATTCTTGTGAGTGATTTGTGTTGTGTAAACTGAGAGAGGAGGGTTCAATTTATAGGCCTCTGGAAAATGCAATCATGTCCGCGCGGATGGGTTTGTCAGCGTGCACTGTTCATTAAATGCTGCTTCAGGCTTTGGACACAAGGAATAATCTTTTGAAAATTCAAATTAAACAGCCAGTTTTTGTTTCAGCCATTTCTATTTTTGGTTTTTTCTTATTTCTTTTGCTTTTTTGATTCCTTTCCTTGGTTTAACTTTAAATGGCAAACTCTAATCTACCCTTGGTTGGTTAGAAATGTTAGAAATGTTAGAAATGTTAGGAATGTTAAAACTTCTGTTAATTTTCTAACGAAAATACTAACAACTCAAATTGGAGCACTTACAGTAGCCCCTCGGCGACGGTGCTTTCGAAGGAAGCGGGGTCGTCGATAAGAGTAAGGCTCCATATTTGACTGGATGATCAAGTGATCGAGTGGCTGAATCTATTTAATAGGCTACCTACGTATCCCGAATGGGAATCAAGCCGGCCGTAGTTTGAGTCTTTGACCTTGGAATGACTATTTTAGGATGTCAACCTAAGATCTGACTATTTTTGGGAAGTCACCCTATGATCTGACTATTTTTGGGAAGTCACCCTATGATCTGACTATTTTTGGGAAGTCGCCCTAAGATCTGACTATTTTTGGGAAGTCGCCCCATGGTTTGACTATTTTTGGGGAGTCGCCCTATGATTTGACTATTTTTGGGAAGTCGCCCTAAGATTTGACTATTTTTGGGAAGTCGCCCTAAGGTTTGGCTATTTTTGGGAAGTCGCCCTATGATTTGACTATTTTTGGGAAGTCGCCCTAAGATTTGACTATTTTTGGGAAGTCGCCCTATGATTTGACTATTTTTGGGAAGTCGCCCTAAGACTTGACTATTTTAGGGAAGTCGCCCTAAGGTTTGACTATTTTTGGGAAGTCGCCCTGGTAATGGTTTAGGGGATGATTGCGATTTATCGCTTTACTCGTGTTGTGTGTGATAGCGTTTTAGGTGCCTCAAACCTTGATGATGGCGTCTTAGGTGCCTCGAACCTTGATGATGGCGTCTTAGGTGCCTCGAACCTTGGTGATGGCGTCTTAGGTGCCTCAAACCTTGGGGATGGCATCTTAGGTGCCTCGAACCTTGATGAAGAGTGATCTGGAGGTATCAATTTGTTTTGAAATGATTTCCTTCGATGTTCGTATCCTTTCGTTGGGGACAGACTCCGAGGGGATAGACAGTCTTTTGGTGGACTTCATTCGTCGGGGATGAACCTAAGCTGAGGTTTAGAAGTATGAACCTAAATGAGAATTCAGTTCAGGAGTATGAACCTAAATGGGGACCTAGTTCAGGAGTATAAACCTAAGTGGGGACCTAGTTCAGGAGTATGAACCTAAATGGGGACCTAGTTCAGGAGTATGAACCTAAGTCGAGGTTTTATACCTGAGGGAGACTGTTCGAGGGCGTTCTCGCTGGGGAAGATTCGAGATTACGAGGATTACCAGGGAAAAGGGTGACCGTGTTGGTCAAGTAGCTGGACCTACGTGTAAGTACCCCAATCTGGATCACACCCTTTCAAACGCACGGGAAGCACCGCAGACTCATCAACGCAGTCTCGACGACCCCTCTCACTCAAAACCCTCTCTAAACCCCCAGCCAAACCAAGGGAGGAGCCTTCCTGGGATAAAAAGGGACAAAAGGACCTTTCGGGAATTTTCAGGAAATTGGAAAAGCAATATTGGTCCGTACGGACCTCTTTGTTGTCATAATTACTGAATCTTCTTAAAGTCAACAATATTCCCTCAAATCCCGGGGAAAATGATTACTCCCCTGCAGAGTTGGTCCGTACGGACCTCTTTGCATGCAAGATGGTCCGTACGGACCTTATTGCTCAGGGGACACCATAATTGCAAATATTCCTCCATCATCACAGATTCCCTCAAATCGAGGAAAACCAAAATACTGGATTACCAGGGAGGTCCGTACGGACCTCTTTGCACCTAATCTGGCACTATAAATAGAGGGCTCCCCCTCCTCATTTTCACACACCTCCCTCTTCTCTCCTCTCCCCCCAGCCTTCAGGCTCCCCTCTAAGACCCTTCGGGGCAATCCCGGCCCCTTTCGGATCCTTCCGAGGCCTTCCGAGCTCCCTTGTGGTGCTCCGAAGCCTCTCCGAGCGCTCCCGCGACGCTCCCGCGCTGCCCCGAGGCACTCTCGAGGTACTCTGAGGCCCCTCGTGGTACTCCGAGGCCTTGCCTGGTCTTTCCCAAGGCGTCCCGGCTCTTTCCGAGTCAAACCGGCGATCCCAAATCACGCCGAACCTCTGCCCGAATCCAACCGACGATTCCAACGCACGCCGAACCTCTGCCCGAATCCAACCGACGATTCCAACGCACGCCGAACCTCTGCCCGAATCCAACCGACGATTCCAACCCACGCCGAAACTCTGCCCGAGTGCACACTTGACAATCCCGAGGCACGCCGAAGTTCTGTCCGCAGACAACCGGCTCCTTCCGAAGCAATCCCGGTCCGTCCCGGAGCACTATTTCATCCTCAAGCACTATTCCCCAGCGGAAGACAGACACGAACCAACATTGGTAAGGCTTCCTTCCTACACTATTTCAATACATTTCAATAAAGCAGTGTACAATGTAGACATCCGATACAGCATGCATTTTTAAAAGCACACACACACACACACAACAGTTAAAGAATATAAGGGGTACCGAAAGACTCGTTTTTACGAGGCGACTCGGGTGAGCTCTAAGATTCTAATATTCTCTTCCCGAGGAGTAACTTGACCTCCGAACTCAAAATCTCATCACACAAAAACAGTTTATTATTATTTTTAAACTGATGCCCTTTTTCAATGTTTTGGGCTTACTAATAAAAACGGCGTGGCGACTCTACAAAGCAAAACACAGCGAGACACCTCCTCCAACTAACGCAACGCAAACGGAATAGCCAGATGCCGGGGCGCGATTGCGCTGCCTCTCGGATCCGGGCGACTTCCCGAAGCGACAAATGCGAGATGCCGGGGCTCCGCGCGCGAGCCGGATCCGGGTAATTTCAGTTGGCGACTCCGCTGGGGACTTTTTGTTTTAAAATCTTTTTAAACAAAACAAAAGATTTTTAAAACGATGATGAGGGTCAAACTTTCATTTTACCCCTTTCTTTAACTGTTATGTGTGTGTGCACGTGCTTTACTTTTTATTTTACAAAAAAAAATAAAAATACAAAAAAAAAATGCATCAATATACATCTGTGCATACATTTAAAATTCTTCAAAAACTTCTGTTTTTACTCAGAAAAAGAATTTTAGAGACCGCACACTACGCGCACTGCTGCCTCGGTTACACCGCACCCTACTCACTGCCTTTGCCTCGGTTACACCGCACGCTACGCGCACCTTTGCCTCGGATACACTGCACACTACAACCCTTAACCCGGAGTGGTCTCAGTTGCAGTCCGTTTGGTCTTCCTAGGCCTCTCGGATGCGCACGGGATCATTCCAAACATCCCATCCTAGCCAAGCGTCAACCCTGCACGTTTGAGTCTTGAGTCACACTCTGTCCAGACTCGGTTGGTTTTTACCCAGTCCGTGTCATACAGCCTGGATACATATACCATGCCGGCCATTTTTCTGAGTCAAGGCTCGGAACTCAAAGATCCCTTGCGCAAGCAAAGCGATGAAAGGTCATGCTAAAATCTTGACCTGATCTTGATTTCCGAAGCTACACCCAGACGATGTTCCGTCCCGGATATACATCCATGCTCGCATGACACCATGTCATCACGCCTTTGATACGTCAGCCATGACAATATGACCAGACCAACGCCTAACGTCACAGATCCCTTGCGCAAGCAAGGTAAAGAGAAGGTCATGCCGAACTCTTGACCTGATCTTGACTCGGTGGCGGCTCGGTTCACTATTCACGTGGCTAACGCATCAAAACGAACATGACAGGCTCGGTCCTTAGGTTCGATTTTCTTTTAGGCCGGTGGAAACCGCTTGCACTATAGGACCCTCGCACAGGCCGTCCACCCCGGGATGTCGAAATACAGTGCAAAACGAGGGGCTTATAGCCGCGAGATGGTCTCCATCGACCCAGGATCTAGCATAGTTGCGAAAAAGAAGAGCAATCTTTTCCAACCTACCTAGGATTCTGAGAAAACATGTTTTAAGTAAATTAAAACAACAAAAAAAAATCAAAAAAAATAAAAGAAACGGAAACCGCATGCCACGTGAGCTTTCCCCCTTTTATCCCGTTAGGCCATTCCCGTGTCTAAACCTTGCCCATCACCCCCTCCAGCGAACCGAGAGTGGTTGAGAATCCCTGGAAGCCGCCTTTTCAGTATCGAGGTCACAAGGTCCGATAGCCCTTCCAGTTCAACGGTCCGCACCGTCCGCTACTCCCCATGACGGGATCAACGAGATAACGGTGAGGGAAACGGAACCCCGCCACTAAGGAACCTCCCGGACAATGGAGGAGGTGCGGCGAGCCTTCGAAACCATCAAGAAGCGCCAAGAAGAACAGCAAGCCTGGATCATCGACACCTTGCGTCTTCGAGGAACAGTTGCGGTTCCCGGCAGACGGAACCTTTGTTCTCATAGAGGACGAAGATATACCGGCTCCCGGTTTCTCAAAGCTATCGGCGGGTCCCGCCTCCGCCAAGCTACGAGATCCCGGCAACGCAGCGGCTCTCGCTCAAAGCTCCCTCGGGCGTCGGTCAAGCGGCTCGACATGCTCGCCTCGGCCACGGTCAGGTTTCCGGCTCCGCACATCAAGCTCGGTACCAACAGCACACATACGTGCTGCTCCGCGAGATCCCAATGCATCTCGGTATCCCCAGATTCAATCCTTTGCCTCTATACGAGCCTCGCAACCACAATCAAAAGTCCCCATTCTTACCGAGGACAGCATCCCGAGCGGATATCCCGACATCTCCAGGTTGCCACTGCTGAGTACGCGGTGGGGCTAACGAATCGTTTCCCCGGTTCCCAAACACAACCCTTAGCGGACCTGGCAATCACGCCCTCAACTTCAACACCCCGGGGTATGGGTTGGTATACACTCAACTACCTCCCCAAGACTCCCGAATGGCGATCCCATCACCAATCCACCTCCATCTTCGGTTTCCGTCCCACGAAAATGGTAACCCGCCTCGGGCAGTGATCCTCACATGGCTTGGGCGATCGAACAAATGAAAGACATGCAAGGCAAGCTAGCTAGTTCTCGGAAGGACTCCCTCCCGCCTGCGATCCGAACAAAGTGGTCCCTCTCCCTCCAAAGTTCGGGATGCCGGAAATGGAAAAGTTGGACGGAACAGAATGCCCAAAAACCCACATCGACACCTACGTCACGGGTATGAGAGCCAAAGGGGCAACCCTCAACGGATGGCGAGATCATTTCCGGCATTCCCTCAAATCCACAAAGCACTAAGGTGGTTCCTCAATGTGAAGGCGAGAAAACCGCTCCACGTGGGATCGGATCAGTGAAATCTTCTGGAGAAGTACCGCGCCAATCTTGAATGGGAAACAAACCGTCATGACCTGCAAGCTACCGAACAAAAGGATGACGAACCGGTGGGCGAGTTCTACAAAAGATGGAACTGGAAGCTAAGCGAGATAATGGATCCACTTTCCAAAGAAGAGCGGATGGACATCTTCCATTCCTACCTCAAGCCATCTTTGAGAACCTTGATCAGCCACCATTTCTACCCGGATCTCCGTGCCATAGTCAACGCCGGACAAAGTTTGAAAAGACTCTCAGTCTTCAAAAGGCAACAGGAACCCCCGCCTCATCTTACCGCTATCGAACAAACCTGCAACTTCAACTCCTGCTCCGACCAAAGGAAAGGAAGCAAATGGAAAGTGCACTACATTCGGAACGGAGCTCAAGTAAACCGCGATCAAGCGGCCCCAAAGAATAACAACCCCCTCGCTTCCCACGGTTCCGGCATTTAGATAACACGGAAATGCCCTTGGGTCAAGTATTTGAGGCTTTGGTGAAGCGAAATCTTCTCAAACCACTCGAGAATTTCCAACCGAAGACTCTCCAGCCCAACATGGATATGAGCAAACACTGCGCCTTCCACAACTACCCGGCCACACCACCGACAATTGCTTCGTACTCAAGCAGTGGTCCAGGGGGCTCATTGAGGAGGGAAAATTGGAACGCCCTCGTGGTCCCAATACCATCGGAAATCCATTCCCCGGAACGACAGGAGTAAACTTCAATAGCCTTTGATGAAACTCCAAGCGAGAGCGGACCCCTGCAATTTCCGAAACCGTCGCATCTTTGTCCCGCTACGGCCCAGGAGCGTGAAACCAGCAGTCAAGAGATCTCGTGACCGGGAATTCCGACAAGAACGCCTAAGGGCAAGCTGTCTCCCTACGATCTTTGCCCCAGCCAAGGCATACAAATGGATGGATCGAACGTTCCCCGAGAAGGGCGAGTCCAACGGTAGCACGGGAAGCGGTTTAGCCTTCGCGAGACGATGACTTGCCAATATGTGAGAATCGGCACAACGAAGCCCTCCTCATCCTCATAAAAATAGAGATGTTCTTCCTCCCGAACGTCTTGATTGATAACGGCTCCGCAGTCAACATCATCGCTTTAAGCACACTGAAGCGACTCCACATCGACCGTTCTCTGATAAGGCCTTCACCTCGGGTAATCCGAGCCTACGATTCCACTGCACGACCAATCGTAGGAGTCATCAATCTGAGGATCCAATTTGACGTACAACTGGAGTCGGTAGAGTTCCAAGTCGTGGAAATCAAACCAACCTTCTCTGCTTTGTTGGGACGACCTTGGATACATCAGATGAAAGCAGTATCATCTACTCTTCACCAATGCGTGAAATTCATCAATGCCAATGGAGCGATCGAAGTGATCCGCGGAAGCAGTGCAATGGCAAGTGCTTGGCCAGCAAGCTATGACCTAGAAGAAGGTCCCGACATGACCGAATACTCTTCCCCAGATGATTCTCCTACCCTGTCCCGCTACGAGTGGATCACTTACATCCACGCTCTAAGCCGCGACGAGCCGGAAATCGAAGAACTCATGGGTCGGGATGACAACTACGACATATGCGGCTGTGAAGAATGCTTGAGAGAGGATCAAGAGATGGATGCCCTAATGGAGATTGATCGAGGAGTAGACCCTTACTTCGCCGAAAACCCTCTTGCAACCGGCTCATCACCGATCCCCGTACAAGACAACCCTCTAGCCGACACTCTCGGATCTTACGGGGACAGCCATCACAGCTTAGTTCAATTCAACATTCCGGTGTCCGACACGGACGAACGGTGGCGCAACCTCCTCCAAGGCTTAATCGGGGAAGGAGATATAGCATGCCCTCGAATCGGACATTGTAAATGTCGTCCAAGCAAAGATCCCGAGATAAAGAGGCGGATTCTATGAAAGTGATCAACATCGGCAAGAATCAACTCCGAATCGACGAATGCTTCGCCCTCCTAGAAGTAGCCCTCGGCGACTTCTATCATCAAAAACCCCAAGGACTAGTGGCAACACTAATGGAGGGACATCATCGGGGAGCGACCAAAAACCTCCGCGATACGGTTTGAAATCGAACCGCATGCAAGCTACTTTCCGGGACTCATGCCAAGGGAAGATTGGCCACCCGAACCGGCACCACTCCTCTAGAGCTACAGCCATCCAAGAGTAATGAAGCTTGGTCCAATCCCTCGTCGCCTATAGTCTAGCTTCGAGTCTTGTTGTCTGTGTATTCACATCTTTTGAGTCTTTTGACGGCTTTATGCCCGACGATTGTGAATCTTTGATCAAAAATGTACAGTCTTCACGCTTTCAATAAAAGGTCCGACCTTCCTAAAAAACCATTTCCTTGCATCTTTAACAAATGATGATATTAACTAATCAAAACAAGTTAATAACAATTCATCTATACAAAAGGCAAACACATTAATTAAATAAATGCATCAAGCAAACATTTAAGCATGTTGTCAAACGAGAGAAAAACCGGGCCCAAGCTGCCGAGAAGGTTTTAATCACAACGATTTGTAAGATTGCCGAAGAGCCAAAGAGACGCAAGTCCAACGCCATTTCCGGCAAAGCGGATCTTCCAATACCTCAAGAACGGGGAAACCACCTTCATGAACAAGGAAGACCCACACACAGTAAGGGGTCAAAACCAAGAGCATCATGGCCCTAAAACGCCTCGCCTCTCACTTCGTCATCCTCGGGGACATGCTATACAAGAAACGCTACCATGGGCCACTCCTACGCCGCATCGGCCAAGAAGAAGCAAACAAGTTCATGAACGAAGTCCACAATGGGGCTTGCGGTCCCCACATGAACGCGAGCCCCGATGCAAATCATTCTCGGGATGGGCTACTCTTGGATCTCCATGGAGCGGTGCATCCACTTCGTCCGAAGCCGTGACAAGTGCCAACGGTTCTCCAACCTCAATCATCTACCTCCTCACGATCTCTCTTGCATGACTACACCTTGGCCCTTTGCCACTTGGAGAATCGACGTCATCGGGAAAATCGCCCGCCAGCGAGAACGGTCACGAGTTCATCTTAGTAGCCATCGACTACTTCACCAAATGGGTCGAAGCCAAGTCCTACAAGGTACTCACCTCCAAGAAGGTCGCACATTTCCTCAAGGAAAACATCATCGCCGATACGGCATCCCAAATGAGGTCATATCGGACAATGGCTCACACTTCGAAGGGGAATTCGACAGGCTGTGGCCGAATTCAAGATCACACGCCACAAATCTTCTCCCTACCGGCCACAAACAAACGGCGCCGTGGAAGCGACAAACAAAACCCTCGAACGGATCATCCGAAAAATGACCACCCGAGGACGAGATTGGCCCGAGAAGCCGCACCTTGCACTTTGGGGCTACCGCACATCGGTCGGAACAGCCACGGGAGAAACCCCATTTGCCCCGACATACGGGATGGAAGCGAGCCCTTCCCATCGAGCCGAAATTCCCTCACTCCGAGTGCTTCTGAAAATGACATCAACGAAGTTGAATGGCTCCAAAGCCGACACGACGAATTGGCTCGCTAGACGAGCGACGACTAAAGGCCATGGAACACGTCAGGAGCCTATCAAAGCGGGATGGCTAGAGCTTTCGACAAGAAAGTCAAATCCCGAGACATCGGGGAAGGTGACCTTGTACTCAAAGAAAAGCCTCCCACTCGAACCAACCCACCGGGAAAATGGGAACCCACATGGATCGGCCCTTTCGTGGTTCAAAAGATCTTCTCCGGAGGCGCCATGAAGCCGCTGGACCTAGACGGCAATCCCTTCATGAATCCAATCAACGGAAGCAAACTTCGCAGATACTTCGCCTAAAGAAGAACAATCTGTGCATCTCTTGGCACTCCATGTAGTGTCGAACTACGCACTCCGAGCCCTCTAGTCCGGGGAACGTAGGCAACCTTAATTGGTCCGGTCTAAAAATACACAAAAGTCAAAAGTTTGAATGTCAATCAAGACCTCCATCAAGCTACGCACTTTTCAAGAACACGCCCCAGCGGTCACCTTGACCAAGTCAAACGACGGCGGCAACATCAAAGGACATCCAAGGGTCACTCAGCATCAAACGACTGACTCATGTCTGCTTCCAAGCCAGGGGCTTGTCTTCGCCCTCACGCGCTTCAATAAATAAATAAAAAAAAGAGAGCTCGAGCAAGGGCTCACAAAAAAAAGAAGCTCGAGCAAGGGCTCACAAAAAAAAAAAGAGAGCTCGAGCAAGGGCTCACAAAAATAAAAATAAAAAAAAGAGAGCTCGAGCAAGGGCTCACAAAAAAAAGAAGCTCAAGCAGAAGCTGCAAAAAGAGGTCAAGAGCCCGACGCCAACAAGAGGCAAGGAAGCTACGAAAAAGACCGTCAAAACAACTTGTCAAGGGAGCATTCAACCTCTCAGCCAAGCACAAAGCCTAAGCAAAAGGGATTGCCGTCATGGCCCAGACTGCTTCAAGTCCGCAAATGCAACAGAAAAGTCCAAGGACGAACGCCGACAAAGTGCACAACAAAAGCAAAGGCAAACAAGAGATCTTGCGTCTCGACAAAGCTTTAAAAGTAAATCACAAATCACTAACGGTTACAACATTTCTTGATGAGTTCAAGCACGGTCTACTCTCAAGTTCACAACATGCTAAAAGACAGCTTAATACATTTAACTAATAATGTGTTTGCAATGCAATGAATGGATACCTAGGAGGTCATTCCGCGCCATCTGCGCTTGTCCCCTCGCCATTCTTTCCTTTCTTCCCTCGTCCCCGGCGAGGCTTCTTTCGCTCCACGTGAACCAACTCTGCGTCTCTCGCTCCGAGATCCGGGGTCCTCCCAGTAGAGTCAAACAATCCGGTAGCTCTCGGGGCTTCATTCGCCCGTGCTTCGGCTCGGATCTCCTCCCTGCGAGTCCGCAAAGAGGACCTCTCCCCGTCGGCCGGTCAACTCTAGTCTCGTAGTCAAACGAAGTGTCTCCCGTCACATCCAAAGGGTCGACTGTGCTTCGGAACTCCTAAGGCAATAGCTACTACGGCAACCGGGTCCCGTAATCGCTACACGCCCGCTTCTCCAAGACCACTTGGGACTGACCAACACGTCGCTCATACCAGCCGTGTACCGAAGTCGTCAATACGACGCTCCCGACGTCTAAGGAGTACCACAGAGGGAGCGCGGAATACTTCCATACCTCGTAAAATACAAGAAGGCACCCGAAGCTACCATACATAGAGGAACTACCTCCGCAAAGTAGCAAGGTCATCCCACCAACAAAGGCTCCCGCTTCATCCCAAACCGCCGGAAACAAGCGACGGAATACGTAGGAGGACCAAGACAAACTCGGAACTCGACAACGTAGGACCCTTCCCGCAAGATCCTCCTAGTCTCAATCCTCCAGGCGGAACCCACCGATCCGATGCGTACCAAGCCGTGCCATCCATCTCTCCCAAGCGGATCGATCCATATCCAACACAAGAGGTCGCGAGCAAATGACCACGGGCTAAACGACGTCGGAGCCTCGGGCATGGCTCTGAGTCTCTCTCGCAGCCACAAGGTGAGCAAAGCGGGGCTTCCCCTCTCATAAAACGATCCCCGGTCACTGCACGATCGATACCATGAAGAGTCTCCCCAGACCAACGGGACAATATCTTCTCCACTCTGCAGCGTCTCTACCACATCTAGCAAAGCGCCATCACAAATGCCAAGGGAGCCGACCATGAAAAGCGTCGCCATCACGCACAAGGCGAAGGCATCCCAAGAGACGTCACTCATCATCAACCATGAACCGCTCCGGCAGCTCGTAAATGTCGATATGACCCGAATCAAGGATCATGCCCCGCACTTCTTCCAACGAAGTACGAAGAAAGCCTCGCAAGCTTCACGCTCACAGCAAAGACCACCAATCAAAGGAAGCGAGATGGCCTCCACCTCCGGCCCTCCAATCAAAGCCCGAAAATCCTCAAAAGTGGGCACCATTTCATTGTAGGAGAAACAAGACACGTGCCTCCTAACATCCTGTAACTTCGCGGCAGCCCGCAACAAATCCCAATCAGGAACCAACTCCTTAAAAGACCAAATCGAGCAAAGACGAAACCTTACCTCGAAAGCCCGTCTCTGATGCCTCATACGGCGCCGCATCCACGTTTTCAACTGCTCAAGGAAGTGTGCTTGCCTCTCCTGCGAAAGCCTCGACAAAATTCTAGGGACGTACGAAGAATCCATGGCAAAAATGGAGGTTCCTAGAGAAAATGGGGAAGAAAGCTCGAAAATGGCTGCAAATGGGGAAATGAGGAAGAACCAGACACTGGAAAGCATTTATCTCCTTCCCAAAAGCAAGGTTGGTCCGTACGGACCTCCTTGCAAAAAGAACCCATTTTCCCCAGCAAACAGTACAACAATCACTGTCCTCAGCAGGACCTTGCTCCAAACTGCCCAAACACTGGCCAAAGCCATTCCCGGCAAACATACACTACCCACAAACGCACTCTCAGCTCACGTGGCATGTACAAAAATATAATAATAATAGCAACCATTTCTAGGACAAATCCCGGGAATCACAAAAATGACATTACATCTTAAAATAAAATACTGTTTGCCGTGCAAATACGAGTGTTTTATTACAGGTACATCAAATGTCTGTTGCTAAACAAAAAAAAAAAAAGAGGGAAAGCAAATGAATACTAATCAGACTCCTCAGCATCATCATCCTCGCCAAGGTCCTCCAGAGAGAAGTCGGGCATCCCAGCGAACTCGCCCGTCACATCCTCGTCGTCAGAATACCGAGCACCCGCCGGAGGCTCCCACGAAAAGTACTCAGAAGGATCAAATCCGGCGAAAGGATCAAAGAAGGAAGGCTCTGACGGACCCTCGCCCTGTGCATCCTGAGGAGGGAAGAACCGAGCAAAAGGGCTGCCGGCCCCGAGCTCCGTAAGATGTCCCGGCATCCATGCTATGCCGCCCCCTCGAAGGCCCCTCCTGCTGCGGCTTCGGCTCGGCTCTAGGCGGAGGAACGTCCACAGAATGCCTCGAAGGCATAGGCTCGTACGCCGGCACGCGTCGCGAAGACCGACAAGATATCTTCGAAGCCATCTTCTTCGCGAACGACCTCATCGCCACATAACGGCGAGTCAACATATCATAAGCTCTCCCCGGGACCTGCACCAACAAGCAGCCAAGGAAACGCTCAGCAATACAGTTATACTCAACAACAAAAAGAGAAAAATACAGAAAAGATGCCAAGATGGAAAAGAGTCAAGACACTCACCGATCTATTGGGGTCCACTCAGATGCGGCAGTGAGCCTGCTCGAGAACGGGCATGTACACCCTCCTCCTCGATCCGTCCCCGCGGACGTACGTGAAATCCGGCCCCGCATCGGAACCTCCGGGGAGCCCGCGGGCGCCTCTCTCTCCTCGCGCACTCGCGGCGTCCTCAGCTTCCTCCTCACGAAGGCCCCGTACTCCTCTCCATACAAAATGAACTCCTCGGCGCCCACACCGCCAAGGTACCTCTCAAAATCAAGCACATCCATATCTTGGGAATCAAGCATCCCAAAAGGAGGGTCCCTGAGCCACGGAAGCACACCGGGGCCATGCCGCCAGGAAGACCCGCTCCCAAATACATAACATCGCAGTCAAGCCCCGCAACATCTTCCGCCGCGCCGTCACCTGGAGCCCCTCAAACTCATCGCCCTCATACCGAGCCCAAGGGAACAAAACGAACCCTCCGGGCTACCCCGCTCCGACGCTCCCGCACATCCCCGTAGGCGATGGTGAGCTTCCCCGTTGGGCCTCCTCTTCCTCGCCGTGCGAGCCCACCAAGATAGCAGTGGTACGCAGAATGTACCCTGGGATCTCTATCCCACGGGAAGCACCGGAAAACCTCATAGAACCACACCGTGACAAAAAACAGAAAAGGCTCAAGCAGTAAAAGAAAAACAGAGAAATGACAAGTTGCTAATTCAAAAACAAAGAATAAACTCATACCTCCAAAGCAAAGTCGAACAAAGCCAACGAATCGCCACACCCCTGGGCTAAACCGGTCCAAGGAGAAATAGAGCTCGCCAAGCCTCGCTCGCCCTAAGCAATATCACTGCACCTATCCAGTCAATCAAGCTCTCCAACAAAGCAAGGGGAGCCGCGGTCGCGTGGTTCGAGAACAAAGTCTCTGGACAAGGCATACCACAAAAAGGAGCGCGCCAACCGCTCCGCCGTCACCGGCCGGTACCCCGGATGTAGGCCCCAATGCCGGGACGTGATCCTCGCCCACATCGCTATACAAAGATGCCCAGTGCCCTCGCGAGGACGAGGCTCAAAGCCCAAGCAGCCTCGGCCAACACCACATCGTAGATCATATCTCTCCACCGCACCGGCCCTCCTTTCAAGGAAAGCCCGTAATCGCAGCAAAGTCGGTCGGCGTCACCGTCACCTCTCCCCACTTCGATGGAAGGTGTGGGTGGTATCCCACCAAGACTCGTAAAGGCCAAGGAAGACGCTCTTGTTCTTCCTCGTATCGAAACTCCCGCCAGGTTCTCGACGAACACCCCTGTGCCGTAAGCGTAGACCACCTCCCCGGGACTCGGCCTACCATCCACGTAAATATCGTGCATCCGCCGCCACAACTCAACAATGCCTCGAGCGATCCCCGAAGTCTTCATCCTCTTGGCCTTCCCGCCATAAGCCCCGCATCCCGCAGTAAACACAAAGAAAGGTACGTCAATCACAAGTATTTCTAATATAAAACAAAAGGCACAAAAGTCCGTCCCAACACGGAAAGCCATGAAAATAACCCGTCACAAAACACGGCACACATTGCACATATTTTTCACATATATCCCGTCACAAAACACGGCACATGTTGCACATAATTTTCACATACATATAATTTTTCCCATGCAGTCCGTCACAAAAACACGGCACACACTGTACACATTTTCTCAAAAGAAGGATTAAGCCCTACACGACACATTTTCAAAAAAGTCCGTCCCAACACGGCAAAGGCACATATAACCCGTCACAAAAACACGGCACATATTGCACATATTTTCCCCACAAAATCCGTCACCCAAAAACACGGCACACACTGCATAACACATTTTCAAAAAAAATCCGTCCCTACACTGCATAACACTTTCGTACAAAACCCGTCACAAAACACGGCACATGTCACATTTTTTCACAAAAAATTGTCACTACACGACAAACTTTTCTCATAATGTACATACATAAATAGCATACGGTACAAAACACCAAAGCATGCATTTCATTAAAGAGGCACTTTATTTTCACAAATAAGAGCTAATCTACACATTTCTGCACAAAATACACATACCCACATTTTTTACATGTCCATTTTCAACAATTCATCAAGAATTTCACAAAAAGGCATAAAAAAAATAATAACAAAAAAATTCAAAAATGCGAAAAACTAAGACCTAGTTCTAGCATTCAAAAATTCGAAAGGTGGAATCAAAACGGAACAGATTTCTTACCTCCCCGACGTTCATAGAGCGACGATTCTGCACCTCCGGATTCGGATACAAGACATCCGGGTTCTTCGAAGATGGAACGAACGAAATCCAATTTCTTTGAAGCTCCATCCGTTGCTCGACCACCTCTTGATCAAGGCTGACGACGACTCCTTCGAGATCCTTCACCATGGCAAGCAATTCAAGCAAAAAATGGAAGATTTTGGTAAAAATGGAGGATTTTTTCTCTCTCTCTCTCGCCTGGTTCACGAACTGGAAATGGGAAATGAAGGGGGAGCCTCGGTTTTTTAACCCGGTCAAAATCTGGGAACTGCAAAAAACCAACTTGGTCCGTACGGACCTCTTTGCAGCCAGGTTGGTCCGTACGGACCTCTTTGCAAGGGGTGACCAAATTACTTTCCTGCCCTTATAATCTTTGCCCCCGGGCCGTCCTAAGGCCTTTTTCAGCAAATCCAAGTGCAGAATGGTCCCTAACCCTTCAATTCAATCCCCGGCCATCAACGTAAGACCGGTCCTCGCCCACTTCAACGGCAATTCAATCCCCGGTCGTCAACGTAAGACCGGTCCTCGCCCACTCCAACGGCAATTCAACCACCGCCGTCAGAAGACCGGTCTCGCCACTCCAACGGCAATTCAACCACCGGCCGCCGCCGTAAGACCGGTCTCGCCCACTCCAACGGCAATTCAACCACCGGCCGTCGTGTAAGACCGGTCTCGCCACTTCAACGGCAATTCAATCCCCGGCCGTCGTTGTAAGACCGGTCTCGCCACTCCAACGGTAATTCAACCACCACTGCCCGTAAGACCGGTCTCGCCCACTTCAACGGCAATTCAATCCCCGCCGCCGCTGTAAGACCGGTCCTCGCCACTTCAACGGCAATTCAATCCCGGCCACAACGTAAGCCCGGACTCGCCCACTTCAACGGCAATTCAACCACCGCCCGCTCAACGGCAATTCAAGAAGGAGCCAACACCTCCCAAGCATTTAATATCAAGGCACGAGACGCCTCCAAAACGCCCGACGGCAATTCAAGAAGGAGCCAACACCTCCCAGTACGAATATCAAGGCACGAGACGCCTCCAAAATGCCCGACGGCAATTCAAGAAGGAGCCAACACCTCCCAGCACGAATCCCAAGGCACAAGACGCCTCCAAACGCTCAACGACAACTCAACCACTGGCCCTCAAAAGAGGTCCGAAGTCATCTTCCCAACAGAAAAGGGCCCCTACAAGGTCATGCATCCCCAGCAATTCAAGCACCGGCAGTCAGTGTAAGCCCGAACTTCGCCCACTTCAACGGCAACGCAAGCACCGGCCATCAAAGTAAGCCCGAGCTCCTCCCCAACAAGTCGAAAGGGAAGTCATACAAGACTGCATATCCCCAGCACCGGCCATCATCCTTGCCCACTCAACGGCAAAACAAGCACAAGAAGGAGCCAACACCTCCGAGTACAAGTCCCAAGGCACGAAGCGCCTCTAAAACGCCAAATGGTGAAGCAATCACCGGCCGTCATCCTTGCCCACTTCAACGGCAACGCAAGCACCGGCAGTCATCGTAAGTCCAACCTTCTACTCAACATGCAAAAACACAAAGGCATCTACGCCTCTCGCTATCAAAGCACAAGGCAGCCACGCCTCCACAAATGCGGCTAGAAGACGATTCAAAGTCCTCGCGCATAACATCAACTGCGGCTAGAAGACGATTCAAAGTCCTCGCGCATAACATCAAATGCGGCTAGAAGACGATTCAAAGTCCTCGCGCATAACATCAACTGCGGCTAGAAGACGATTCAAAGTCCTCGCGCATAACATCAACTGCGGCTAGAAGACGATTCAAAGTCCTCGCGCATTACATCAACCGCCGCCAGAAGACGATTCAAAGTCCTCCAGCGTGGCACCAACCGCCGCCAGAAGACGATTCAAAGTCCTCCAGCGTGGCACCAACCGCAATCAGAAGACGATTCAAGTCCTCACAGCTATCCCCCCTAAGGCCTTAAACCACCCGATTAGGAAAATCGTAAAATTTCCATCCTGTGACGCCACCACGTCCTCACAATTGACCTCGGCGGTCACCACATCTTAGGACACCACCCCGTCCTTACCATCGACCTCGGCGGTCACACGACACTTCGTGGCACCACCACGCCCACATACACTCACAAATTCACGACCTCTCGAACTACGACTGTGCTTCCGCCCGAGGATACGTAGGAATCCTATCACAGGTCCATCATCGACCTATGCGGTCACCACATCTTAGGACACCACCACGTCCTCACAACTGACCTCGACGGTCACACAACACTTCAGGGCACCACCACGCCCGCACTCACAAATTCACGACCTCTCGAACTACGACTGTGCTTGATTCCCGCCTGTGGATACGTAGGAATCCTATCACAGGTCCACCATCGACCTATGCGGTCACCCAGACACCACCACGTCCTTACCACCGACCTCGGCGGTCACACGACACTTCAGGCACCACCACGCCCGCATTCACAAAACACTCACCCCACACCCGAACTACGACTGTGCTTGATTCCCGCCTGTGGATACGTAGGAATCCTATCACAGGTCCAAATTTACCGACCTATGCGGTCACACAAAAGGACTCCACCACGTCCTCACACCGACCTCCCTGGTCACTTTATCTCCCAAAGACGCGATCCAGACATTAGGACCCTTATCTTATCGGCGACCCCACTTCTTTCATAAGTGACGTCGTCGAGGGGCTTCTGTAAGTACCCCAATCTGGATCACACTCTTTCAAACGCACGGGAAGCACCGCAGACTCATCAACGCAGCCTCGACGACCCCTCTCACTCAAAACCCTCTCTAAACCCCCAGCCAAACCAAGGGAGGAGCCTTCCTGGGATAAAAAGGGACAAAAGGACCTTTCGGGAATTTTCAGAAATTGAAAAGCAATATTGGTCCGTACGGACCTCTTTGTTGTCATAATTACCGAATCTTCTTAAAGTCCACAATATTCCCTCAAATCCCGGGAAAATGATTACTCCTCTGCAGAGTTGGTCCGTACGGACCTCTTTGCATGCAAGATGGTCCGTACGGACCTTATTGCTCGGGGACACCATAATTGCAAATATTCCTCCATCATCACGCATTCCCTCAAATCGAGGAAAACCCAAATACCGGGATTATCGTGAGGTCCGTACGGACCTCTTTGCACCTAATCTGGCACTATAAATAGAGGGCTCCCCCTCCTCATTTTCACACACCTCCCTCTTCTCTCCTCTCCCCCCAGCCTTCAGGCTCCCCTCTAAGACCCTTCGGGGCAATCCCGGCCCCTTTCGGATCCTTCCGAGGCCTTCCGAGCTCCCTTGTAGTGCTTCGAAGCCTCTTCGAGCGCTCCCGCGACGCTCCCGCGCTGCCCCGAGGCACTCTCGAGGTACTCTGAGGCCCCTCGTGGTACTCCGAGGCCTTGCCTGGTCTTTCCCAAGGCATCCCGGCTCTTTTCGAGTCAAACCGGCGATCCCAAATCACGCCGAACCTCTGCCCGAATCCAACCGACGATTCCAACGCACGCCGAACCTCTGCCCGAATCCAACCGACGATTCCAACGCACGCCGAACCTCTGCCCGAGTGCACACTTGACAATCCCGAGGCACGCCGAAGTTCTGTCCGCAGACAACCGGCTCCTTCCGAAGCAATCCCGGTCCGTCCCGGAGCACTATTTCATCCTCAAGCACTATTCCCCAGCGGAAGACAGACACGAACCAACATTGGTAAGGCTTCCTTCCTACACTATTTCAATACATTTCAATAAAGCAACAGGTACAATGTAGACATCCGATACAGCATGCATTTTTAAAAGCACACACACACACACACACAACAGTTAAAGAATATAAGGGGTACCGAAAGACTCGTTTTTACGAGGCGACTCGGGTGAGCTCTAAGATTCTAATATTCTCTTTCCGAGGAGTAACTTGACCTCCGAACTCAAAATCTCATCACACAAAAACAGTTTATTATTATTTTTAAACTGATGCCCTTTTTCAATGTTTTGGGCTTACTAATAAAAACGGCGTGGCGACTCTACAAAGCAAAACACAGCGAGACACCTCCTCCAACTAACGCAACGCAAACGGAATAGCCAGATGCCGGGGCGCGATTGCGCTGCCTCTCGGATCCGGGCGACTTCCCGAAGCGACAAATGCGAGATGCCGGGGCTCCGCGCGCGAGCCGGATCCGGGTAATTTCACTACGGTAGGCTACCTACGTATCCCGAGTGGGAATCAAGTCTGGACGTAGTTTGACAACTGCTGGGGATGGTCTTTGATGGTTTGATGGTATTTGGGAGTCACCCGAGGTTTGACTATTTTGGGAAGTCACCCTAAGGTTTGACTATTTTTGGGAAGTCACCCTAAGATTTGATGATAATGTTCTTTTAGAAAAGTAGTTGACTAAGATATGCTTTCATACCTGTGCTGTGCTTACCTGTAGCTGCCGGAAGGACTGAGGCTACGACTGATGTTGATGAAGAGTTGTTGGGTTGCCGTTCGTGGGACGGTTTCTGCTGACGATTTGCTGTCTTTGGAGGCATTTTGACCTGAAGGGGGGAGTTTGGTTGAGTCTGCGTCTTGCTGGTGATCGTCAACCTTGTAGAAGTTGTTGAGCTTGTCTTCACATTGGGACTTCTTGCTTTTGAGAACTTGGTGTCTCTGACCGATTTGCATTTTGAGAACTTGGCGTCCCTGACCCATTTGCATTTGAGAACTTGGCGTCCTTCATTTTGAGAACTTGGCGTCCCTGACCGATTTGTATTTTGAGAACTTGGCATCTCTGACCGAATTGTTTGTGAGAACTTGGCATCTCTGACCGTATTATATTTGAGAACTTGGCGTCTCTGACCGTATTGTATTTGAGAGCTTGGCGTCTCTGACCGTATTATATTTGAGAACTTGGCATCTCTGACCGATTTGCATTTGAGAACTTGGCGTCTCTGACCGAACTGTATTTGAGAACTTGGCGTCTCTGACCGATTTATAGACACTGGAGGTGATCTGCACATGTTTTGCCCGGAATCATCTCTTGCCGAAAAGGGGCATTTGATTTCTTGCGATTTTGTTGAAACCATTGATTTTGGACTTTGGTAAATATCTTCCTTGTTGAGGGTAAGTCTCAATAGCGAAGGAAAATGGTCTTTCACGTTCGAATCCCTGCATTGGTTAGTAGAGAGGAAGATGTATATATGACATTCATGATGACAGATGCATGCATAGAATCAGAATGATTATGACAGTATCACTGCATATGTTTGCGAGATGATGCATTTACTTGCTTTCGAAGATGCACTTAGCCTAAGCTTTTGGCAGGGAAATTATGATTTATGATCTTCAATCACTTAGGATTTTTCCTATTGATTCAAGTTTTGTGCATGCTACATGAGCCCTTGGGATATTTTTGTGGGGATGCATGGTGATGAGAGGGGATGCATTGGGATGTATGTGTCTGGAGACTGTTTGGAACAGATTTTGGGCAAGTGGGAGGATAGAGTCCTCGATCGCGATTTAAACAGCGGTTGTTAATGAGGTTTTATTAACAGTATCGCATGGACCTCAATTTTGATGAGATTGGATTCGGATCCCGGGTCTTGGTTGAAGTTTTCCCTCTCAATCTTGGTCATTCGAAGTTGATGCCGACGTCGATATGAAACTTCTTTCATTTGGGTGAGCCGTGACTTGGCCGAAACCTTGTTCGGAGAATGATTTGATGAAATTGCTAATGCCGGGTGAAACCCAGATCTTAGACTCCGACGCTACAGGAAGCTGCTATGTACCAAGTTCAAGCCGAAAATCTAGCCGTTGATGTGACTAGACCCGTCTTGTGACTTGATAAAATTCAGATCCAGAGGACCAGCTTGGCAAAGTCCAGATTTCGAAGAAGTGACTTGGCGAAGCCCCAATCTTATAACCTCGTTGTGATTTCGACACAATTAGCAGAGCCCCAATCTGATTGGTAATACAAAGCAATCCCGAAAATAATCGATGAAGATCGAATCTATCTTGTAGTGAAGAACCCAATGTGGACCCAAAGATGACTATATAAGCCCCGGCTTGAAGAGCCGATACAGAGAACCTGGAGAACCGCTTAGCAAAGCCCCAACGTGAAGAAATTCAGCAGTAGTCTAACAGAGGAGGCACCCATCTTTTCGTACCTTAGTCAACCGCCATCGGACAAGACTCGGAAAAGTTTACGTGCAGGGGCATATCTATTGAAAGGTGGGAATTTCTCGCGAATTTGTGTATGACACTCTCGCTTTTGGTTTGACTCTTTGAGAGAGTATAAGCATCACAAGGTGTGGAAAAGTGTATGGAAGCCCCCGCCGACGTAAAGACAAGAGCCTGTTTGGCTCTATTTCCCTATGATGGAGAGAGAGAAGACTTGTCGAGACACTTGAAAACTTGTTTTATTCGTGATGATCACAAGGCTACTTAAAACCCTTTGTTAATGTTCGGGTTATTCAACCCCTAAATCTGATATGAACAAATATTTTGATTAATCACAAGGAGAAAATCAACTGATATCGAGAATCAAGCTCGGAAGGGCGGAAAGTGTATAGGGACAATCCTTGATGAGAACGGATTTTTTTTTTTTTGGAATTTGTTTGTGATTTCGACCGGACCATTTCTGGTTGCCTACGTTCCCTCCATTATGAAGAGCTCAGGTCGCCGTAGTTCGGGCTTATGAAGAGAGAATGAGTGTGAAAATTCAAGACTTTGAGGTTCTTTTGGGAATTTGAGGATTGGAGATTCGAATAACATATCCCCTTAGAGTGTCCATGAAAGACACGGATGCGAAGCCCCAGTGGGACATCCACGGCAAGTGTTTGTGGAGGAGAAATGAAATATGCTCACATGAAATGTCGAATGAATCAGACTTGAATTTGCACAATCTTTGATCATTTGAGCCGAGATGGATTTGGCTCCAATTTAAGCAAGCAATGAAGCATTAATTTGATTTAGCTCCTGAAGATACAGGAATGAAATTACTATCCGGTAAGGACTGTAGCTGGGTTTCCGGGCTTCGATCGGCCATCGGGTGATTGGGAAAGTTGTGACCTCTTAAGATGAGAGGTCGGCTGGGCCTTTTGCTGACTGAACCTCTAAAGATAAGAGGTTGGCTTTTAGGGATGTGTTTGGGAAATCTACGGCGGGGAAGATTGATTGCCTCTAAGAATGAGAGGTCAGATTTTGACTTTGGCCAAAGGCGAGGGTAATGGCAATGGGAATATCCTCTAAAAGCGAGAGGATGGCTTAGGGTTGATTTAAGGTAATGGTGAGAGGAAGTCCAAGCCGTCGAGAAATTTTACGAACTTGCGAGGATTCGGGCTCCTTTTTGATCATTGGAGAGCTTCTTGAGAAGTCGGGGACTTTTGCTGAATTGTGAGGATCGACGGTCCCCCTTTTTTTTTTGAAGTTCTTGCTTGAGCTTTTCTATTTTCTTTCTTCTTTTTTTTTTAAGAGCCTCCTGAGACGTTGAGGATTTTTGCTAAATTGTGAGGATTTAAAATCCTTCTTTTGATAATTTGGAAGGCCTCTTTGAGGAATTGGGAATTATCTTTCCTTGCATCGTCAACTCTCGAAGCTAACTTCTTTGGCGTTGCTTGGACTTCTCTTGGCAAGGAGCAAAGGTGATGGCTGAATGGGGTTTCAAAACACGCCGATCTTGAAATGAAAGGGTATTGTTTAGCGGGGTGAGGTAATGTTTTTCCTATGGGTGAAAGGCTTCAACCGCAATCCCTACCGGATGACCTAAACGAGATTAAGTCTTCATTGCTTGCTTAAGCTTTAAATGAGAAAAGATCCATGCAAATTCATCGAACAACGAGATGATGAGGCTGATGAAAGGGATGTGAGCATATGAGATGCAAGATGGGGAGTTGGTAAGCCCCAATTTGAGAGGGATATCAATTGATTTTCTCACTCCAATTAATTTAAATATTAATCATTTCAAAGAATTAGTGGTTGAGCAGCACAAGTGATCATTTTGGATAAAACCATTTCAATTAAGTATAACGTGGGTGCGCAAGTGATGTCTCGAGTCTAGCAAGAAAAGAAAGAAGACATATATATAAAAGTTAGACATTTAACTATTATGTCCAAAATAGACTACAACGACAAATGTCCAGGAAGGACTTGGGTGAAAGAGAGGTACTAGAACCTACGAAGGTTGACTAAAAGACTATTTTAAAGATTGGTAGCCCCTAGTCTAGCCGCTCTTTGTTGTTAGACCATGCATCTACTCTTCGACACTGGAGATGGGGGCTATTGCAATTTTTTCCATCAGGATTTCTTTGGCAATCCCTTGCCCAATCCAGCCATTTTCATTGCCTGCGATGACTGGTTCATCGATCACAAAAGGGCGAGTCAAATTCCATTATTCCCACGAGTTTTGAATCACCAAACTCGACCAAGTTGACGCTCATGTTGTTATTTCTAGGGAACGGGTTACTGACAGTATTGGGCCCTTCAGGCACCTCTAACTTCCCTTGCTCAATCAAACCTTGGATTTCCTTTTTCAGGGGGGAGCAATCGTCTGTCAAGTGCCCATGGTACTGATGAAAGGCACAATGCTTGGAGGTATCCAAAGGAGCATTGGGGTTTCTGGGCTGATAGTTTCTCATGGGTTCGAGGAGACCCTGCTTTAGCAAGCTATTGAAAACTTTGCTTAAGGGAACACCCAAATCCTTGGGATGTGATTTTTCCTTTGGGGGAGAATAAACTCTTAACGCTCTTTGATTCGAGATTTGGTCATTGACTTGGTCACCATTCTGAACGGGGTTCGCCGGTTTTGGTCCATTGGGGCACTCAAGCTTGCCCGCTTCGATTAACCTTTGAACCGCTCTCTTCAAGACTGTGCAGTTGTCGGTCGTGTGGCCATAATGATCATGGAAAGCGCAGTGCTTACTCATGTCGAGGGGTGTATTTGAGCTCCTCGGATGGTAGTCCTTGAGAGGCTCCAAAAGGCCTTCCTTTACTAAACCCTTGAAAATTAAGCCCATGGGCATCCCAAAATCATCAAAATGTTCTCGTTGCCTTAGAGGACCACCATTTCTTGGTTGCTTTTGGATGCCGTCATTTGTATGTAATGCCTTCTTTCCTTTGATGGATGTTGTAGCCGTGTTGGAAGGGTAAGGTTTATAGCGATGAGACATGTTCCGACCCGTAGTGCTTCCCCGTGCACGAACCCTTTTGATGTAATCATCGATGTAATCGTCGAGATTTGACCTTTTGTAAACCTCATTCGTGTCAGATACACAAGATTGGTATGGTGAGATGGCCCGAGTCGAGCGATCGTCGATACTCTCGTTGCTAGGCTTTTCTTGTACCTTCTCAATTGGTTCTTTCAATAATCCATTGGACGAGTCAATAGGAACACTAGGACTGCACGACACCGCCACAAGACTGGCATCAGTAAATGAAACCACAGTAGGAAGTACTTTGGTGGGAGGGATGACAATCTGAGCATTAAAATCGTGACCGTAACCCTCCTCATAAGGCCTGGCAGTTGCCGAAGATGAGGATATATGGCTCGTAATGGTTGGATACCAGGGAGCAGTGAGTGTGGATCCAAAAGGCTGTTGAAGATATGAGATTTGAGGCATCGTAACAGTAGGACTGAACGTGTCTTGACCACACTGAGGAACGTGACTACAAGGGTAATGTGCATACTGTACTTGATGAGCAGGAGCAGCTTGCGTAACAGCCGGGTGGAGAATTTGATGAGGAGCATTTGACCTTATCGGACTTCCCAACCGGAGGGACGAGGTAAAGCTTGGAGGATGTTGTGAATACGGTAAACCTGATGAAGTGGTGATAAGAGCCTGGTGGCCCATGTGATCTTGCAGTATCATAGGGGCAAGTGTGCTTTGAGAATTGGAGGAAGTAAGCTGGCCCCCTCTCGAACCATGGAGCCCGAGAAGCAAACTGACCCAAAATGGCTTGCGGAGCCATGTCACACTGCTGGGCTTGAGAAGTCGCGAACTGACCCATTCCGAGATGATGACCCAAACCAGATCGATGTTGTGAAGTAGTAAACCGACCCCTTCCAAGCCGTGGGACGAAAGGCAACCGATTCAATCCCGGTGGTGAGACCCGAGAGGCACCGGGGCGAGTTGACCTAGATTGGACTGTTGAGGAGTATCGAGCCGTAGGGCCGAGATGTACCGAATCGACCAATTCCCTGCATCGATGGCCCGGGCCGACCGAGGTTTTGGAGTAGCGAACCGACCCATTCCAAGCCGCAGGCGAAACAGATCGATTGAAACCCAAAGGTGAAACCGAGAGGTGCCAGGGGGAAGTTGACCAAGATCGGACTGTTGAGGAGTATCGATACGATGAGGCCGAGAGGCAGGCTGAGTGATAGGCTGGGGGATGCTTGGCCCATTAGTAGTTCCACACGAAAGGGAACAGGGCATTTGACGGTAGTTGGCACACCCGGGAGGGTAATTAGTTCCAATCTTCGCATCAACCGTAAAGGTTCCATTAGGGTTACGAACAATTGCTAGCCCCTGGTTTCTGATACCTTCCCATAACTGACTGATCTGAGCCTCTTGATGTTGTCTTATCTGTTCCAACATCTGATTCCACTGCTCGGCATTTTGCGAATTTTCGGGGTTGTGATGATGTGCGTATCCGAAAATTTTCCCATTTTTTTATTTGGAGAAAAATCAACGAAACGGAGTCGCCACGCCATTTTAATTTTGAGGGCCAAAACTTTGAAAAAAGCCCGAGATCAGAGATTTAGGTTCGGAGGTCATGTTACGCGTTGGGAAGGATGTTAGTGTGCACCCGGCGCGCCTCGTAAAACGAGTCTTCCAAGCTGAAAATCATTTTTGTGTGTGTGTATGTGTGTGTGTGTGTGTTGGCCAAAATAATTCGAAACTCAGAAAAGTAAAAATTGGGATATCTTTTTAAGACTTTAAACTGATCCCATGATTTTTTGGAAGATTTTTGGATTGAGATTTGGTACTCAAAAGACCTTTTGAAGTTGAGAGCCATTTCTGCCAGAATGAAAAAGGCAGTGGACCTTTGATTTTGAAATGGATTCAAGGGTCTTAAAACTTCATAATCTGGATAAACTCAGAGAAGGAAAGTTGTTCCAGACACCTTAAATAAGATTTGTGCGAAGGAATTTTCCATTTTGGAGAAGATTTGTGGGGTCAAAACCTTCTGGAAATCTCAGATTTGCAATCTGGATTTCCAGAAGCTGATGAACTAGCCTCTAAAAGAAAATTTGAAAATAGGAGTTTTACTCACCCAAAAAATAAAGTAAAAATATTTATGGAAAGCTCTGGATGTTGGCTACAAAAAGTGTTTTGTAGTCAACACCAAATTCCAAGTTCATCTGTGTCCAAAAATTAAGACCATGGACTGAGGTCTGGGAAAATTGCTACTGGACAGCAACTTCCCAAGAAAGAAAATGTGATTTTAAGGGGGGTTTTGCATCCATGCTTGTCCCCATTTCCCTAGGTTTTGGTTAGTGATCACTTGACATTTTAGTGGTGAATCAACTATACCAAACCATCCTTGGGGTACATTAGGACTAAGCATTTCATTTGCTTGGGAAGGGGATTTTTATCCTCTGAAAATGAGATTTTATGCTTGAAAATGGTTTTTAGGGTTTTGAAAATGAGTTTTCTTTGCAAGAAAGTAAGAGAACTTGAAAATAATTTTGATCTTTGTAGAAGATCATCCATGGAGATGGTCTTCCATGGTGATCTTCTTAGATCTAAAGCAAGAAGATGAAAGAACTACATTTTGTAGTTTGAAGATGCATGCATGGATGGAGTTTAGGGTAAGGAGAGGGAGGTTATACCTATCTTCTTTGTGTTCTTGAGTTTTTGGCTTGAGTGTATGAGTGTTTAAGGTTTAAGTATGAGAGTGAGTGGATGAGTGTGAGTTGGGAAAGATTGGAGAGAAAATGGTGACAATTCTTGAAGAATTCTCACTGTTTTCTCTCTATATTTCGCCAGAGGTTCAGTGCAAATTGTGTTCTTCCTTCCTATTTTTGTGACTGGAGGGCTCAATTTATAGCCCTCCTGAAATGACAAACTCATCCGCGCGGACAAGACCCTTCAGCGTGCACTGTTCATTAAATGCAGCTCCAGCTTTGGACAAGGGGAATATTTCTTTTCAAAATTCAAATTACACAGCCAGTTTATGTTTCCAGCATTTCTATTTGTGGTTTTATTCCTTTGTTTTTGCTTTTTAAGATTCTTTTTGAGGTTTAACCTTAAATAACAATGCCCATTTTACCCTCACTTTGTTAGAAAAGTTAGGATTGTTAGGAATTGTTAGAAATGTTATAACTTTCGTTAATTTTCTAACGAAAATTCTAACAAGCTCAAATTGGAGTACTTACAGTAGCCCCTCGGCGACGGCGCTTTCGAAGGAAGCGGGGTCGTCGATAAGAGTAAGGCTCCATATTTGGCGGGATGATCGAGTGATCGGGTGGCTGAACCTAGCGATAGGCTACCTACGTATCCCGAATGGGAATCAAGCCGGCCGTAGTTCGGGTCTTTGACCCTGGAGATGATGGCGTTTTAGGTGCCTCGAACCTGATGAGCGAGTTCTGCAGTCGGTTGCTGGAAAGAAACTCTGCTGGGGATAAGAGATGACCATTTTCGGTCTGATGGCTATCCGCTCTGCTGGGGATAGGAATGACCATTTTCGGTCTGATGGCTATCCGCTCTGCTGGGGATAGGAATGACCATTTTCGGTCTGATGGGTATCCGCTCTGCTGGGGATTTTTGTGATTTATCGTTTTCCTAGTGATAGCGTCTTAGGTGCCTCAAACCTTGGAGATGGCGTTTTAGGTGCCTCGAACCTTAGAGATGGCGTTTTAGGTGCCTCGAACCTTGATGAGGATGGCTTTTTAGGTGCCTCGGACCTTGATGATGATGGCTTTTTAGGCGCCTCGGACCTTAATTTGAAATGGCCTTTCGGTGGACTTCGTCTGCTGCCGAAGGAGAGGGTGACCGTTTTGGTCGAGGGGCTGGACCTAATGACAGGCTACCTACGTATCCCTAGTGGGAATCAAGCCCTTTCGTAGTTCGAGTTCTTCTCGAAACTTCGTTGGCTTTTGGGATTCCGTTAACTTTGCTGGGGATTTCGTTAGCCTTTGCTGGGAAAAATCAGACGTATTCGTCGGGGAAATCGGTCTTACGTTTGACTGCCGGGGAAGATTTTGATGAAAGATACGGGATTTCGTTATCTTTCTCGGGGCACTCGGTCTTACGTTTGACTGCCGGGGGATTGATTTTTGATGAAAGATACGGGATCTCGTTATCTTTCTCGGGAGGATCGGTCTTACGTTTGACTGCCGGGAATGATTTCGATGAAAGATACGGGATCCGTTATCTTTCTCGGGGAGATCGGTCTTACGTTTGACTGCCGGAGAAGATTTTGATGAAAGATACGGGATTTCGTTATCTTTCTCGGGGCACTCGGTCTTACGTTTGACTGCCGGGAATGATTTCGATGAAAGATACGGGATCCGTTATCTTTCTCAGGGAGATCGGTCTTATGTTTGACTGCCGGGGATGATTTTTGATGAAAGATACGGGATCTCGTTATCTTTCTCGGGGAAGTCGGTCTTACGTTTGACTGTCGTTTGATTTTGATGAAAGATACGGGATCCGTTATCTTTCTCGGGGCACTCGGTCTTACGTTTGACTGCCGGGAAGGATTTTGATGAAAGATACGAGATTTCGTTATCTTTCTCGGGGCACTCGGTCTTACGTTTGACTGCCGGGGATGATTTTTGATGAAAGATACGGGATCTCGTTATCTTTCTCGGGGAAGTCGGTCTTACGTTTGACTGCCGGGAAGGATTTTGATGAAAGATACGGGATCTCGTTATCTTTCTCGGGGAAGTCGGTCTTACGTTTGACTGCCGGGGATGATTTTTGATGAAAGATACGGGATCTCGTTATCTTTCTCGAGGAAATCGGTCTTACGTTTTACTGCCGGGAAGGATTTTGATGAAAGATACGAGATTTCGTTATCTTTCTCGAGGAAATCGGTCTTACGTTTGACTGCCGGGAAGGATTTTGATGAAAGATACGAGATTTCGTTATCTTTCTCGGGGCACTCGGTCTTACGTTTGACTGCCGGGGAAGATTTTTGATGAAAGATACGGGATCTCGTTATCTTTCTCGAGGAAATCGGTCTTACGTTTTACTGCCGGGGATGATTTTTGATGAAAGATACGGGATCTCGTTATCTTTCTCGAGGAAATCGGTCTTACGCTTTGAAGGGGATGATTTTTGATGAAAGATACGGGATCTCGTTATCTTTCTCGGGAAATCGGTCTTACGTTTCTTTCGGGAATGATTTTGATGAAAGATACGGGATCCGTTATCTTTCTCGGGGAGATCGGTCTTACGCTTTGACTGCTGGGAATGATTTTGATGAAAGATACGGATCTCGTTATCTTTCTCGGGGGAGATCGGTCTTACGTTTTCTTTGCGCCGGAATGATTTTGATGAAAGATACGGGATCCGTTATCTTTCTCGGGGAGATCGGTCTTACGTTTTACTGCCGGGAATGATTTTGATGAAAGATACGGGATTCGTTATCTTTCTCGGGGAGATCGGTCTTACGTTTTACTGCCGGGGATGATTTTTGATGAAAGATACGGGATCTCGTTATCTTTCTCGGGGAAGTCGGTCTTACGTTTGACTGCCGTTTGATTTTCTTGACAAGGGGCTGACTTTGGTTAACTTTGGTTAACTCTGTCAAGTTGGGGACTGGATTGCAGAGTCCTGGAATTTTAAGGGGCAAAAGGGTCATTTTGACCCTGACAACCCTATCCGCGCGGAGAGGACACGAAAATCGTGGGTATTAAAGAGGGCCAACGCCCTTTTCTTCTTCTTCCTCGCCTTTTCAATTTTTTCGCACTTACGAGGGAGAGAGAGAGAGAACCGAGGAGAACCTCCATTGAAGGCCAAAAAGCTTCGAAAATCTTCCGATTTCTTCGATTTTCGAGCGATGGAACACGGGGAAGGCGCTTTTCAAGGCCAAGGGCGTGGCCCGATAGCGGAGAGGCGATTGGAGCTCGTCCGGATGAGGAGGCATTACAATCTTTCGCACCTATTGGTCATGAGGAGCATTACCCCGCTGCTTGGCAACCTTGGGCTTCGGATTCGAATCTTCGAACGGTATACTTTGAAACCCTTTGATCCCTTTGTTGATTTCTTGTTTGAAATTTGAATTTTGGGTGATTTTTGAATTTTTTTTTTTTTTTTTGAAAATTCGAATGATTGATGTTCTTGGCTTTGAATCTTGATTTTGATGCTTTGCATGTTGATGATGATTTTTTTTTTTGAAATTGAATATTGATATGTTGATGATGATTTTTTTTTTTTGGACTTGAATATTGATATGTTGATGATGATTTTTTTTTTTTGAACTTGAACATTGATATTGATGAATGATGCAATGCATGCATTTTGTTTGGAAAGAATGGGCGTTTTGCCAATATGAGATGTATGTATGTTTAGGATTTTTTATTTTTGAAAAGTGGGACGGATTTTTCCTCCCGTTGCATGTAAGATGGATGATATGCCTGTATGCATTTTATTTTATTTATTTTTTTTTTTTTTTGAAAATGGGACGGAGTTTTTATTTCCGTCGACTTCTTGTAGGATATGCATGTATGCATTTTTTTTTTTTGATGAATGCATTGGGATTTGCTGAAAACTGTCTTTTGTGCGAGAAAAATGGGGCTATGCTCATTGTATGATGTTATGCTGCCGAAATTTTTTTTTTAATGCATGTGTATGCTCTTTTTTTTTTGTGTAAATGCAATTGTTTTTTGACACTTTCTCCCTCTTTTTTTTTTTGCAGGGCGGAAACCGTTTTGTGACGGAGCAGCTGAACAAAATGAAGACTCGAGGATCAGTGGAGTCCGTGGTTGACTTGTGGGATCGGCTTCCGGATGCGGGCCGAGGAGCTTTGCCGAGTCCGAGACAGATTGTTGTCGAGACGGGGCTTTGGGAGTTCGTCGAGTGCTTGAGGGGACTGGTCAAGTTCCCTAAGAGCAAGGGCTTGATGTTTGCTCTGGCGCAAAGATCGGTGGGATGCGACCCACACCTTTCACTTCTTCTGGGGCGAGGCTACGGTTACGCCCTCCGATTACGCTGCGATCACGGGCCTGTCCTTTAATGGACGCAACATTGAGTGGCGGGACGGCTACAGCGACGCGGATCTACAAGCTCTTCTGGGATTTTCCCCTATTCCCAAAAAGGGGATGGGGATGGAGTATGCCGTGGTCTACGGTAAGATTGTGGAGATCATCGCGAGTTACGAGGCTGGGGAGGAGAAGATAGGCGCTGAGCAGATCGCTAGGGCCTTCTTGTGGTTTGCCTTTTCGAGCACGCTCTTTGGACATGCTGAGGGAACGGCAGTCTTTGCCTTGCTGAGGTCCTTGGAGGACATGGAGACGGCCGGAGATGTCTCGTGGGGAGAGGCCGGGCTGGCAGAGCTTTACTTTGCTCTTGATAGGTACAAATGGAAGGCCGTGAGCTCCTTTGCATCGCTTTGAGTTTGCCCCGGAGGTATAAGCTCTCTTTTTGCTTTCCCTCTTTTTTTTGAGCACGCACTTTTCTTTTACACCGGATTGATTGGATTTTTACCTTTCGCAGTATGGGCGTTGGAGTTTTTCCACGTCACGATGTGGCGGCAGCTGGCGGAGTACGCCGGGCGTATCCGGCTATGCAGCCTTGGTCCAAGCATGCCCGGGAGAAGATAAGCTCCAGGGGGCGTACGACTCTCAGTACGCGGATTGCCTT